>BPLQ01000115.1:0-395769 GCA_021605075.1 Caerostris darwini | reverse complement strand
ATTTTAAATTACAATATTATTAGATATTTTAACTCACGTTACATAATGAGAAACATTTAAACTTCTTCAAAGTTTAGTTCTTACATAAAAAAGTCGAAAATTATTACTGTAACCTTTAAATTTTTTTTATTTGTTGAAGCTTGAAGCAGGTTATTGATTAGCCCGTTAGAGATATAAATTTAAAACTCGAGAAATGATACCTAATCGAGTTTTAGTATTTATGCTCTTGGACACCCACACAATAAATCTGTAAATCAGAAAATCCCTCGAGTTCTAGGATGGGTGACTAAGACACTTATCTACCATATGTCGATAAAAATTGTTTCAAATTTTAGAAGAAAATTAGTAGTTTAAGAGTTCCTAAGTGCTAAAGCCTGAATCTGCTACGTATATGAAGTTTCAGGGGCGATCTTTTGCCGTAGTAACAGATTAATCATTAAGAAGGCCGATTTCTAAATGTTTGCCATTCCTTCTGGAATATCGTGACGTTCTCTAAAAAGAACAATTGTTATTTAAGGACTGGTGTAAGACGATGTGACATGCTTTTCATGAGTTATTTCCATTTCTGCTACAGGCGTCTGTGAGATGAAGATTACAATTGTGTAACCCATTCTAATTCCTCACCGTTTATATTAAAAAACCTAGGTCTATTTGCAAGAGGTCTGTGTGCAAGAGAAATCGGTTGTAATAAGACAAGAGTCACTGGATGCAAATTATTGCCACAACGTGGACAGTCCTGAATCCTTTAAAATATCAAAATTCATGTATTTATTATTCCATCCTAAAAAAAAAATTAAAGCAGTTGCGTCAAAGCCTAAGATAAGCCTCCTTACTATAGCCTTTTCACGAAACTTTATTGAAGAATAGGTACATTTTAATAGGGGAAGGAATTCTGTTCACACAGCCTTTTTCAGACCCAGACTTTGCTAACATATTGCTAGAGAGTATAATGTTCGAAAGGATGTCGCCATTGTCGCCAACTCTTACCATTTGTTGTGGTATTCCGTGCCTTCTGCGCTAGCGGCGTCCGTCTCAGTTACTGCTTTCAGACACGAAGAGACTCGATGGCGATTGTGACCAAAATGTGTAAAGTGTCTTGAATTGATAGTCAGACTGCCTGGTGGAAGTTTGAGTCTTCTCTCAAACGATACGCACATGCGGGGAACTTATTTCTAGAGTCATAATTGCTCTTAAGTCATAATTGATTAATATATATGCTCTCATCTAGAACGTGTAAGGGACGAATGGCTTTCACCAACTCATTAAAAACCACTTTGACAAAAAGCCATGTCTTTCGAGCTCGCTCCGTCAAGAGTTGGTTTCTTCCGCACATCAAAGAGACCCCATTAACGACCAGCTGTCACTCACAGCCAGAGATAAGGTGAGTTATTTCTCGCGGTTAAATGGAGACGAACGGAGCGAGATCGCCTAGGGGTGACTGAAGTGGAATCGTGCTCTCGTCTGAATGGGTCTTTACAGTCCACCCCGAATGGACACAAATAGCCAGTAATATTGCCTACTGGGGCAATATTGCTGGTTATTTGTGACCTGAACACGAATCCCACCTATGATTAGCAATATATATATATATATATATATATACCATTATTCAAACGAGGCCTGTCCGATAAATAGCCACATGATTCAGTTCTGTTGTTGTTGTTGTTGTTATCGTATCCATGGATTTAAAATATTATTATAAAGTTAGATCAAGTCAAAAGTCTTAACGATAGCGGCCGATAACAACGGCGCCGCTTCACTCTACAGGACTTCTCTTAAGTTAGCCTCGATTGGCACCCTACCCAATTGCAAAACATGGGGAGTGAGTGCTGGGCACTCTAGAATGTGCTCAGGTGTTAGGAAAGCGCTGTGGCAATTTCTGCAGGGGATGTATTCCCTGGTCTTGTCTGGGAGAGTTTTCGACCCTCTGTAATGGTTAGTTCTGAGTCTGCTAATAACTGATGTCAGCTTCCTAGGGCAGTTGAAGTCCGTGAGTAGTGGCTTCTTAAAGTTATGAGAAATTAGTCGGCTTTTGGCAACTGCGTTAGCATCTGCAAATGTGATGGTAATGCTGGATTGATCCTCGGGGGAGCTTGTAACCCCTAGAGGGCACGTCCCCAGGTGGCGGATAGGGGGATGCCTTCATCGGTCTCCGATGGGTGGCAGGAGGGAAATAAAATACCTCCCGCGGACCAACAGGTAGAAGTCCAACCTTCCGAGGCCCTGGCAAATTTTTTCCATGGATTGTGATATTCAGTTTTGTAGAGAGGTGAAATGGGTCTTCAGACAGAGTTTCATAGAATTAGTTAAAATGAATTTCATCAATGCTCGAGATATATCATACTTTACTCAGAAATTCGAACTTCTATGGTCCGCATATATATATACGGTTTCTGGCCCATAGAAGCTCGAGCATTGTTGAAATTCCTTATCAATAATTCTATGAAATTCCGTTTGAAGACCCATTTCACCTCTCTACAGAACTGAATCAATCTTGAACTGATCGATCATGAATTGAATCGAGCTTGTTATTGAATCGATTAGAGATGCATCAGTTATAACAGAATGTATGAGATGTCCAAAAGTCTACGTAATGATTATTTTCTACAGTTAATATTTAAAAAAAAATTCTTTTCTTTTTCCACAAAAATCACCTTTTTTCCCGTTTATTGTGCGTTTCACATTTTGGAATAATTTTTTTATATTTTACCTCTATTCGTCATGTGTCAATCTGTATTTTCGCTGTTGCATTTGAGATCGAATTCAATTTTTCGTGTGGTAACTGAATAATTTTGTCCATATAGTTATGTAAAAAAATTTAATATCTTGCAAAAGTCTACCTGTGCTTCTCATTTGGTAAAACTATTATTTACTGAATGTCACATGTGTCCGTATTTAATAAATGCATGAGGAACTGCTACGCATTCAGTATCTACATATGTGTGCGATATGAATATAAAGTAAAGAGTATGCGGAACTTCACATATTAATGTTAAAAAATACAGAATATTAAATTGAGATATTAATTTTCAAAGCACCACGATTTTTTTTTAATTTTGTATTCATATCATTAGAATTTTTTTTATTTATATCACTTTTATTTTGTATTTATATCACTTTTATTTAAAGATTCGAGTATTATTGATCAAATATTTTTCTTTAAACATAACCAATAAAAAAATTTAAGCAATCGTCAAACATCTTCTTAGAATAATAAACCTTGTAAACTCAGTTATATGAGATTTATTTTCTTCCAAATTCCCTTGATTTTAATTTTCATTAGAACTTTCCATTCCGCCCGAACTCGTCTAAATTTTCTTTGATATCAGCCAATGCAAATTATTATTAAAAATTATAATTATTTTTCTTGTAATTAAAGCCCCTTTGAAATTACCTTTCTTCCCTATTATGCTATTCTGTTTGAATCCGTAGGTTTTGGCCACTTACTATTTTTCCACACAATTAATTGTCGAATTATAAAAGCCCGTGTAAATCTAATAGATGAACCGTTTTTCTCGAAATCAGTTTTTTCATGTATAGAAATTTTTGAGTCTGAAGTGTTTATTTAAATGAAAGTTTAAAAAAAAAGTTAACGTTTTTTTAAAAAAAATTTTTTAACGTTATATAAAGTATGTAAATATTTTATTCCATTGATTACTGTATAAGAAACAAGAAAAAAAAACAACATTTATATCTAATTAAAACTATCATGAACTCCTTTTTTTTCTAAGCTTTAAATTTTTACAACTTTTAAATAAAAGAACTCAGAATTTTAATCGATATATTGTGTATAAGGAAAAATAAAATCACCCAACGAAAATTGATGAATTTGCAGCTTTTATAGAACCTTTAAGGTTTTCATTTCAATGACTTTATCTTTCCTGTTGCCGAGTAATCGTCAGATATCGGCAATAATTTTTAAAATATTTATTTAATCCAATGATAACTCGAGTGCAGTGTAAATTTTCTACTAATTAAGCCTACACAACCACTTAAAATAGGATTAATCAGCAAAGTGTAAAATAATAAAAAATATTAAACAGATGTATAGCAACATGGCACCCAGTTACTATTTCTTATGACAGTTGCTCTACAGGATTTACGGTTAATCTATATAAAGAGAAAAGATTAGATGAAAAAGAATATTTAATTGCTATCCTTTGGCAAACAAACTAACTAATAGATTGTTGTATATTTTTCACTTTATCTTCAACAATATGGAAGCATAAAGAAATGTTAGGACTTCATGTAGAACCAAAATGATATGCTAGAACTAAAAGACTATATCATATAGATATAGATTATATCACAAATTTAAAATTATATATATATATATATATATATATATATATATATATATATATATATAAGCACAAAAAGCTTCCTTGGAAATAAACGTACGTTAATATAATCATTTGTATTATAACCATTTGAGATCATCATGAAATCTGCTTTTCCATGCTATTGGAATACAACGCTGGTTATATTTGCATTGAATCTAATGCAGTGAACATGATATCTACATGAAGCTTTATGTAGAACCAAAATGTTTCAAGTTGGACAAAGACTATATCATATAGATAGCATTTTTTTTACCCATTTACATATATATATATATACATCGCTAGATACGTTTAAAATGAATTTTGAATTGAATCCAATGTAGTGAATAGAGATTTCCGATTATCATATGCACATTTTTTCTAAAACGTTTTTGGATATGCAGTTTAGAATTCGTTAAAAAAGTTTTTGAAATTTATTAACTTCTGAGATATTACAGAAATGTTATAAAACATTTTTTTCAGCAGAGATCAAAAATTTCAGTGGCATTTGTGAAATGTCAGTCATGAATAGCCTTGAGATGGACCTCGTGGTTCAATTTGATTTATTTCTTCCAATTCTCTATTCAACAATAAAAAGCTCGCTCAAATAAAATTTTATGTTGCATCTAATAGTTGAATGAACTTAAAGTAAAAATTAATTTCATTTGTTTGTTCTTTGTAAAATAACCTCAATTTCAGTGAAATATAACTCGTTTACTTAATACCATGGGAGTACTCCCCCTTTTTGCTTTTAGTAAAATTTTTAAATAAGTTTCCATGTTAAATGAAAATAAAACTCCGGGAGAACTTTTGCAATTAAGAAAACCTCTTGCATTTCATTTTAAAAATGTTACATTCCCCTATTATTATTCCACCCTGGACGACACATGACAAGAAAAAAAACCAACAGCAATTTTGAATATTTCCTTGAATTTTCAACAAAAAAGAAATGGAAATTTGTGTTTTACAAGTTATTATAACATATAATTATCATACTAACTATAGGTTTTTTATGAGTCCAATCAATATATCATTTATGGTAGTGGGACTAATTTCTTGCGAATTCTATAAGCATTTTTAAGCAGTCACATGTAAAATTTATGCTTTTTTATTCAAAAGTGACAAGTAATGGAAATTTTAAATAAAATGTATAATAATAATGCAAAAAGTTTTTAATTGGAATAACAATTTTTACTTGAAATATAATTTTCTGAATGAAAAATATGCTATTAAAATACCAAGGTGATAACCCTATTCACAAAAATTAAAAAAAATAAATGTACAAATTGGCAAGAAATGACACGCGATTTCGTTTACTGATTTCTAAATAGAACATGGATTTCAAAACTCTCCAACGAAATTTCACCACTTATTCACCGTAAAAAAGACTAGACAAATAAAATTAGATTTCAAGAAATCGAATGCAATTGTTTTTAGTTTTACGAACCGCAAAGTTAATGAAAGTGACAAGAAACTTACATTGCATGATAAATAAAAGAGACTTTTTAATTGGAAACCAAATAAAAAGTGAAAGAGGCAATTGGTTGAAAATAATAATTTAAAAAAATAGTTTATTTGCAAAAGGAAAATAATACAAAGAATGCTGATTAACATCAATTTTTGGTGTTGTTGTTTCTTATCCCACATGGTCGACAGCAACAAATAGGGCAAGTCCATGAACCCGTGTGTTCTCATGGAAAAAGGAAGGGGGAAGGTAACTTCTGTTGTGATGGAATACCCGTAGGTAGAAGTCTGATTTGGCCCCATGTCGTTGAAGAAGTAGGGCGATGCCTTCTTTGAGGACTTTTAGGGGGAACTTATCCCCACATTTGCTTACCATATGGGAGAAAAACCGGGAAAACCCCACCAAGTAGTCCGAACTAACGAGGCAAGATTTGGCCCCTGAACATCCCAAACGCCATCGAGTTCCCTCGTTGTATTTGAAACTGCATCTACAACAAAGCCGCCAGCGGATGGAACCTCAGCCCTAATGCTCACCAGTGACGCACGTTGCTAATTAACCACGAGTCAGGCGCATCAATTTTTAAATTATTTAAATGACTACAAACTATGTAGATAATTTAATTATGCGAATATATACATTTCTAGTAAAATGTAGAAAAAAAAAATTGTACCATACGGAAAAATAGATTGCATTTATTTGTTTCTATAAATCTAAAGAAAAAATAAGACGAATTTTAAGAAGTCTGTATGTCATTAACTATTATTAATCCTCATATATGTGTGCTATTGTGTAATTTTTTACTCTGTATTACATATATCATGGAAATCTTTATATATTACTCAGCGTATGGAAAAAAAGAAACCGATAAATTTAATGTCAAATATGGATATAAATTTTAAAGTTACCTTTTTAAGATTAAAAGGTCTTTCGAAGTTTTTTTTTTTTAAGTTTGAATTAATTTTTTGAACTTTTGTTTTAATCAACGAGGATGATAATTTTTTTAAATTGAAATTGGAGTGCCATTAAAAAATGAAAGTTTTAATAATATTGGATTCTGAAGTTCTGAGAGTTCAGAAGTAGATTTGAGGACGCAGCCAAATGTGAAAATTTTATTTCTTAGCGCTTGTATAATTTATAGTTTCACACAAGTGTGAAAAGATAAATATAATAATATATATATAAATATATCTACCCTATATTAATTATTTTACTAAAATAATTAATATAGTTTGTTTTATTACTTTTAAGTGCTTTTTAAAAATTATATACTTTTAATAGAAGACTCCATGGATTTCAAGTACAAACTAACTCAACAGGTATAAACTAATAATTCAAGTTTACTCAAGTGCTTGAGTAAATGATGCTAAAACTAAAGCTTCTATGAATAAGCTAAATATTTTATTAAAACAAAATCTTTCACTTTTCTATTTTAAACGTTGACATGTTTTCAACAGGTAATGCTGACAAATATTAAATAACTAACTCCCTCTCACTACATCCCATGGTGGGTCAAGACCATATGCCTACTGGCAGATTTCGACTCAGGAGATGGTTTCTTATTACAGGGTAGAATTGTCAGCTCTACGTCCAACGCTCTACAGTCATATTAGACGGGACTTACGGTTTAAAGTGGATTCCGTACCACTACAAACATCCATGGCCCCAGCGCTAGAGTGCTAGTTACTCGGCCATCAAGCATAATATTAGTAAATATGATTTCAGACATTTTTTAAAAATATCCTTCGTAAAAAAATTCATACATATTATATAGAAATATTGATAAACCCATGGAAATATATACTGATGCAATTTCCATTTCAAATTGTTTAGTTATTTATTTGAATTTATATTTGACTTAAAAATATTTTTTTTTACAAGGTAAGAACCTTAAAAAGCTTATCGGGCTAGCAGATTAGAGATGGAATAAATTTAGTTAGATGTTGTGATCTATGCGAATTTTTCTTTATTATTAATTATTACTCTTTATTTACTCGTATTTGTTTTATCTTTTCACATCGTTTATTTTCATCTAAATGCAGACACCTAAAATAACTTAAGATTTTACGTTTAAATAAAAGACTTTTAGTGATCTAATTTTAAAATTTGCCAATATAAATATAAATACAAATCAAAGACACTATAAATCAATTTTTGAAAAAAATATGAAGTGACTTTTTGACGAGCGCTTATGATGGTTATTTAATTATCATCAATTTTAAATATTGATTAAAATAAAATTAATTTAAAATTAGTCTCAAACCTTTATGAGGCGAAATACTTGATTTTTTATTAAAACATCTTGGTCACTTTGTAGGGTTGGTAGATATATAATATATATAACTCAATAGTAGAGAAACCTAAATTCTATATAGTGCTATTAATAAATGTAAATTCTAAGCTGCTATGATGTTTAAGTGAAAATGAAAAATATAAAGACAAGGACAATATTTTCTCTTGTTAAAAAGAAAAAATGCTCAACAGTAATAAATTTGGGAACTACTTATTCACAGCATTATTATGAAGGTTTTTAAAATTTTGAAAAATACATTTTGCTTCTATATTTCATTTAGAAATGTGATCTCGTATGAAAATACAATTTTTTATATCTCATTACGAGATATATAATACATTAACTATAAACATACTTAACTTAGGAATAACTACTTAACATAACTAGTTCAAAAAGAACATGTAATAAACTTGCTTATCGTCTTTCATTTTATTTAAAACTAGACGAATCACCTGATATTTCCGGGATCATTTAACAAGAACTGATACAAGGTTTAGATGTTGTTTTTTTTTGTAAGGAAAAAAAAACCCCTCCCGGCATCCAGAGAGAAAAAATTAATTCGAATTAAAAATTTCTGCCAATTGAGCATACACAATATTATAAATATTTACACAGTCAAAGAGTGTGTATTGCAGACCTACGGTTTATTGGACCCTTTTGTCACTGGGGTAGAAAAAAGGACTAGGATGTACAAAACTCGCTCATATAAACGCTTTCAAACTGTCGCGCTACATTCAACGGATTAAAAGAGGCAGAAATCAGATGAAACATGTCCATGCTTCAAAGCAGCCGAGAATCTTACGCAAATCGTATGTAACGTGCCAAATTTGAAAAATCTTAAGTTGAAAACCGTGAATTTGTATAAAGAATAAACAAACAAAAATTAAAAATTTATATGAATTTTTTAGATAGAGATTATAGTTTGCGAATTTTTTAAATATAGATTTAAAAAATCAGAAATTGCCCTATTTAACAAAAATGTCTTCTCATTCACACAAATAAGCTGATATTCTTTTGAAATAAATATGATTCATTATTTATAGCTAAAAAAAATGAGGAATTTTTTTTTTGTTGGTGTGTGTAAAGGAAATAATTTTTTTTCTATAATTTCACAATCGCTTTTTCCTCTTCCATTACAATTTATGAAAATGAAAGGAATGTTAATCTAGCTAATATAAATATGCGAATAGATTAAAAATCAAGTAACACGGCAGATAAAATTGGCACCAATTGATATTTTTTAATGTTGAACAAACAGTATTATTTCGTATGCTAGAAAAAGAAGTGCAAAAGTATAATTTTTAAAGTATTTACATTTTTTAAAAAGTTTAAAAATAAATTACAAAATGAAATCATATATTAATTTTTATTCACATCTGAAGCACGGTTTATAAAGCATGTTGAAAATATTAGTGTCTTTTAAGTAGTTTTAAATTGGTAATCAAAAATATTAAATTTCCTTAAGTTTTTAATGATAATTATGAAAGTCTAATAATTTTGGGTTTAAACATAATTTTTTAAGCAGAAATATTAAACTTCCTTTTTTTATATAGATAATCATGAAAACCTTTAATAATTTTGTGCTTTAAATTTAATTTCTTAAAATACTTTTAAAATAAAAACATTAACATTAAACAACTGAGACAAGGTATTAAAATAATTATTTTTTTCTTATTTTAATTATTAATTTCCACTAGTATTTATTTTCAAAACAAAAAATAAATAAAAAAGATTTATATTTTCGACATAGTACGAAAACCAAAAAATTAATATATTCAATTATAATACACAAGCATTCATTTATAAAGTTTTCCACAATTAAATTACCAGTGATAAAAAAAAATCTTATAAAGTCAAACTACACGAAAAAAATTTTAAATATTCATTAACACTCCTTAACTATTATAGACCATTAGATTAGCTTATTATTAGACCATATAATTAAAATTAGAGCCCCAACACATGGTACTGCTCCCAATGCGATGCTAAGGTAGACAGTTCCGTTCATTAGAAAATAAAACATCAGCTTTTCTATCAACCGGCCTATAAGAGTTACATCATCGACGGAACCACAACAAATGAATTTCGTTTCGGATATGTCTGGCACCAGCACAACATTCCGACTCCAAAAACAAAAACAAAGCTAACCCACGAATAAAAAAAAAAAAAAAAAAAAGAAAAAGTAGGAACTCACTCGTTTGATGGTCGTGAAACTCTTCCTGCTACTCGAAAAAGTCGTCACATATTCTACCGGCATTTTCTAACAAAGTCTCAGAAGCAATCACAAACAAGACATTCAACAACAATCTCCCATTTGCAGTAGTAACAACAACACAAAAACACCGGTCAAGTACGGGCAAACCTTTCTTTGATGCTTTTATGTTTGTAAATCAAATCAAAGGCAAACGATTCCTTAATGAAAGAAAACAGATCCTATGGCGAGAAGCGTCCGTGACGCAACTCAACACAACTTCCTCTTTGGGCCGGCTCGCTGTGGGAGAATGGAACAAGCAAGCCTCCGCGCGTTCGTTCTTTTTTCTTTTTAATTTTTCCTTCTGCGAGAGCAGCAGATGAGTAAGTCGCCGCCGTGTGTGTGGAACTGGTTCGTGGTGGCTACACCTGCCGTTGTTATCTTGTAGCCTTCAACACATGCATTGTATATACCTCCTTAGGAAAGGAGATACGCGCGACAATGAATCGGCTCTCTTCGACTGTTTAAAATATGATATCATCAGTGATTACTTGTGTTTACGTGTTGTAAGTATGTTAGCAAACATATGAAGGTAGGTTAGCATTCTGAATAAGATATTAAAGAGAAAATTTTGGGCATATTTCTGACAATATTCTGTCTAAAATTTGTGCCATATCTTGTAGTCTTCAACACACGCATTGTATATCTTCTTAGGAAAAGAGATACGGGCGACAATGAATTGGCTCTCCGACTATTTAAGTTATGATATCATCAGTGATTACTTGTGTAGTATGTCAGCAAATATGTGAAGGTAAGTTCGCGGTTTGTATTAGATATTAAAACGAGAATTGTTGGCATATTTCTGGTCGAAAATTTCTAGCATTCAGAAAAAGTACGAATAAATACGACGATGGATGTGAAATACAAATTTTAACATAAATATGCTGTATCAGACTTAGAGAGTGTCGATAGATGGAATTAGCAAATAATCGGTGAATCTACGCCCACTTTATTGTAAATTGTTCACTTACAAGCAATTGGAAACAAGACATAGATTTCGGCTTACTTCGCATTATATACAAAACAGTAGAAGGCGCACGTGCGCACTATAATCAAATGGAATTTACATAGTTCAATTTAATGCTGAACATATTCTTTATAGCTGGTTTCACCTGCAAGCCAGACACAAATCAATGACGTAACCACTTTTGATCTCTTATCGCTCATCTTTTGCGTTCAACCTCTCTCGTCGATAGTCAGGCTACCTGATGGGATTTTTTTGGGTTTCCTTCCATACGAAACTTGCAACTGCTAGGTAGTTACATTTAAAAGTCCTCCCTTTGATGCCCATCAATGGGCTGTTATTGCTATACATTTGCGGAATGCGAGACCCACCAGCAATCAAAAGTAATATATATATATATGGTTATACCTTTCTGGTAATAAAAACATTACAAAATACTCCATGTTAAAATCAGCATCACAGAATAAATAAATCTATATTTCATTTAAATGCAAATAAGACTGAAGAGCTATTCTTTATGTACAATATCTTTTAAATTAATCTATCCGAATTTAGAGAAACAGAAAAGACCATTTTTTTTTCATGTATCAATGGGATGATTTCACCAACAGATGACGTAAGATGAATGTCTTCCGGGAGGATTTTTAGAGATAACAACACCGCATCTGCTTATCGTACGGGAGAAAGACTACAAAACTCCTACCAGACAGCCTGACTGTCGATACGATAATCATTTTCACAATCACCATAGAGATCTCCCATTCCTTCTGTGAGCAGTGATTGCACTGAATACCGCCAGCGGTTTCCAACCTGAGTTTTCCTGCTCTTTAACTACCTATATGTCACAAATTGAGCAAAATATATATTGGATACCGCGCAAAATATACCGATTTCAGCGATAAATAGAAAACAAATAATGTAATCAGTTATAAACCGAGGAACAAAAATGTCTTAAAATAAAAAAATTTTGATTACCTTTCCTACAGAGTTTTTTATTTTTTAAATAATGGAAAAGGTGAAGAAATTTAATTCAGAGGAATAAAAAATATTTTATAAAATTCTAATGGAAAATGTAGTAAATGAACTGCTCTATTTAAATGCATAACATTATAATCAATATCAACATTATCTATATTAAATATCAAAATAATAAATTAAATAACCGTATAAAATATCTCAAAGGAAGATTAGGAAGTTAAAGACACCTTGTTGGAATAGCCGTACACTCTACAGCTAGGCTGTGGATGTGATAAACCTGATCCTTTGACCTAGTTAACTTTGATTTACAATTACAGAGAACTTGGACAAGTTCTCTATGATTGTAAATCAAAGTTAACTTTGTTTAATTAGATCTTTTTTATAAAGAGTTTATCAACTCTTAATGAATTAACTTGTCACCTGAAACTTTATAAAAGGCAGAACAACTAGCCATTAAGGAAAAAGATATATTTTAACCGAAAATGGAAATGAACAAATAAAACAACAATAAATAAATAATTTGTAATCTCTAATACACACGCGTCCCTAATATAGTTTTTGCGTATTACGTATTGGAATTGTTTAAGTTTTAAAAAAAATGTGAGTAATTATTTAAAAAATAGCGTTTACAAATTTTTTTACTACTAAACCATTTGTGCATAACATAATTTTCATTTTAAAAATACCATCAAACAATTATAACAGTAAACAAATTCAATTTAAGCAAATATAATTAAAATTCTAGAATAATTATGGTTTCAAACTTAATATTATATGATATTACCAACTTAAATATTAAATAAATATTCAAAGCTTCAAGCTCTATGAGAATAATTCCAGAACTTACTTTCATTTTACGGGATATATCATTTTCCTTCTGTACAAGTTCCATGATCAATATAATATGCAAATTAAAATCAGTTAACACACACAAAAATAAATCAAATTTCTCCCAAACTGTTTTTTACTTCATCAAAAAAGTACTTTACTCTTTATTCTTTTTCACTAGTTTAGTCAAGAACCTACAATAAATCAGAAGCGTATACAGAAATTTCGAAATTTTAAAACCTTGTCAAAGAGTTGATTGTAGGCAAAAGTTTCCCTTCTATAGTCACGCTTGGTTAAAATGGCAATAATTAGTTGCAGCAAAGTTGTACAATTCAAACACAAGCAAAGGATAATTAGACTTCTACTGACCATACAACCAATTACAGATTGACACTTCAAACAAGCGTGGATGCGTTGTTTCCCCATTAAAGGAAGATAAAAAATCTCAAGAACAAAAAGTAATGTACAGTGAAAAGGAGGAGGAAAATTTGAATATAATAAATTATATAAGATTCATCCATCAAACTCTTTTATTAAATTTTTAAGAATTGACAGAGAAGCAATGAGGGAATATTTAAGGTCATTACAAGTCCCTGACCCTTAATGATTATGAAATGATTTAATAATACGTGTGCCATCTGGAAGAAGTAATATTGTCCCTGAATTAAGTTTGTATAACAATATTTTGTTAGACCGCAAAACAACATTCTTTCAAAGGAAGTAAAGCTTAACTAAACAAAATTATTTTGGTATATTTTCAAACTTGTAGTTGTCCTTCAATTTAAAACTATTAATAGATATAAATTTTAAGTTCCAAATAAGAAATTTGAGTTGATGCAACAGTAGTTAAAACATGTCCTCCATAAACAACAATCTTATTTTGTTAAAATAAATGCCATAGATGAGAAATCTAACTCAGAATTATATACGCGTTTAGTCCTAAAGTTAAATATCGAGAGGATCGATCTTATTCTCCTCAAAATAATGATTTATTTCAATAGTAATAAGCGGCTTGATGGTCAATTGGCTAGCACTCTGGCCTTCACAGGCTTCAGTTTGAATCCTGACGGTGGCATGGATGATTTTTAGTGGTTCGGAATCCACATTAAATTGTAGGTTCAGGTCTACTTAGCCCAAAGTGCGCAAAAAATGACCACAAACCAATAATAAGGAATTTATAATTTCAAAACGAACAGCACAATGAAGGGATTTTTTAATAAACAAGATAACTTAATTTTAAAAAAATGCAATTCACATCATTTAGATAAATATGCAAATAAAACCGAAAAAGAACGAAAAACAATGTTAGTTATTACAAATTTCTTTAGAAAAAAAAAAAAAAAAAAAAACTGATAAAGTATAACGGTTATATAGAAATTTTAAATGAAACATTCCTTCCACTTGGCGACAAAGTTTTTTGTCGAGTCGTTTTCTTATTTTTGAGTCTTTGTTCTCTAATTTACCTATCTAGGTAATGATTAGTCATGATCTAGGTGATGGTAATCGGAGGATTGGTAAAAGTTCCTGAATCGTTTTTGGAGATTACAGAATAATCATTCTTGTAAAACTTGAGCATTATGTTTTCTATCATTACCTTGTTGACAGATGTCTAAATTGTTTTTAAAAAAGGGGGTTTGTCGTAGATCATCTTTTAAAATATTCATATAACTATACTGATTCCTTATTTCGTCGAGTTTTTATTTCATCGACTCAATTACTGACATGAACCCTCAAACCAAAATCAGTTCGATTTTACGATTTGTTCGATTATGGTAGATACAGTTATTCTCACTTTTCACGATTCGAGCTTTGACACGATTTTTTTCCAAACTTTTTGGTATCCATATGATCGTTATTGCTCAATTTATTCATACGTGAAAAATAATGACGGATTTCCAGAGAGTTTGGTATATATTTTCATGTTCTGTTGCAAAGTTTTAATGCTATTAGCTTAGTGTAGTATCAATTTTTCTTTCAACCATGCTATCCGTCCTCCTATTTTTAGAACCATGTTATCTATCCTCCTATTTTTGAATTGTCTCAAGATTGCATAACTTATCAAAATAATCTTCAGACCACAATTTTATGACAGCCATCTTCAGATTTCCTTTCACTTCTCAAAATACGCAGGTTTTTTTATAAACAACGATCGAGGATTTTTTTTTCGGATAATTTTAGCATTATGACATTGAATGAAATTTGCTCTCCCAATATAGTATCAGTATTAAAATCCTTCAATGTCCTATGAAACTCCTTTTCCGCTTGGAGCCATTACTATATCGTAGAAATATACTTTGCTAAATGTACTAAAACCTTCAAAAATTACAGTAAAATATTTATAGAAAAACCGCATCTGGGACGCAAAGAACTGTGAGTAAGGCTTTTTGATAGCTGCGCATAAGGAACTTTTGTGTTGTTTTTCTTTTCGGAGGTATGAAGGAAGAAAAGCTTGGATATTTAACAAGAATTTAAAATTCTGTTAATTTTCCTTTCTTATTAAATATTAACTCCAAAGCATTAAATAATAGGCTTCAACAATGGAATAAATGTTTAATGCTGATTTGTGTGTATATTATGCCTGCACTGCCATGATGTACTTATCCATTACCATTATACAATTTAGGTTGTTGTTGTTGTTACTTATCCCACTTGGTAGATATCTAAACTAGACCAAGCCCACGAATCCGCATGGACTCATGGTTGAAGGGGAAGGTAGCAGCTTCTGTTGTGATGAAGCACCCGTAGGTAGAAGTCTGAGTTTTGCTCCGTAATGCTCTTACAGTCGTAGGAGACCGGGATCTATGGCTTGAAGTGGATTCCAAACCAGTACAAACATCCATAGCACCGCCGTGACTCGAACCCGAAACCTGCTGTACCGAGCGCCAGAGCGCTAGCCACTCAACCATTCAGACCCTATACAATTTATTAATTACCATTACACAATTTGGCATTTAATAATCAGTAAGTCCAGTAGTTCTCTCATCAAATATTTAATATCAAAGAAATAAAAATAGGAAAAAAAATAGTCTTATCTTCAGTGATGACAACCTTTACGAGAATCGGAAATATATATGAATTGCTTTAGGAAACGATACTAAGGCGTACGTTCTTTTTTATCTGGAGATTTGATAAAAAAAAAACCGACTTGGTTTGTCTTATCAGTCATACTGAACAGCACATTCGGCAGATTTTCAGGTTTCTCCAACTTCAGCAAAAGTGAAAGAGTTTTTATGTGAAAAGATAATTTACTTCAACTTCCGAACTCAATTCGATGATGGGATTCCTTACATAAAATTTTATTTTCTGTTGAACCTCGATAATTGATTCCCAATTACAGAAATAAATCAATTCCATGTTAAATTTTTTTATCGATGAAATGAAAGGAAGTTTTTTTTTTTTGCTTTTTGGTGTAACCTGTGGTTGTCACAGTTTTGTATATGTGGAATTCACAAATTGATTTGTTTAGTTTTTTTTTTTTTTTTTTTTTTGACAATTTTTTTTAAATTATAGTTTTATTTTTTTCCTTGTGTTATTCTGCTCCGGTGCGCCAGAATGATCATTAATAAAACATTATTTTCTGTGAGTTTCATGCTGTATTTATTCATTACTGTATATGCTTTTTTTATTACTCTACTATTATTAAAATTTTGTGTACTGCATTTCTCATGATTTCATAACAATAATTTTTGAAATGTTTTCGATTCTGACAACGCCAGACCTGTCCCTATTGACGACTAATATAATACTAATATTGGTGGAGGTTTCTGCAGAATTTATTACCACATACCATTAATACTCTCTATATGAATTTTGATTTCATTCCGTTAATTAGGTTTAGCTGCAGATGTCTCCAATTTGGGAAACTTATCTTATGGCCACCTGTATATGAGTGGAACACGTGATTTCCCGATGTATAAAAATAAATAGTAATTTTTCTTATCTTAAACCAATGTTTGTTTTATCGAGATCAAAAACGGAACGAAATAAATGTTTCAGAAATATTATTTAATTGAATATTATCGCTACATTTATCATCTTCAAAAAATTATCAAAAAGTCAGCCAATTAACCAATAATTTTCAAATTGTAACTGAACTAACTTGTAACTAATAATTTTCAAATTGTAAACTGACAAAGTAAAATTGAGATCCTTGAAAAGCAATCGAAGTTTTTAAAAGAGTATAATAAACTTTATAGAAGAAATTATGTATTGCGTATAAATAACTAAATTATAAGAACGTAAAAGAGCCTGAAAACTAAAAAAAGATTTGTAATTATTAAAAAAATATATATACATATATATATGAACTAAAAAATAAAAAAAAATGAATTGAAACCTTGAATAACTCTTAAAATGGATATTTTATACATCTGGATAAAGCATTTTAAAAATTAAGATAAATGGAGTTTATAGCCGTTATTCCTTGCCTATGTTTCACAGCAATTTATAATCTGAACCGGAATTTTTTATGGTAAAAAAAAGAATAAATAAAGATCGCACGGCGATATATATTCTGATAAAATTCTTTTTTTCCATTCATGAATTTCTCCTTTTAAAATAAATATTTATTTCAGGCAAGTTCCAAGTTATCTCAGACAAGTTCCATATATTACCTTATATAAAATAAAAAAATAAATAACAATAATTTAAGAGATGAATGTTTTAGAATTAATTTCTCAACGCAAAATACTTCCATACATTATACTCAGCGCCAAGATATTTAACATATAATCCTCGGATCACAAACAAGAAATTCTGGTAACTGGAAATATCTTTACGATAATTTCCATTGCAACTTTTTTTGGCATTACATTCAGAATTTTGTTTTAAACTATCAAACTTTTTCTTAAATAAATCAAAATTCGGGAATGAACGACTCGCTAAGTTATTAACCAATTTTCGTAGTACGCTAGTAGTTTTTTTTTTTTTTTTAACTTCCGATAGATCTACCTTTGTCGAGTTATACAACTCACATCTTTACACTGCACTACTTTACAACCTACTAACAGTAACATCTGTCACTGCCAAGTCTAAAATATCAATTGGAAGTGGGCTGCGGGCCCATTAAAGGGGCCGCCAAAATTGATTCTCAAGCCAATTGGCATTTGCGCATCATTCGTTCAATTCATTAATCATTCGTTTCCTACTGGCAGAAGGCAAAAGCTCAGCTGAAAATCATCAGAAAAATTTGCTTTTATGTCTGGAATTGTTTCGATTCATGACAATACTCGACCACATATTGCTGTTATAACTAAACAAGTTCTTGCGCAATTTCAAGGGAAAATGTTTGATTAACCTGTGTACATCCCACACCAGCCAGTGAGTGACTTACCTTCTTTCTAGAAGTGAAGAGTTGTCTGAGAAAATAGTAATTCGACTACGAAGAACCATGTAGATCTATCAAAATATGATGATGGTGACTTATTTTGAAGAGGATAAAGGAAAACTTGTCCTCCGATATGATATATATTTCATTGTTCATGGTTATTATGTAAAAAAGTAACACTGATTGTACTAAATTCCTGATAATAAAATCATTTTGTTATTCATATTCTTCTTCATTGCCTCAACAGCCCCATTGTGGGCTAAGGAAAAAAAAAATCTCTCGTATTAATGATTCTTAAAAGTTCGTTTTAATCGCTAATATTTTTTTCAAAATGTCATGAAAAATTTATTAAATTCGAAAAAATTTCTTTTCTTAGCGATTCAGGAATAATAAGGAAAGCATTGACCACTCAATACAGCTCATATTAAGCTGTCTAATTATGACACGAATGTTAACAACGGATACAGGCTGCTGATTAGCTATAAAAGCTTTTACAGAAACATTTATGCAATTAATAGGCCATAAAATAAATAAAAGGGGTTAATTAATTGGCTAATGGCGCTATAATTGGACGTAATCAATGATTCATTCCATGGTTAGAGGAGCTAAAGAGGGCAGGACACAAAGACACCAAAGAAAGAGAGAGAGAAACAGAAACATGATAATCCAACACGCCATCCTACGCTCAGACACCGAATCCATGTGATGTTCTCGTCTGTTTTGATTGTTATTATTATAAGCATCATCTTTATTAATGTGTCCAGCATTTACTGTCTGGATTTCGTTTCAGTGGAAAGTTTTCCCCGAAATCATCAAGAGTTAAAAAACCTCAATAAAAAATATTATTTGATATCATTTCGTATAAAGAAAATCGGAGAAATGTTAAGTTTTCAAAAGAAGCTCAAAGTATATTATAGAATTCTTACACTGTATTGATTCCGAAAACATGGAAATCTCTGTAAAATGCATTTTTACTTTTAACGTGCATTATTTTGATTGCATAGTTTTGTGAAAGATAAAAGTTAACTTAAAAATTATAATGAAAGATCGATATATCAGCGGAACTTCGCAAACCCAATTAACAATATTTGGTTTTCGCTTAATGGACGCATATATTGCCTAGCATTTCTCATAATAATTTAAATTAAATAAACAATGTAAACTCAAGTTAATAATTCAAACGACCTCTATAATTAATTTATTATTTACATTTTTAAGAATTGCAATAGTCTCCGGGGGTTGACGGGAAGAGAAAATCTTCTTTTTTATGAATGGACATTTGTAGTACGTTTATAAACACATACATGACAATTTGTTTTTTCTTCATTGGTGCAACAACCCCATGGTGGGCCAAGGCCGTCTACCTACTGGCAGATTGTGTCACAGCTGTTTTCTTTTTACGTGGTAGGGTTACACTACAATTTTAGGTAGGTGAAATGTTGCAAAAGTATGTTTCATATTTATCAATTCGAAAATATGAGCTACAACTTGAGCAATATGAAAAATAACTTAATGAAGAGGTTCCAAAGTGTCAAAGTTTCTCGACGATGTTAAATACGAATATAATATATATGAATATTAATACGAATATAACATACACGAATATTAATATATATATATATATATATATGTAATATTATACGAATATTTACCTTACACATATAAGTTTAAAAACCCATTATTCAAGCATTGTCAGTAAGTTATCAGCTAGTAATTTTTCTATAAAAAATAGAAGCTGAAAAACCGAATATAAATCGAAATTATAATTACTTAAAAAAAGTGATAATGTAATTATAACCTTTATGTTATTTTTGAATGCCAGACAATTCTATCTGAGGTTATTCGATACTAAAACTGCAGATGTGTAGCAGATTCAACGTGGACACCAGGTTCACCACGGGAGGTCTGTACGTTGCTTCTACAATGCGCCATCACAATTTTGAACGAATCTCTCGGAATCTGGGAATTCGTATTTCCTGCCTAGAGCTCAATGTAATAACCTCATGGCTTACATATTTATGGTAGCCACAAGCTTCCTCAGAAATTCAACGCTCAATCTACCAAGTTACCCTGTTACAATCATTATATAAGATGACACGTATTAGAATAAAATTTTCTTTTTAAAAATTCATCCATAAGTATGTTGACGTGTAACTGTTTAGTAAGGTATTATTTATACAAATTATTTCGTTTTCTCTGCGGATTTCTTTATATTACTGCACAAGTGAAATTGAAATGAAACGAAACATCAAGGCAATCCGGAATAAAAACCGCTTTATATTTGGTATTTTCCCCTTTTTTTGATATATTAGGTGTAGCCAACGTGGCGGGCTGGCTGAAATTTTTATGAGTCCTCACTACATTACATATCGGGCCCCAAACCCCTATCATCCGTACGATATAATCGCGCAAACGCAGCATCGGCAAATAGCTATCAATGTTATGCCACTTGCTATTTAGGAAGATTGTCGCTACTGATACACTTGGTAGTCATTCTGCAGACTGACTTAGCGAATTTTGACTATTAGCGACCATATCACACGTGATAGTTATATTCCTCGCTACTAAATGCATATCTTACTGATTAAACATATCTTTATGTTTATTCATCCTGAGCAATGGTAAAATAAAAAGAATTTATTGCTTTAATAATGAATGGGAAGAACAATTTTGTTTTATTGATTTCAAAGGCAAATGTAACTGCGTATTTTATAATAGCAGTCTGGCGATCTCGTAAAATGTAACATAGAGACATATTTCAAAACCATTCTTTAAAATTTGATTTCGACTATCCTCTGCGCTCCTAGGAAAGTCATATTCATAATAAGGATAAAAAGATATCTTCCTTAAAATCAGCTATTACCAAATAACAAGGCATTTTTTGCTAAACCTTCGGAATAGTCTATAACAGTAACAACTGTATCATTTAAAATCTCACATTTATTAGCTATGAAGAAAAAAAAATCGCATGCAGATGTGGATTTGAAAAACGCTATGTTAGAAGCTTCCGATTCGTTATTTGAAAGGTTTAAAATTAAATCAGAAATAGTTTCGGCTATAGATACTTTACAATTATCAGCCAGAACTGTAACAGGAATAATTCATACAATTTCAAATGATTTAGAAACAGAATTATCGAATGACATGAAAATCATTTTCATTTCACTACAGTTGGATAAATCAACAAACGTAGTAAACATTATTAAGTTACTACTACTACTACACTGCACCACATCATGGTGCCTAGAGCTGAGTTGCCCCTATACAGTTTGGGAATGATGTGGGTGAAAGGTTTGGTTTGTCGCTCTACGGTCATTCGGTGCTCACTTTAGGTTAAATAGATCGAGACCTAGAGTTTAACGTGGATTTCGGACCATTCACAAACATCCATGCCACTGCCAGGATTCGAACCTGAAGCCTGTGATGTGGGTGAGAAGTCTGACTGAGCTCCGTGACGCTCTTACAATTGTATGAGACCGGGACAAACGTCTTAAAGTGGATTCCGAACCACTGCAAACAACCATGGCAGTGTCGGGACCCGAACCCAAATCTGTGCCACCGAGAGCCAGACAATCAGCTATTGAGGTCCCGCATTGTTCTGTTAACAATTTGAGTGAAAATGGTGTTCAATGATTTTTCTACAATAGTATAGTAGAATTTCTTAAAATCCTTCCACTAAAAAGGACATAAATGATTCCAAGACGTATTTTCCGCATTTAAATATTTTGCAACGACTAATTTAGTACCATTGCGGAAGTAAATTTTAATTACTGCAGCTAGAGCACATTCAATAACTGGTAAAAATATTTGATTCATTGCTTTATGCTTTATAATGTCATTTATAATAAAAATTATTAATTATACTATCATGAGAAATGCAACACAGATTAATTAAAACACTTTTGGAAGAGGAAAATAACGATTGTAATTTACATAATTATATGAGAGGACTCACCTGAGTTGAAATAATTGAAAGATTTATCAACCTTTTGACAAAAATAAAGGAATTTCTTTCGTCAAGGGCATTACTAGCAAACTACAAAACAACGATTGATTGATAGATTTGCCGATGTTTCAGCAAAGTTAAATGAATTAAATAGAGATTTGTAAGGGGGAAAACTAGATTTTGCTAATGGGATTGGTGAAGTAAATGGGTTTGAAATTAAATTAAGGTTACTGAAATCCCATTTAATAAAAATTTCATTAACGGATTGTCCAAATGGGAAATAAAATGTTATCGAAAAATTGATTAACAAAACATTGAAAGCTACACCATATATAAAGTTATGGAGAATCTTTCAGAACAATTTTCTTCCCGATTCGTACATTTTACAAAATTTGAATCTGTTTTCTTAAAAATCGTTTTAATCTATCTTCTGAAGATGCACCTGCTGATATTAGTAAATATTTTGAGCTTCGAAATATGGATGAAATAGAATTATAAATAATAAGTATGGAAAACGATATTGTTTTAAAATCATATCATAATGATAACATTAGTACGCTTTGAAATATAATTTATATTCTATATTAAGAAAAAGACATTATAATTTGTTCATATTTTGCAATTACGTTTAATTGTGAATACCAATTTTAAAATATAACTTATTTAAAAACAAAATATTAATCTAAACTCACATATTGTCATTTAGAAAACTATTTAAGTTATTATTAAAACTATTATATTATTATTTTATTATTACTATTATATTATTATTATTATTACTATTATATTATTAT
This sequence comes from Caerostris darwini, assembly GCA_021605075.1. Taxonomy (NCBI): domain Eukaryota; kingdom Metazoa; phylum Arthropoda; class Arachnida; order Araneae; family Araneidae; genus Caerostris; species Caerostris darwini. The sequence continues at coordinate 372,605 of BPLQ01000115.1, read as the reverse complement.
TATAACAAATCCACAGAATATTTACTCTCAGATGTAACACTGGTTCAGATGTCTAAGTTTGTTTTTGCATTTATAATTTAATGATATCTAATTATATTTCTTGAAATAAAACCTTTAATACTTCGATTTTTTTTTTTTTTTTCATGCGCCCCCAATAACTTATTGACAAAAAATATTGCCGACCCATGCTAAACATGATTCCGAAGAAAGAATCATTGAGTCCTCCGGATATCATCTCTAAAATCTTTTTTCTAAAGCGATGTTCTATTTATAATATTACTCACCTCTAAAATAAACAAACGCTATTCTGAGGAATAGAATGAGCCTTTCATGATGAAATGATGCTTACGATAGAGTTTGCTTTCTAAGCTATCTTAATACTTTTTTGTGTGTTTAGCTAAATCCTCTATATACTGTTTGTGAAAAACGTTCTTAATGTTTTCAGGTTATATTTATAGACCTCACAATTTCAAAAAAATAATTATTATTTAAGAATCATTTATAATAAAAAAGAGTTTCTATAGAATCTAAGAATTATAATGAAGATTATAATAAAAAAAATAAAAAAGAATTTCTATAACGTTAAAAATGTAACTCATTTTTTTACTAACATAAACAATCTTAGTAAAAAAAAATGAGTTAAATTTTTAACGTTATAGAAAGTTTTTATTATAAATGTTTCTTAAATAATAATTATGTTCGTGTATTGTTGGATATTTATAATAAATTTTAATTTGTCAACTTGTATTTTAAGAAGTTTTTACAGAAAATGTTCCTAGATTTCAGCATATCTTATGTAATTTAAAAGTTAATTTAAACTGCTATTACACAATTACTTATAAGTGTAAATATAATTGTATTATTCATATTAATAAATAATCTTAATTAGAATATAACTGAAAAATATTATTTCTGTTGTTGTTCTAATGCAGCTGGTAATACAGAGACAGCTAACTTTATGCCAGGATCAAGGGCTGCACCACTGTTACTCATTTAGCACTACCCAGGAGGCATGTGTAGCTTGAAGATATGCTACGGACGTGAGTAACATTCCCTCCACAACGCTCTACGATCCTATTAGCCCGGACCTACGGTTTAAAGTGGACTCCGACTCGAACCCGAAAAAACCCATGGTACCGAGCACCAGAGTGTTAGCCACCGATATTATTTCCATTTCTTGTAATTTAAATTGGTGAGTAGCATTGAAGTTTTGCTTAAAATAAACTTCATTTTCGTTGTCGAAATTGTATTATTATTTTGAATGTCAAGAATATAATTTAAATTCATCACTGAAATACTGAAAGATGACAGCTACATGAACACGCAAAAAATGTTAGATGATTAATTATTTTGTTGGAAAATAAGACATATCAAAATGAAAATCTTGAGTATAGAGCATGTTAATTTTCACTCATGTGCGAAGATTGTACAAGTTTCTGGAAGACTTGTAGCATTCTTTGATTATATAATAATTTTATAATAAAAAATTATATAATAAAAATTTATAATAATAATTATTATTATTATTATAATTAAATTATATAAAAAAAACTTATATGATTTTTTTACTTCATGAATAGAAACCATTAAATCATGCATTAATTACGAACGTTTGTTAAATTTATAATTAACAATCGTTCGTAATACATTGTGAATTCTCATATTTAAATACAATTTAACATTGTAAGCTGACCTAGAAGAAACTTCAGCAGATGGTCCTGGTCCATTCTGGCCTTTCAATCCAAATATGAGGATTTTATGATAAATTAATAAATTTTTTAAGTCGGAAATTAAAATGTTCCAGCCTGAATTTTGTTTAACGTTTAGATTAAACACCACGTTGTTGAAAGCTACTTCGAAAATTTTTCTTGTGATGGATTTGAATAAATCATGTTGTTAGTTCAATAATTTCCTTGCATTTTTCGACAACAAATATCTTCGGTTTTGAAGGGTTTTGTTTTCTCTTCTGTCTTATTTTTTTTTTCCAAGTGTTATTTCGAAAAAAACTTGATGATTATAGAAAATTAATTAGGAAAATTATCATTGAATTATAAAATATATATATATATTTGTACAAAATAAAACAAAAATTAGTTTTTAAAAATGAACAGTAAAGAGGATATTTTTTTTGCATTAGTTGCTTGTTCACTATAAAAAATCATCTTTCAGTGGAATAGCTTGATTTTTGAGATTCATGATCGCACTTCTATTACTTTACTTCAATCAATAACTCTTTCTATTATAATCCATAATTAAAAAACGTTTCTTCAGCACTGAGTATAGTTACAAAATTCAAAAGGAGTTACAAAGTCATTATTGATGACCCTGACACGTATCAAAATGAACATAAAAAGAAACATTTTAAAATATTGTTTTTAATCCATTTATATTAATATTGCTGGTGCATTTTTGTGTTTTGGATCCTTTATCATCAGTTATTAACTTTTAACTTTATATATTTATATATAAAATAACATATTCTTTAATAAGTAACTGATATTATTATCCAATTATATCATCTTATATCATCAGTATAATGTTAAAATATAATAATAATAATGAATACTAGAAAATATTTTAAAGAATTTCTTATTTACCAAAGCACATGATTAAAAAAAAACATTTTACCTGTATATATTATAAAAGTTGGATATGTAATTAAATAAAAGAACCCAACAAAATGCATAAACGAAGAACGAAACATCTACTGATGTAGTAATAAAATACAAAACAGTAATTTATTGGTTGTTTCAATTTTCTTAATCGATTTTATTATCACTTTTCCATTATTATAAAGATTTTACAAACACGCACTATTATACTAACTCCTCACTTCATTCTTCTAGTTTGGGCTTTTTTCTGCACGTGAAATACGCGATTGTGTTGCGAGTGGCAAGATTTGAAATTTAGCGATAGTATCACAGTAACATTATACATTATCAGAATGCTAGATTATCATTATTAGAATCCTTCATTATCAGTATTAATAATGATACACTATCAGTATGCAATCAGATTGTATAGACATACCTGATTGTATACTGCGTACACTAATATCATTTTAATATTAATTCCTGCATGATCGTGACTTAAACATATTCAATCTAAATATTAATTTAGTTTTAAATTAATTTTCATGGCTGTATAAAGCATTTCAATAAAACTTCTTTGCTATTTAAATGTGGAGCAATTACGGCAGAAAATAAAATAGGGATTAGTAAACAAAGAGTACATGATATGTTTATTTGATACGATTGATCATGATAAAAATTATCTATATATTCTCACCTTTTCGGGTTCGAAAAACGATCAATCGAAAAAACGAATTATCATTATGCGTTATCAGAATGCTACATTGTCAGTATGCAATCAGGTAGCATACTGCGTCAAATATTAGCATTTTAATATTAACACCTGCATGATCGTGACTTAAGCATATTCAATCTAAATAGTAATTTATTTTTAAATTAATATTCATGACTACATAATGCATTTTAATAAAACTTCCTTGCTATCAAAATATAGAACAATTAAGTCAGAAATTAAAATAGGGATTAGTAAACAAAGAGTACATGATACAATTGATCATGATGAGATAAAAATATTCTCACCTTTTAGGTTCGAAAAACGAACGAGAACTTCTGCTATGGCTGTATTTAACACTAAACATAATCCTAATTTAGTGACTGGACAGTGACAACGAGCGGGCAGATTTCTCCAACAAACCTTTCGTGTGATGTGGTGTCAAGATGCACCCTTCTGGGTGAAGAACGTCTAAAATCGGATCTGGCGGGTCTCATGATATAAATAAAAGCTCCTTTTGCTTCTCTTTTTTTTCTTATTTCTTTTGTTTCTTCTTCTGCTGCTGTGGAATTCTGTTTTTACAAGTGGAGGTAAAAATGTTGAGTGATACTGATCTTGGCAGCTGTCAAATTGAAAAGATAATTTTGTCGCAATTGTTCCTAACCAGCACTTAATTTAATTTTAACCTCAAAAACATCGAAGCCAGATTTATGAAAATGTAGATTCAACACACTGAAAGCCGGTGTAAGTGAAGAAAAAAAAAAAAAACACAGAAAATTATTTGTCATAATTTCTTTCTTTCCCAGGAGAATATATTATAATATGTAATTAGAGTATTTAAAGAAACCCCACCATAGAAGTGGTGTAAGTTAGTATTGTTCATGTATTAAAAATTCTTAGATGATAAGGATTCATATGATAGGAGAAGGACATAAATGATAAATTCAAAAAATAAATATGTTTCAAATTTTTGTATGAAAGATATTATGAAATAATTTTTGTAGGAGCACAAATGAAACTTGGAATCAAAAGTGGGAAAACTGGAAACCAAATGAAAAGCTAAAGACTGAATTATATCATGTAAATAAAACGCCAAGTGTCAGCAAGTTTATTGACATCTAAGTTACAAGTCCTATACAAGTTTATTTTTTAATTTTTGCAAGAACACAAAGGATGAAACTTGGAGATGAAAACTGAATACTGAATTAAAGCATGAAGACAAAAAGCCAAGTGTCAACAAGTTTATTGAAATCTAAAGAATAAAAACGGCTAGGCCAATAATAGAATGTGATATAACGTAGGGAAATGGTCAGACCATCCAAGGTTGCTAGTATGCAAAAATTAAAAGTTAAACCTAATAGTAAACCTTTCTGTGGAATTTTAAGTGTGATGAGATACAGTCCGATCTGCGGATATGATATAAAGATGATGAGATAAAGTATGATCTAAGAATGATGAGATAAAGTATGATCTAAGAAGGATGAGATAAAGTATGATCTAAGAAGGATGAGATAAAGTATGATCTAAGAAGGATGAGATGCAGTATGATCCAAGTACGATGGATTTACAATATAGTAACCAAGTAATGATGTTATTTTTGTAGGTTTTTTCATTTCTTAAAAAGTCAATAACCATTTGATACCACTGTAATTGGTAACCAATGGCAATTGAATATAGTGGTTTTACTGCTCCTTGTTATTTGATTCTGAATGTCAGAAATGAGAAGCAGAAGGTTTATTTGTATTCGAAATCTATTTTTTGACAATTAATAATATTTATTAAACATTTAGAAGCGTTTACAAGTTCAAATTCTAACTTACTTAACAATAAGGAAAATTAAAGATGTATTTTAAAAAAAAGGATAGTATTAATAACAATAAAAAAAGATAAAAGTTAAAAGCATCTTGTTTTCTTATGAGTATAAAGCTTGTGTATAATAACATACTATAACATAAAGCTTGTGTTCTTATGAGTATTATCAAATACTCATAATGAAACGTGAACATCAAAATGTTAGTTAATAAGTGAAGAAATGAATATGGTTTGTAAAAATAGTTTTAAATAAAGAATAAACTGTTTCATGTAAATATTCAATAACTGACCTGCTCATTGCTTTGTTCATTTTCTTTCAGTATGACATATATTCAAATTAAGAGTTTAACTTCATAGTCGTTTCAAATATTTCCTTCCGTTGCTGTTCGGAAGCACTATCTACCATGACACGTGAATCTTCTTTCTTATTATAGTATTCATAAACTCTACTTCGGTATGCCATCGATGAAGAATTTTAAGTCTTCAATCGCTAGAATCTGTGCATCATATTAGAAATTCAATAAGATAATTCGATTAACGCTCGAGATTGTGATAAATGCCACGAAATTCAATCTTAAAAAAATGCTGATTTTATCGCACGCCTTAAGATTGATTTTGTATCCTCTTGCTCACTTTAATATTTTTCCACAAATGATATGATTATTCCATAAATTATTGAAGTATCACATGGATTTATCTTTAAATTCTAAATTTGCTATAATTAGAAACATCTTCGTATTGATATCGATGAATAACGAAATGAACAACATCTGAAAGAAGGGTATGGTTAAATTACAGAGATTCTGAATCGCAGGTAAAACAATTTTTTTTTATCCAGGAAATTATAGGTGTTGTTTTGGGGAGAGTGGATCCGTGGTTTTCTGGAAGACTTTCAATGTTTCTGATTAGTTCATTTATTTATTTTCTTTCACGAGTTAATAATTATATAATTAAATATTTCTTATTGGTTTATTATGTTTTTAAATTTCTTTCATGAGCTAATAATTATATAATTCTTGCCCTTCTTCTTCTTCATTGGCCCAATAGACCCATGGTGAGCCAAGGTCGTCTGCCTACTGCAGATAATTATATAATTACATAATGTAAATTTTTTCTTTTAAGTAATATTAAATAATTTGATGGGTAACCTTTATATCTGCTCAGCAGATTATATTTTTTGATTATTTTTCTTTCATTTCATATAATGTATACATCATCATCTTCCATGACAGTAAACACCACTTTTTTTCGATGTTTACAAATGTATTTTACAGTGTTAACACTTTAATTCATTCAGATACTACCATAGAAAGCATGGATTAGTGATTAACAGATCGTAACAACTTTATCATAAGTACAATTTATATAAAAATATTTATTTAATAGTTTTTTTTCTAGAGATTTTCAGAATTTATGTAAGATTCAAACAGGGAATATAATTCAACTTTAGTTAAATAAAAAAAATTTAAAGTAAAAAAAAATATTTTATTTCACGTTAGAAGATCAGACCTTTCATAGAAGGATACAGAATGTCTGCGTACGTATTTTTTTTTTATCTCTACGATATTTGTTGCCAGAATCATGTTCCACTTTTAAATTGAGCACAGCAAAGTGTATGTAAATGTACTAAATAAAAACTCAGTTTAGATCAACTCATATATACAAATATTTTTAGGCAACATCAAGAAAACTAGCGAATAAAAATCAATTGTCTAACCAATTTTAAGTTGATTTACTACAAAAATTGGAACAAGTATTAAAATACTTATTAAATTTGTGTAATGTCATACATAGAATTCTTTAATTTTTATTATATTGTATTATATTTATTTTTATTATATTAATTTTAATTTTTAATTTTATTATAATTTATTTAATTCTTTATTACATTTATTATTATTAAATATTAATAAATAAATAAAATGTATATGACACACTTCATTTCAATTTTCCCTTTACAAATCTGAGCATCCTTGGCACAAATACCTAATAAATACAAAGTTATAGTTTTAAAAGTATATATATAATATACAGGTGGGTATCAAAATAACGGAAACACCTGTAAATAAAAGTGACATTTAAGAATGCGCTCCGTAAGCATTAAAATATAATCTTAGCAACCAGTTTATTTAATAAAAAAAGTATATATCATGATAATATGAGGCAGTTTTAGTGAGATTGTATAAGGCTTGTATTTTTGTCAAAAACGTAATATGTCAGACCACATAGATTTTCAAAGAGACCAAATTATAGGAGCCAGACTAGTTGCAGCAACCATGATCGAAACATCCCAACTTTTAGGCGTTTCTAGAGGTAGAGTGCCTAATGTCATGACAACGTACACACAGCGCGGCAAGACAAGTTCGGCAAAACAAAATAGTGGACGGAAGGAAAAGCTGAGTGAAAGAGACCTGCGGCTATGGAAGCGGATTATAACGTCTAAAAAGAAAACAACTGCAGCCAAAGTGACTGCAGAACTCAATCACTATCTGGATTCCCGTCAATAATTACAGTTAGAAGGCACCTTCATAAACAGGTTCGAATAATGACAGTGCATAGATGTTTGTGAGTGGTTCGGAATCCCAGTTAAACTGTAGGTCCTAATCTAATTAACTTAAAATGTGTGGGGAAAACCATGACCGTAGAGTGACAAACAAACAAACCTTCATAAAAGGACATTTACTGCAGAGAAGCAATTCCCAAGCAACTTGTCACATCTGTTAATGACAAACATTCAGTGGTGCCCCAATCACAAATCCTGGTCGATTAATAAAAGGTAGAGTGCCAAAGAGTTAATCAGCTTCCACACTTTTCCCTACAACAGGACGGGTGCACATTTGGGACACCTGTAGAAGCGTACGATGTGATTGTCTCATTCCAACTGTCAAGCATGGGGATGGATCTGTTACGGTATGGGCAACCATGTCGTGGCTTTCTGTTGGCCCAATCGTAACCCTGAAAGGAAGGATCACTGGGAAGAAGTATAGAGAATTTTAGCTGATCAGGTCTATCCTAGGATGCAAACTTTGTTTCCTGCAGGAGATTTAGATTTTTAGTATGATAATGCTCCTATTCGTGCAACAAGATCAGTCCAGTCTTGGTCTGGTGAGTACGAGTATGAAGTGAAACATCTACTTTTGCCCGCACAGTTCCGCGATCTCAAAATCATTGAGCCGTTATGGTCTATTTTAAAGCGATCAATCCGGAATCGATATCCTCCACAGGCATCTGTCTCTCCCGGAACTTTCACAATATCTTCATGAAGAATGGGCGGCCTGATGGCCAATTGGCTAGCACTCTGGCCTTTGGTACCACAGGCTCCAGGTTCGAATCCTGGCGGTGACATGGGTGTTTGTTAGTGGTTAAACTGTTGGTCACTTTACTTTAACTGTTGAACTAAACACTTTAAACTGTTGGTTCCGGTCTGTTTAGCCTAAAGTGTGCACAAGATGACCGTAGAGCGACAAACCAAACCAAACCAAACCAAACCATGAAGAATGTTCAATATTCCTCTAAATACTTTTCTGTACTTGTTTGATCCGATTCCCATGCGAATCCAAGCTGTATTACATGCCAAAGACGATCCTACGCAATATTAGTAAAGGATTCCTTATAACTCTAGGTGTTCCCATTATTTTGATAACCACATGTGTATATATATATATTTAATATATATATATTTAAAAGCATAGTTATTTAATCTCTGTGTGATAACTTTCCCGTTGCAATCAATTAAAAATATTGAGTGATCAATCAATGATGTTTATCCCTGTTTTAATTATGCTACAAAAAAACAGAATGAAAGTGTTTTGTCTCGAGAGAAAGATAATTAGAATTACCAGAAAAAAACTAGAAAACTGGATATAGAAACTAGACTTCTATCTTTGCATAATGCACCTCAGTAATCACCTGTTGATTGCAACAAAACTTTTCAATCTTGTTACAAAGAGTGAGTAAGGCCAAATAAAAGCTTCGTAATTATACATCATGTTTCATTTATTTGTTTCTTTTCCTGTACCAAGCCACAAAATCGCAAACGGGCCAAACAGGTCGGAAAAGTTTCTTTCTATTCAAAGTGAAACATGAAAGAGTGACTTGCGTATGCAAACATCCGCATGGAACGACTCCGGTCTTGAGATAAGAATCTTGCTCACGTGAGACGAAACAAAGTGTTAAAAAAAAAAAAAAAAAAAAGAACCAGAAATCCAACAAGGTTGAGTCAGTTTGAATTTAAACTTCAAGGTCAAACGCGATAAAACGGAATGTTTAAAATAAAAGGACTCAATTTGATATTCGATAAAAATAATTTCTGAAACAATGTACATATTTTTAAAACTGGTTGTTATTTTTGTGATATTAAACATGAATGACAAAGATAGTTATTATAATCATTAAAAAAAATTTTGTTCATTCTAATTTATAAATAAAAAAATAACCTTGCAAATGATTAATAATTTTGCACAGTTTTAAGCTTATTTTATTTATTTATTTTTTTATTTCATTTAAAATATAAAATTTTGTGAAAACTTTTTCCAAATAAATGAATTTATTTTTATATAAATATTATCATTTAGATAAAAAATAAATTCATTATTAAATTCATTATTCATTATAAATAACTAATTATCTTTTTTATCTATTAACTATCTTTATAAATTTATTTTTAATTTGATATGCTAATATCAACTTTGATATGCTGCTAACATAGGGGCCTGAGGCCCTGAGGGCCGAGTGACTAGCGCTCTGGCGCTCGTTACCGTGGAAGTTTGTTAAGGTTCGGAATTCACTTTAAACCGTAGGTCACGGTCTAATATGGCTGTAGTGCGTTGGGCATAGAGCTGTCAACCCTACTCCGTAAAAAAGAAAACATCTCTCGTCTCGAAATCTTCCAGTAGGCAGACGGCTTTGGCCCATCATGGGGCTGATGCGTCAATGATGATGATGATGAATAAGATTACATCAATTAAATGTATGAATGTGTTAATTTATGTTGACAGAATACAAAGTTCAATTTTAATTTTTAGAAAATCTTATAACTTTATGAAATTTTTAATAAAGCAATTATAATGCGATTTAGCATTCATTAAAATATCTACGTTTATTCATAAGCTAAGTAAATAAAAATATCGTAATTATGATTGTATGTAAAACAAATAAAATTAAATAACTTATGATTACTAATAGATTTTTTGTATAAATAATTTAATCTTTTATATACTAGACCAGGGGTCGGCAACCTTTTGAGTCGGAAGAGCCAAAAATGGCAATTTACAAAATTTCAGTTGGGCTGAAAGGTGCGTAGGCTGACACATAGATGGCGCTACTAGTATTAAGTCCATATGATTTTTAGTTAGCCCTAATCTTCAAAAGACACGTGTATAAATTTGACAGCTGTTGCACTATTAGTATGTGAGTTATAGCATTTTTAGGGAAGTTATAGCATTTTTAGTGTTCATCACGTGCAATCCACTCGGCTGACTATTGATTGGACTCCGGTGTGAAATCATGGAGCTATGTTTCATCCATTGTCACATATCGACGCAAAAATTCGGGTTTATTACGATTGAACAGCTCCAAACACTGCTTAGAATCATCAATTCGTTGGGTTTTTTTTTTCGATTGTGAGCTCGCGCGGCACCCACTTTGAACATCCAAATATTCATTCACGATATGTCCAACACATTCCTTTGATATCCTTAAGGTCTCAGCTATCTCAATCAACTTCACTTTACGGTTATCAGAAATTATTTTGTGGACTTTTTTGATGTTTTCGTCGGTAACAGCATCTTTGGGGCGTCCACTGCGTGCATCGTCCTCGGTGCTATTTCGCCTCTTTTAAATTTAGTAAACTACTTCTCTACGGTTGATTTTCTTGGCGCAAAGTCCGAATAATGTTTATCAAGCAAAGCCTTGGCTTCAATAGTATTTTTTTTCGCCAAAAAGCAATGCTTTATTAACACACGAAATTCCTTTTTATCCATTTTTAATACGCTTTTATTAGCTTCACCTGTATGTTTGTATGTAACTCACTTTTTGGGACTGATGGCGCCATCTACTGGCGAGTCAGTCAACTGATCCGCGATCGAATTGCGCTCTTCCTATTGGCCGAAAATTGCGGTGGGTAAAAAGTATGTAAACTTAGCGGATAACCGGCCAAGTGGAAAACAAAGTAAAAACAATTATAGTTTAAAAAAACTAAAAAAAAATATGCTTTTAGAGTTAATCAGACTAAAAAGTAAAAAATAAATTAATAGTTTAAAAAAATAAAAAATACGCTTTTAGAGTTAATCAATCTAAAAAGTAAAAAATAATTGTTAACATAAGAATAAAATGACTGACGAGAAAATGAATGTCACTGTTCTAAAAGCGTGGGGTGCTTTGTATGACATTTTTAAACTAACTCTGCATTTCGGAATGAAACTAGTGAAAAATTATAACGATTGATATCGAGCCCCCCACGCTTTTAGAACAGTGACATTCATTTTCTCGTCAGTCATTTTATTCTTATGTTAACAATTATTTTTTACTTTTTAGATTGATTAACTCTAAAAGCGTATTTTTTATTTTTTTTTAAACTATTAATTTATTTCAAACTAACAAAAGTTGCTTCACTAAAAATGCTATAACTCACATACTAATAGTGCAACAGCTGTCGAATTTATACACGTGTCTTTTGAAGATTAGGGCTAACTAAAAATCATATGGATTTAATACTAGTAGCGCCGATTTAATAATACTAGCCTACCTGTTAGTACTCGTATAAATAAAGTTTTTTTGATAAAAAAAAAAACTAATCTATTTATTCATAAGCAAAAATATCTTTTTATTCATTATATCATTCTATTTATTAATTATTGGATAATTACTTATTATTTAAGTAAAAAATTGAAACAATTAAACATTTACTTACAACACTAACTTGTACATCAATAACAAACAATTGAACAAACAAATTCAATGGGAGCGATGGCTTTGCATGGTTATTCAAGTAGAAAATTTAAACTTTACTAAACAATGTAATTTGTACTTAAAATAAAATTAAAAAAACAATAACATACATTTGAGCAAACAAATTCAATGGGAGCGTTGGCTTTGCAAGGTTTTAGAAAGGTTGGATAAATTTCGCTCATAACTTGTTGCTTTAAATTTCAAACACGACTCTAAATTTTCATTTGTTGGCTTCTTACTTTACTTTTAATTATATTCATGCAAGAGAACGCTTGCTTGCACGAATATGTCGATCCAAAGATAGTCAGCACTCCAAATGCCAACTTCTTCACCTCACTGTAGCAATCTGGAAGACTATTCCATGCGTCGAATATAAGTGCCACAACTCGCGGCATTTCTTTTAAAGTTGTCCGCTTTTGTTGCGTTACGTACATACATTTCTGGACCTCCAACTCTTCCAACTTGCTTTTCAACTCTGTAAATTTTCCACTCCACAAAGTTTTACTTTTTAAATCGATCAATTGCATTTCTAGAGATCCAATATCATTTCCAAATGGCTCAATGTGGATTTCGTTATTATTTGTGTTGAGAGGATTTACTATGAATGCTAGAGTGGTTTTGTTGGTTTTGAATTGCTCAAATCTGTCAGCAATTTCATCTTTAATTTTTTTTTATAACTGTGCTGAAGTACCTCGTGTCAACAGTTGCACTGTTTTATAGCGATATTGCTTTAGAAATTGAAAATGAAGTAATTTACTGCTCTGAATATCTTCTGCAAAAGAATTAATTTTTCTTCAAAATAAACCAATTCTTCTACCAAAATATAGGCTGGGTTTCCCTTTCCTTGTAGTTTTAGATTCAGCTCATTTAATTTCACTATGATATCCACCATAAAGTAAAATTTGTGCAACCATTTGTCGTTCTCTAATTCAGGATGATTAATGCGTTTTTCATTTAGGAATGTATTTATTTCATTCAAACACAAAGTAAAACGTTTCAATACCTTACCTTTGGAAAGCCATCGCACTTTATTGTGAAGAAGGTGGTCGGTATACTAAGTCTCCATTTTGTTTAAGAATTCTTTAAACTGACGATGGTAGAGTGCTTTTGACAAGATGCTGTTAAAAATCTTGATTACAAAATTGATGACATCAACTATTTCGGCCGGAAATGTTCGGGCACAAAGCGCTTCTTGGTGTATTATGCAGTGAAACCTAAGAATTTCGTGGTTTATTTTGCTCTGAAAAATTGTTGTTGCGCCTTTATTTTTTTCCTGTCATACTTCTGGCTCCTTCAGTTGCTATTGAAACGATTTTACTTAAATCGATCTTATTGTCTTCAAGGAGTTTTTGCACGGCATTCGCTATATCTTCTCCTGTAGTTTGTCCCAAGAGCGGTAGCAATCCTAGAAGTTCTTCTTTTGGATCTTGGGAAGACATATACCTGACGAAAATTGCAACTTGCGCTGTGCCTTTTATGTCGCAAGACTCATCTATAGCAAGTGATAAGGCAGAAGAAAGTTGAATATCTTCCACCTGCAAATATGTTACATTTGAAGACATTTTAGCTATTCTATCTTGTACTGTTTTAGCGGGTAGTGGCAAATCTTTGATTTTTTTTCAAGATTCCTGGTTTGTTTTTGAAATCACGAAACAGTTCTTCAGATGCACGTATGAAGCAATTTTTGACATACTCACCATCTGGGAATGGTTTACTTTACCTACCTTTACTTTGGTTTTTTTTATTCTTCTTCTATAAAACATAACGTACATACATAACTTTGAGAAGATAATTCGCTTCTAACTCCATTACATGAAACAACAAATTATACGTCACGCCAAAACACTGATGAAGACGCCAAATTGTCTTGCGTCAAAACGAATTAAAACCTACATAGAAACATCCGACGACGGCGTCATTCGAGAGTTTCCGATGGACTGACGACAGTGACGACGCGTGTCACGGGGGAGGGGTGCGGTGAAAAGCGAGTACAAGTGGCTGAGAGATAGAATCGGTGCCTAATCCTCGTTAATCGATTCAGAACGATTCTTAAATGTTTTTTGTTTTTTTTTGATAAAATAAATAATATTTGAGTAGGGAACTAAAGAGCCGCAGCTTCACATCCAAAGAGCCGCATGTGGCTCGCGAGCCGCAGGTTGCCGACCCCTGTACTAGATCATTGCATTTTAATATATTTTTTATGGTGAAATATATTTTAAAGTTTACATTTGGGTATTTATTTTCTTCTTTTTCATTTCCAGTCAAATTTTCATTTTTAAGACATATTTCTTTTTACTGTTTATTAACTAACAAAATGTAATTCGTCGATTTTTCTCCATTTTTTTATGTAAAATCACTACTAAATTTTATTCTTAGAAAGCAATTGATTTTTTAAAATACAATTCTTAAAATAACAATATTTTTATTTGATTCTTTAATTGAATACACTAAAATTCTTATTTAAAGTGAAAACAATATGACTTAATACAAAAGGAAGCTCAACTCACGGCAGTGTGCAGCTGACGTGCTAAAGGACTGAAATTCGAATCCGCTGCCGGCGTCAGCTCGAGTCACTGCCGTCATTATACACACATTTGTAATGGTGGCAGCCATTAAAAATGTCTCGCATCAGGTGGTGTGATGGGAGCTCTCCAAGTTCTTTGCAATAGAACATGCAAATGGGGTGCAGTTATCCTAAAAGTCTTCAGTAAGTTAATAGCCTCCCATTATCGTTCGTCGGAAGGTTATTTGTGGCACAAATATATAAGGGGAACATGGCGTCCATGACACATGTTTATTACACACACACGCACACACACACACACACACACACACATACATATATATATATATATATATATATATATTTTCGGAGGTAGAATTACACGCTTCCATAGCATTCCTTAAGCTATACGTGTCTATTGGGTGGTTCTAAATGTGTAACAAAAATGTAGGAAAAAAAATAGATTGAATGAAATCACCTTCCTTTTTTTTTAATGCCTTTGGTCTTTCTAGTGATATATATATATATATATATATATATATATATATATATATATATATATATAGATAGATAGATAGATAGATAGATAGATAGATAGAAATAGAACAAGGCAATTTAGATATTGGGGCCTGTTGGCCGAGTGGCTACTAACGTTCTGGCGCCTGGTGCCATGGATGCTTGTAGGGGTTCAGAATTCACTTTAAACTGTAGGTCTACTTTGACTGTTGGACATCGGGTTCCAATCCTACCCCATAACAAGAAAACATCTCCTGCCTCGAAATCTGCTATCAGGCAGACGCCCTAGGCCCACCATGTTGCGCCAATGAAGAAGATGAAGAATTTAAATTTCTGAGAAGTTAAGATTCTAATTTGTTGCACATAATATTCTGAAGCATAATAAGTATTCATTCATTTAAAAAAAATAAATCGCTTTGTTTGTAGTAGTATATACTGTAATTATAAATAAGCAATTGATGTGTTTTTTTAATTATGTCGAAGACTGGGTCGTATATTCAATTGATGTAAAATTAAAAGCATTCAAGGAGTTACATCCTCTTCAGTATTGTCTTGACGGGTCACAATGGTTTTGTTAAGAGGACCTTGACTAAGAACAACATAATGTGTCGCATAATAGATGAAAACTGTCTTAGATCGATGGCGAGATAGTTTGAGAACTGTTGGTTTCAAAAGAATAAAGCTCTCTCACAGTAAATGAATGAATAAAAAAGATTTGCATCGCGATTCAGATGGGTGGAATGCAGCCAGATTCTTTCATACCCATGGATCAAAAGAGGAATCGCAAATGAATTATCCTGACGGGCCTAAAACCCCCCATTCCTATTTCTGTCTGGAGGAAAGAGCATTATTCACTACCTCCCATTTTCCCGCTCTCTCTATTTCTTGCTGAATAGGAGAGCAGCAGATGACAGGCGCGCAAAATCGCTCGCACTTGTTGAAACTTTGGACTTCGCCGATCTCAATGGAATCTGCTTTACTAAGAAATACAAATCCTTTGATGTTCATCCGCAAATTAACCGGTTTGCCACAACGAATACAATGGTATGAGAACGAGCAAGAATGGTAAAGTATCTAAATTCCTTCGTGACTGATATTCTTTCAATGTATTATATATATATTCATTTCTTAATCTAAATCCAGAGTCTCAACTCTGTTGACAAAGACATTAGTATTAGATGACTACTACTACACCACTGTGCCTTAGAGCTGAGTTGCCCCTTTTACAGTTTGGGAATGATGTGGGCGAAAAGAAGTCTGATTGGGCTCTGTGACATTCTACGGTCATAGGAGACCGGGACATGCTGCTTAAAGTGGATTCCGAACCATTACAAACATTCATGGCACGTCCGGGATTCGAACCCGAAACAAGTGGTACCGAGCTCCAAAGCGTTAGACACTCTGCCCCTATGACTGCAGAACATTGGCTGACAACCCTATTATGTAACAAAAAAATCATCTTCTGTCTCGAAATCTGCCATTAAGCAGATAGCCTTGGCCCACCATGGATTGTTGCGCCAATGAAGAAGAAGAAGAAGAAATTAGATATCTGAGAAGTTAAGATTCTAATTAGTTCTACACTCTATACAGCCCTCACACTAAGCATTGATTTACTTAAAAAATAAATCACTTTGTTTGTAGTAATGCATACTTAAGTATAACTAATCAATTGATATAAAATTAAAAGCATTCAAGTATCTCCCGAGTATTGCCTTGTCGGGTCACATTGATTCTGTTAAGATGGCCTTGCGTGAAGTGAACAACTTAATGTGTCGCACAATGGATGAATGTCTTAGATCGATGGCAAGATAGTTTACGAGAACTATCAGTTTCAAAAGAATAAATCTCTCTTCAATAAATAAAAATATTTACATTGCGATTCAGATGGTTGGAATGAAGCCATATTTTTCCAGACCCATGGATCAAAAGAGGAATCGCAAACGAATTATCTTGACGGGCGTAAAAGCCCCCCGTTCCTATTTCTGTCTGGAGGAAAGAGCATTCACTTCCTCCCATTTTCCCGCCCTCTCTTTTATTTCTTGCTGAATAGGACTGCAGCGGCGCGCGACAGGCGCGCGAAATTGTACTTGATGAAAGTAAGGTTTTCGCAGATATCAATGGAATCTGCTTTAGTAAGAAATACAGATCTTTTGATGTTCACCTGCAAATTATCCCGCATGCCACAACGAATACAATGGTACGAGAACGAGCAAGCTAACTGGTATTCTTTCATAATCCTTTCTATGCATGATATATTTTTTTAAAGTTTCTTTATATAAACCAGGAGTCCAACTCTGTTGACGAATAAAGTAGCATTAGAGGACTATTTACTACAAGAATTCAATGTTTCGTATCCCACTTGGTAGACATCTAGACCAAGCCCACGAAACCGTATGGACTCATGGTTGAAGGGAAAGGCAGCAGCTTCTGTTGTAATGAAGCACCCGTAGGTAGAA
Organism: Caerostris darwini; assembly: GCA_021605075.1. Taxonomy (NCBI): domain Eukaryota; kingdom Metazoa; phylum Arthropoda; class Arachnida; order Araneae; family Araneidae; genus Caerostris; species Caerostris darwini. Next base: position 355,067 of record BPLQ01000115.1, on the reverse strand, counting down.
GTTTGACTTGGCTCCGTGACGCTCTACAGTCATATGAGACCGGGACCTAAGGCTTAAAGTGGAACTCCTGGTTTCAAACTCGTAACCAGACCCCAAATACACTACCTGGTAGTCAAAAGATTTTAATTAAATTCTTAAAATATTTCCCTTAAGGGAAGGAAGATGCTGAATTATAGATAGAAACCGTAGGTCCCGGTCTAATATGACTGTTGGGCGTAAGGGACAATTCTACCCCTTAAAAAGAAAACATCTCATGTCTCTAAATCTGCCATTAGGCGGACGGCCTTGGCTCACCATGGGGTTGTTACGCCAATAAAGATGAAGAAGAAGAATTTAGATATATGAGAAGTTAAGATTCTAATTAGTTCTGCACTGTATTCTGCTAGCACAATAATTATTATTTATTTAAAAAATAAATCTCTTTGTTTGTAGTAGTGTATACTGTACTAGTAAATATAAATAATCAATTGATGTGAACTTAAAAAAATACAAGGATCTCCCGAGTGTTGTCTTGACGGACCGTACTGATTTTGTTAAGATGACCTTGTGAGAAGTAAACAACTGTGTTTTATAATGATCAATGTCTTAAAACTGTCTTAAGATCGATGGCAAGACAGTTTACGAGAACTGTTGTTTCAAAAGAATAAATAAACGAATAAATAAAAAAGATTTTCATCGCGATTCAGATTGTGGGAATGCAGCCAGATTTTCCAGACCCATAGATCAAAAGAGGAATCGCAAACGAATTATCGTGACGCTCTACAGTCCTATGAGACCGGGACCTACGGCTTAAAATGGATTCCGAACTACTACAAACATCCATGGAACCGCCGGAGAATCCAAACGTGTGGCACAGAGCCCTAGAAACTTAGTCATTCAGGCCCAATTCACAGTAAGTTCTTTCGGATGGCCAACATTCCATTTAAGTTTGTGCTTAACAAAGTAGCTGCGGTTATTTCTAGATAATGAATTAAAATGTATTAACCGATATGGATTAAATTATATTTATGAACAAATGTTTTCAGGTATGAATATTAAATACGTAAAAAGAAACCAACTAACTAATCACTTTTTCCCTTGGTCACTACAAAGTACTAAAAAATGTATTAAATCAATACATAGGGAAAAAAACCAATACATTATCATACACTGAAGTGACAAAAGTCATGGGATACCTCTTAATATCGTGTCGACCCTCCTTTCGCCCGGCGAAGTGAAGCAACTCGACGTGGCATGGACTCAACAAGTCGTTGGAAGTCTTCTGCAGGAATATTGAGCCATGCTGTCTCGATAGACGTCCATAATTGTGAAAGCGTTGATGGTGCAGGATTTTGGGCACGAACAGACCTCTCGATGATGTCCCATAAATGCTCGATGGGATTCATGTCGGGCGATCTAGGTGGCCAGATCATTCGTTGGAATTGTCCAGAATGTTCTTCAAACCAATCGCTAACAGTTGTGGCCCGGTGACATGGCGCATTGTCATCCATAAAAATCCCATCGTTGTTTGGGTACATGAAGTCCATGAATGGCTGCAAGTGATCTCCAAGTAGCTGAACATAAGCATTTCCAGTCAATGTTCGGTCCAGTCACACCAGAGGACCAAGTCCATGCCATGAAAAAACAGCCCACACCATTACGGAGCCACCACCAGCTTGAACAGTGCATTGCTGACAGTTTGAGTCCATGACTTCGTGGGGTCTGCGCCACACTCGAACCCTACCATCAGCTCTTACCAACTGAAATCGTGACTCATCGGACCAGGCCACGGTTTTCCATTCATCTAGGGACCAAACGATATGCTCACGTGCCCACGAGAGTCGCTGCAAGCGATGTCGTTCTGTCAGTAAAGGCACTCGAGTCGGTCTTCTGCTGGAATAGCCCAAGAAAGCCAAATTTCTCCGCACAGTTCTAACAGACAAGTCCCTTGTACGTCCCACATTGATTTCTGCGGTTATTTGACGCAGTGTTGCTTGTCTGTTAGAATTTACGACTCTTTGCAGACGTCGCCGGTCTCGGTCGTTAAGTGCAGGCGATCGACCACTGCGCTGTCCATGGTGGGATGTTATGCCTGAAATTTCATACTCTCGGCACACACTTGACACAGTGGATCTGGGAATGTTGAATTCCCTAACGATTTCCGAAATGACATGACCCATGCGTCTAGCTCCAACTAACATTCCGCGCTCAAAGTCTGTTAATTCCCGTCGTGCGGTCATCATCACGTCAAAACCTCTTCACATGAATAAGTTGAACAGAAATGAAAGCTCTGCGAAAGCACTGCGCATTTATACCTGTTCTACGCGATGCTACTGCCATCTGAAAATTTGCATATTGCTATCCCATGACTTTTGTCACTTCAGTGTATATTGAATTCACAATTTATTAAATTAAATTATGCCATATTAGTTAAACCATGGATTCATTGACAGCGACCCGCCTCGTATATATCGTATGTCCATTTTGCTTAAAATATATAATTTTTGTTTCAAAGTTTGATAAAAGAATAAAACAGAAAAGACGTTCCAGTTTTATTTTTCGTTTTTTTCTTAACAAAAATTAAAGAATAAAGATCTGAATAATATGTACACTAAATTATCTTATATGTGACTCAATACATGTTTTTTTAAAGTAACTTGAATTACCACTTACTACATAATATATTAATCAGTGGTTTTGGTATCAACAAATGGTTTTGTCTCAAATTAACTTTTTTTTTTACTTTTTGACACTGTAAGAGAATTAATATTGATGCATAGGATAACATTGACATCTTTAATATGCATAGGGGAATCTGCATAATACGTTTTTGCATAATATTAATTACTTTCAAAAATACATATTTTTTATCCACGATGGAATGCTTACAACGCTTTACAGGATAATTCTTCAGCGAACATCATTACACGTAACAAAACGAGGAAAAAAACCCCAGCCTTTCAGCCACATCAATGATGAGGAAGTTATCGATGAGACATCTGTTAACGAACCCCAAAGTAACATAATCATGTCAGATGGAGACTGAACTTTAGCCGAGTTCATGGTATGTGACAGCAATATGGTATAGTTCAAAATTCTAATTATGACACCAAGGTTGGAATTGTCGATCAAAAACCTGGTTAAGAAATTCCTTGCATTATTTAATGGAATATCTATGCTTGAAAAATTTCTAGAGTTAACTTTAAAAGAAGAACTCGCTTCTTGTCATTTTACTCATCTGCATATCATTCTAAATAACTGCACCATAAAGCAGTGTCACTTTGAATGATGATTTCAATGTAAATTCCATAATGACAGTAACACTACTCGACGATTACACACCGCTAAAAACAACAAGCAAAGAAAGAGAGAAATAAATCTAAATGCCACCAATTCAATTTGATTGAGATCACTGCCAGTTTTCAGTTTCGCATCAAGTGGTTTTATAACTAGAACACAAACGAAAAAGAAAAGAAATTCTTTTAAGACAAGACAGAAACAGGAAAAAGAGTACTGCAGCGTCTGGTTTCGACAAAGATCTTCCTTGGACACGAGCCAGAAAACGAACGCATTTTGGGGGGTGGGGCAACAGACATTAGTCAATTTAATCACTGTCAGTGATAGATCCTGACGTTTGGTGAAGTGACATACAAAAGCCCCCCACAAAAAAGTTTTAGATGTTCAACTTCAAGAAAAACATTCGCTTCCGTTTATCTAACGGATCTTTTCAAGTTTTCTTCGTTTTCCCCCTGTTTCTACTACTGAGAAAAATCCCTAAAAATAAAGTGTTTGAAATGGTGGTAAAGAAATATAGCGATCCAAGTTGTAAAGTATTTACACTGGAATTCTCTGTTTAGGTGTCATGAATTTTGAGATTGCAAAGTATTCCTGAATTGATGGTTCTTAGTTTTATGAGTGGCGACAGAAAAACAATTAGTGTAGTAAATACAGTATAGAACTATACTATTTTAATCTTATTTTGATACGTTAGAATTCATCGACTTTATATAAATAACATTTAAGGTTATTTGTATTTAATATAATATTAGTGTTTGATATTCAGCAGCATGCCAAACAACAACAAAAAAAAAATCCCAATCGTAACTGGTATCAGCACCAAATAGCTAATTGGACAGGAAAAATTAGTTTTATACTTATTTTTATCTTTTTACTTAAGTTAAAAATTTAATATAAATTCGACGTAAGCCACGCAAAATTGTTATCAAACTTTTCTTATTAAGATACCATGAGGCAGAGTGATTACAAGCTACAAGTTTCAGGGTGCGATTCCTAGAGGTACGATGGATATTTGTAGTGATTCACAATTCACTTTAAACCGCAGGTTCCAGTCTAATATGACTGTAGAACGTTGGGGGCTGACAATCTTACCATGTAAAAAGAAAAGCATCTTTTGTTTCGAAATCTGCCAGTAGGCAGACGACTCAGTCCCATCATGAGGCTATTGCGTGAATGAAGAAGAAGAAGAAGAAGAATCAAGATATTATAAGCTAAAAGATAATACATCTACTAAATGTAAATCAGTAAGTAAAGAACAATAATTCTATATAAGCCAATTGAATCATTCAGAAAATCGTAAGTAAATGGGATCATAACAAAACAAAAATAGGTTTATAACTATATTAATTCTTTAAAGATCAGATACCTTCGACGAATAATATCATTCCAACCTTCAAAAACCATAATCATCCACAAAGATCACAGTAATGTATAGGTCCGAAAATCCTTCTACAAAAAGAAGTGGGTGTAGAATACGAATCCCTACCCCTTGCCAGATACTATCCCTGGGGAAGGGGGAAGGGCGATTTCGATTGGAAACGAAATGTCAACGAAACAAAATCCTGATATCCTTTCAGTGTCCTTTATGGTGTCTGTCGACTGTCGGTCGCCTGGCATTGCGATGACCGAATGCCCTCTTTCAGGCATTCGTATATCATTTTGCATATGATAAGGTTTCTGAAATATTTCAAATTCTGATTATTCATTAAAGCAGGGAGAAATAATAAGCAATTATAAATTAGAATATATTTTATTCGTGTTTTCTTTGTTATTGCAGATTAGCTGATATAGATCTTTTGGTAATAACGTATTAGTAATTAAACAAGATCTCTATATACATATCTTTCTTTGTTATATATATATATATATATGTGTGATTAGTAAAGGACATATATAACACAAGTACAGCTCTTAATGATTTTTTCATTTGCAATTAAACAGATTCAGTTTTCATTGAACCTAATTAATCTTGAGCTCTCACATTCTCTAATAAACCTCTTCTTGGCGTTCCTAAAATCACTACAACATTTCTGTGTATGAATTTTTTATTATCCGCGCCCTGCAGTGTAACAAACAAAATGCTTCAATGTTTTTGTTTTTATTTCACTCGCTGTGATTGCCAGAATCTTTACAGTATTCTAGCAACTCTTCTTCATAAAAACAGTAAGTATTTTCAAAGTATTTTATTATATTATTTTTCGATTGAGATAGGACAATCTAGACATTTTTTTTTTAATCTACAGGATTTTTGACTATTGTAAAATACCTTATTAGCTTCTGGACCAGCTACCGTCCCCATGAAGGACTGCCGCGCTTATTAAGGAGTCGTACTGTCAATATATGTTTATATTCTTCTTCTTTATTTACGCAACAATCCCATGGCGGTCCAAGGCCGTCTGCCTACTGGCAGATTTCGAGACAGGTGATGTTTTCTTTTTACAGGGTAGGGCTGTCAACCCTACGCCCAACCCTCTACTGTCATATTAGACTGGAACCTACGATTTAAAGTGGATCCCGAACCATTACAAACATCCATGGATTCTCCGGAATTGAACCCGAAATTTGTGGCACCGAGCGCTAGAGCGATATTTATATATAGTATATATTATTTATTTTAGAGAAAAAAAATTATAACTATAGTGCACAAATATAGATGGCAGCACTATTCTACTTATATGAAACAAAATCTTGGATGAACTGCATGATAAACATCACAGTTTCTTCAGCATAAATGTTTATTTCGGCTGAATGTGGAAAAATGTCTGTAACACTGGCCGATTGTCCGGGGGTGTAGCTCAGTGGTAGAGCGTTCGCTTTGCATGTGAAAGGCCCGGGGTTCGATCCCCCGCACCTCCAGTATTTTTTTTTTTTTTTTTTGCACACTTTTATTCTATGAAATCGATTTTTTTTCCCCCTTCCTTTTACTATGAGCATCAAATCTTCATGAGAAAAAAAAGTGGGGTAGTTAATAAATAAATTTATAAAGATGAAATCTTAATTAAAAAGTTTTATTTCAAATTAATTCCATAATAATTAAAATTATGATAATTACCAGCAGATATTTCTCGGCTACATAAATAATAACAATAATAATAATAATAAAACAATTTATTACGAAAAAATATGGGTGCAGAATTCGAAGTTTGACATTTTAAATAACTCGCGTTAAATAATATAAATTGACCATATATAACAGTTGCCGTCTGGTTTGTTTAAATATAATATAGATTAAATTTCGATAACAATGATGAAATAAATATGAATTGCAATTAAAATTGAATTAGGAAATAAAAACTGTATAGTTTATACGTTTTATTTTTGTAATGAAAAATTAGAAAAAAAAAAAAAAAAAAAAAAATTTCTCCACATATTTATTTACACATTGTTTACTATTGCAATGTAAACATTGCATTATAATTATATAATGCATAGCTATAATACGTTAAAATTAAATTTAAAAATAACTAACTAAAATTTTTTCTTACTTTTTTAGCACATACATTTTTATACAGTTAGTTATTATCTCTTACTATATATAATTATATATATACAATTAGAATTCCTCAATTATTCTCTCTCTCTCTATATATATTTTGAAATTTAATATCACCAAATTATCTGTATCGTCATAACTTATTTCCAAAATTTCATTACGTAAGAAAAAGGGGATAATAATAGTTAAATATAAAACCAAAAGCTTTATAGAATTAGCAAACTATTAGTTGTTGTTTAAGTTTTTTATAAGATAGAAATTATATAAAATATAACGTCTAACGAGATGATAAAATTGAGTCAAATGAAAGTTTCCGACCAGCTACCGCGGTTCGGTGGTCTAGGGGTATGATTCTCGCTTAGGGTGCGAGAGGTCCCGGGTTCAAATCCCGGCCGAACCCTATGTTTTTGTTGTTTTTTCCCCGCTGAATTTCATGAGATTTCAGTGACAATTACTCAAATTTTAAGTTTTTTTTTCTCTAATAATTTTTTAATTTGAAACTTGCAATGTCAAGGATAATGTTTGTCTAAAGTAATTCATTTTATTATTAAATTATTTTTATTTTATTTTGTTGTTTTATAAATGGAATAAATGAAAATTTGACTTAATAGTATAATTCCATATGTCAGCATTACACTGAAAGAATGCAATATTTTTAATAAACTTTATAAGAGGAAATAACGTATAATTTAATTCGAACTCGGAATTAAATCAATACATTGTTTTGTAAATACGTAATATTGAATGCTCATTTTTATATAAAAGAACACAATATTTTGCTTATTTAGTCTCTTTTCAAAAAAGATAAATTTTAATATTTTAATAATTAATAAACTATTAATTAATATTTTAATATTTTAATTTTAATGTAATATTTATTAATATTGCATTTGTTTTACTTAAAGCTCGTATATAGGAAGAAAACAAATGTTATGTGTGTATATGGATATTGTTTTTATTATTATTATTATTTTTATATAAATAGTAATTAAAGACAGCTAACTATCCGTAAAAAGGGGTGGTATTAGCATACATTAAGTAGAAGTAACAGCGTAATAAAAAATTTAATGTTTAGCTATAAAAGAAATAACAGCATACCGGGCTACTAGACAATGCAATTCAAAAATTGACTATTTTTAGTTTAAAATAATTTGTTTATTTATGTTTCTGTATAATACAAAATTATTTCCGAAAATACATTCTTATTTCAAGAAATATATTTAAAAAGATCAAAACTATATATCTTTCGTAAAAACAGATTCATCATCAAAGATTCTTCATGAATCGGAATTAAATAAAAAATGTGAAACATAATGAAATATATTTATTTACTTAATTTAAATAACGAAATTATATATTTATAATTAATGCAAATTTAGCATACGTTTAATTAAAAAAAAAAAAAATATATATATATATATATACGTACAAAAAATAAAAATATATAGCGGGAACTCGAATTATCAATCTTCCGATAATCTGATAAGGCTCAGACAAGCTTTTTTCTCTCCTTTTAACTACACTTTCTGAAAACTTTTTAATCATCAGCACGTGTTTCTTTTCTTTTCTTTATTTATTATTATTTTTAAATTTTTTTTTTTTTCGCTTTTCACTCTAATTTGGCTATTTTCAGCACCAGTTTTGTGAACCAGTTTAATGAATGTATCATTATGTTCCAGAACTCATAGAACTAAGACAATATATATTGTACTTTTATTTATTTTTCAAAGTATTATCTGTGATGGAGATTTAGAGAATAAATATTTAATACACATGTTTGCTTCAAGATATTTGAAATTATCTCTTTACAGGAGCACTATAAAATAAATGAAGCATATTTATTTAAATTTTCTTTTTTTTTTTTTTTTTTTTTTTAATTTCGTGGCCTTCATTCATATACATTTTGCTAAAATATCTTGTCAAATTGAAATCCAAGCAAACAGTTCTACTTTTATAATCTTTATTGGGTTTTTTTTCAAAAAACTGTTATCTACACCAAATAATAATTATAAACAAGAACTTCTATTTATTAATATTACATACCTAAATGTCACATATTAACCAGATAATCATAATTAATAAATATTATATAGATAAATGTTACGCCCATTTTGATCTTTTATCGAAATCTGATATTTCTTCTGTTCGATTTGCTTAAAACATTCCTACCATAATCAGTTGGCAGAAGGGGTGTAGCTCAGTGGTAGAGCGTTCGCTTTGCATGTGAAAAGGCCCCGGAGTTCGATCCCCCGCACCTCCAAAGTCCTCGTTTTTGCTCAAATAAATAGTAATTGATTTCATAATATTAGCTAAAATAATTATTATGTGTCATTTAATGATATTAATAATATTAATTAAAATGAAAAATTAATTTTCGATTTAATGATATTAATTCTATAATAATAAACATTTGTGTTTCTATAAAAGCTGAAAAATTTATAACATGAATTTTTTATTTTTGCTCGAGTAAATATTAATTGAATTGATAATATTAGTTAAAATAATAATTAGTCATTTAATGATATTAATAATATTAATTAAAATGAAAAATTGATTGTCAATTTAATGATATTAATTCTATAATAAAAAACATTTACATTTCTCTATAAGCTGAAAATTTTATATTATAAATTTTTATTTAATCACTCTAAAATTGTTTTAAATTGTAGACATAATAGAAAATTATGCATTAAAATTATAAACATTCTATGCGGTGTTTACGATTTACTATAAATAATTAATCATATTTTATATACAATAAAGAAATTTTAAAAATAATAATTTTAACAAAAAAATGAATATTGAAATTACATTAAAAATAGATTATTATAAAAATTGATAAATTTTAATTAGCAAAGGGATATACGTTCTGTGGTCTAGCGGTATGATTATCGTTTACCTAATCACAATAACATTCTTTTAAATTGTAGACATAATAGAAAGCAAGTAATATAAAAAAGAATTTTTTAAAGTCAATTCCTAATTTTTTTTTTTTCACGCTATTGCAGAAAGTTCTTTATAAATAATTTTCATTCATTTTTTAAGTCTATCTGGCGCCATCTATTGTTTGATATATGCAACTTAAATCTAAATAAAACTAAAATGAATTAATTAAATTTAATGAATGAATTAATATTTGAAAAAACTGTATTAACATCAAATGTCATCCACTACAAGATATAAAAAATGTATTTGAACTTAAGTGGATGAATAAAAAGTATTTTATCGAAAAAGTATCTTATTGATTGAAAATTTGAACAAGATATATATATGGAGAATGTGAGCTAATAGAAGGAATTGAAAAAAAAAAGAATATTATTATCTAACATTCTATGCTGCGTTTATGATTTACTACAAATAATTAGTCAAATTTTGCACACTATAGAAAAGTTTAAAAAAATTAATAATAACGAAAAAAAAAAAAAAATGAATATTTAAATTATATTAAAAATAGATAATTAGATGGATTGATAAATATTAATTAGCTACAGGATATAATAGTAGGGTAATCTAGCGGCGTGATTATCGCCTAGGATGCGAAAGATCTAGAGTTAAAATTCCTGCAGACCCCTTTGCTAACGTGTTTTTTTTAAATTTAATTCATTAATACTTTAAGGAAATATCTAATTTTAATTGCTTCTCATATTTGAAATACATTACATGAATTTTATGTTTTTATCTTTTACTTTTCGCTTACAGGCATCCTATGTCTGAAATTGGTTTATTAAATTGAAAATCTCGTCATTAAACACATTTTAAAATTAATGTTTGCATCTTTTAAATGATTTCGAATAATAAATGATCTTTCGAATGATGAATAATTTTTTTAATGATTTTTGATTTATTTTTTAAATAATATTCATTTATTTCCCATTATAAAAATTGATCTTTAAAAGTTGAATTGCAAAATGAGAGGGCAATTTAATTATATATTAATCGAATGTTACAAATATTTCTAATATTTAAAAATTTTTTATATCAACAATTTGCATCATAACTTTTACACCTGTTTGAAATAAATATTTAATTAACTTCTGACTTCTAACTAATTTAATCTTTTGGCTTCCCATTATTTTAAATGATAATTTTAAAATTCAATTATGCAATAGCCTTAATGAAATACATTTTAAAATTTAATTCTAATGAGAAGATTTCAAGGTTTCATAACCCCATAGGCATTTCAAAAGTGGGCGTGATGTTTTTCTAATCATGAAATTGAAATTATCTTAAGTAATTGGAAAAATAAAATTAATTAATTAAATAACCATAATTTTTTCTGTGAAATTAATTAGTTAAAATAAGAGGAAATTAATTAGTCAAAATAAGAGGAAATTAATCAAGTTAAAGGGTTAGGTTTACAGGAATCTTTAATTATCATAAATTTAAAAGTTACTTGATTTTTTTAAAGGAATCTTCAATTTCAAAATTGGAAACATTAATAATTTTGCTTCTTTTTTTAAACAATATATTTATGAGGAAAGTGTTTATTTTTTATTTTTTTTACTGGATTTCTTGACCCATTTAAGGCTATTGTTGCGAAAACGTAACATTGCGTAAACAATATCTTTTTCTTTTTTGTACGAACTAATTTTCAAACCTCTTTTACTGCGTATTAAAGAGAGAACAATACATTTGGTTCTCATGTGATAATTTCTTTATAACGATGAATGATTCTTTTTAGACAATTTTTGAGATTTTTTATTTTCCAGTTGTTTTTACAGATGCCGGTACCAGTCGAAAGCTTTAATGAAGCTATGGTGTTGTGACTAATCCTCATTGTCCTGCAAGAGCTATGGTGCTATTCCACTGAACTATAACTAGATGTAGAAATGGTAATGTGTCTTTATATAACATAGATTTAAAAATTTTCACGTATTGGAAAAGTATTCGTTTTGAACTAACTTTGCGTTCCAAAGCATTTTTTTTAACTCGCGTAAAAATAAATGCACGTTTTCTTTTTCTTTTTTTTTTTTTTTCATTTTACCTTCTCTTAATAAAACTTTTCTTCTTCAATGGCGCGACAGCTCCATGGTGTGCCAAGGCCTTCTGCCAGATTCCGAAACAAGAGATGTTGTTTTCTTTTTACGGAATAGGGTTGTCAAACCTACGCCCAACACAACTATTATAGATTATAACGACTATCCATGGAACTTGGAACTCGAGCCCGAAACCTGCGGTACCGAGAGCTAGTCGCTCGGCCATCAGGCCTCAATTAGACTTTATGAATGCAAAAACTAAACTTTATTCATTTCCTTCAAGTGGAAATGGATTTGGGGTAATGTAATAAGTCTTTTTTATGAAGAAGCATATATTACGAGAAAAAAATATTGAAAACCAATTGCCCATTTTATTCATAACCTCATAAAAGTAAAAAGAAATTAAAACGGTTATTTATAACACACAAAATTAAAATATTAATACTATATTTATAATTTTTATATACATGTTAGTTATCGTTAGATTTAAGTATACACACAAATTAATTAAAGCAAATAATAGAAATAACAAATTAGCAAATTGATATTCTGAGTACTTCATTTTCAAGTTTATAAAAACCTTACAATTCGTATATAAAATGAACCGAATAACACATAAAGATACTACGTTATTTATTGGTGTAGTAGAATTTTCTTTTGTTAAAGGGGAGCCGGAAGGGTAAAAAACTTGAATACCATAGCCGCAACTGGTACGTCTATTGCCACAATTGTAGAAGTCAACGATTATTATTTGTTCGCTACTTGACCACTAGGTTATTGGGCTCATACGCCATTGCCTATTAAAGAAAATCGCTACATATAGGTCTAAATGACAATTTTTATCGTTGTTGTGCATCTGTAGGCGTGTTTCACTTATGATAATCCATGCGTGGCCAATCCACTGAAGGGAAACATTCGTGATAAGATACCACATAAGATAAGATACATTCGTAACAAAAAATACACTGGTGCCTTCCGAAAGGACTTGTAAGTATTTGCTTCTCGTCTGAAGAAAAAACTTGTAAATTTCTCACCAAGCAATCTAACTATCGATGCGTCACATTGCACAGGCTATCATTGAATCTCATAAAATTAATAGCTGCTTTCAGAAAGGAATTTAAACCCCAGTCGCCATCAAGTCTCCTTATTTCTGAACACGGTACATGCTATAATCGCCGACAATGGATTCAAGCTTGAGCACGCTAGTTTCGCGCGTTATCACTGGTACATGAATCCGGAGGTTAAAGGAATTAGTCCACATTTTTTATCTACACAGCTGATCTATAGAAAAAAATCTGCAGTTAAAACAAATACCAATCGCACATTGCGATGTAGCTTCATAAAATACTATCGACCTTATCAAAACTTATGCAATTTTCATATAGGTTCGGTGGTCTAGGGGTATGATTCTCGCTTAGGGTGCGAGAGGTCCCGGGTTCAAATCCCGGCCGAACCCATGAATGACTCTTTTTTTTCTACCTGCTCTTTTACTGCATCTGCCTTATGGTTCTTAACAAAAATTTGAAACGGATAAATTTATAACATTAAATAGAAGAATTTTTTTTTCTTGTTCTTTCGAATGAAAGATGTTATAGAGAATTTTCTATTGTATTTTAGAAAACCATTAAATAAAATTTTTTTTGTGAGGTGGAAATTGGGAATATACCCAAGCAGCCAGCTGAGAAACGAGAAAAAGAATGCTGCTAAAGCTCGGAAGATTACTATTTTTAAGAAGTACAATTAATCAATGATAGCATCAAACCTCTGAAGCAGCCATGATTCTTTTTTGGAGGCCATTCAAATTTTAACATAGTGAAACATTTGAAAGACTAACAAATGGCAAAACTGTAACCAAATTGCAACTGAAGAATTTTTTATTTTAATTATGCTTATTTTACAGTCAGTATTATTTACGAAATATACGAGTTGTTTATTTTTTTATTATCGGGTTTTATTAATATTATGTTTTTTTAAAAAAAATAATTATCATAGACTATTTAAAATATAATATTAAGAGTTTTAAAGCAATATCCTATCCACATAAATGATAAACAAAGAAAAACACAAGAAAATATCCACGTAACTGATATAAATAATAAAGAAATTTTTTTCAATTTATTATTCATGAGAAGCGCTGGAAAAAAATTAAAATTAATTTTGATGATAGTTGTTAGGTGTCCTGTATTGAGGCTGAAAAATTAACAATTTTTAACAAATTTTATTAATAAACAAGAAATGTATTTATAAATTTTTAAAAATAAAATATCTAAAAGTAAAAAAAAATAATTATTAAAAATATATTTTTGTTTACTTTTTTAAATAAAAAAAATATACAAATTTCTCAATTTTTTTAAGACGCATATAACGGTGTATCAAGTAGGGAAGGGAGAATCATAATTTAAAAAAAATCATAAATTACGTAGAATGAATTGAAAGCTGAATGATAAAAAATTTTCAAAATGGTTAGAAAACTCCAGTAACTTTGTAAATTTTTCTCTAGTTCTTTCTTTTTCTAGTTTAGAATATTTAGGTCATACCGAAGGGTAAATTCCGAAATATAATGCTGATCTATAGAAAAAGCACTTGTAGTTAAAACAAATACCGATCACACATTGCGATGTAGTTTGATAAGTACTGTTGACTTCATCAGTACTTACGCACGTCTTATCGTGGTTCGGTGGTCTAGGGGTATGATTCTCGCTTAGGGTGCGAGAGGTCCCGGGTTCAAATCCCGGCCGAACCCGTGTGCATTTTTTTTATTTAACTAAAATTTGAAACTTATAAAATTTATGATATTAAATACGAAGAATTTTTTTTCGTGTCTAATGAAATATATTATAGAGAATTTGCTATTGTATTTTAGATACCATTAAATAATGCTCTTTTTTTTTTTTTTCGCGAGTAAAAAATAACGAAAGTCTTAGATTAAGGGAAAATATAATGGCTGGCCTGTTAATAAAGGAAAAAAAAACTTACTAGAAAATCTTTAAATGTAACCCCTTAAACCTTTTTCAACAAATTATGAAAAACAAGAGAATCGGATAATCTTTTACATATTCTGTATCCGTTATTGAGATGTTTAATTTGCATAGCATTAAGTGCATTTGTAAGACCAAAATAACATATATTTTGGACTTTATTACAGCGATAATTAATTCATGTTTTTTTCCCCCAAGTATGGGTTTTTTTTTTTTTTTTTTTTTTTTTTTTATGTAAATGTTTTCAATGGAGCTATTTTTTTTTTTATATTTTGAATATTAAAAAATTAATGCATTATTTAATTGAATTACCGTAATAAATTTTTTCTACTAGATTCAACAATAACAAAAATAAATAAATAAATTACAGCGATATTTTCTATTATCATAATCTTTCCAATGACAGTAAAATCACAATCTCAAAGTAAAAATAACATAATTTTCATCCCATCTTTATACTAGAGCAACATAAGCTTAGAAAACATCAACGAGAATTGGAGACACATCTCGGCAAATCTGTTAGGAACAAATCAAGGAGAAAATGGATCTTTTGATACTTATTTGTACCTTTCACAATTATTCAGACACTTCTAAAATAGACTTTTTAAAGACTTATTTTAAAATAAAAACCAAATAATGAATTTTATTGCTACTGCTTCTTATTATATCTTGCACTCAAGTTCATTCAGTCGTGTTTGATTTTGATTAAAGAAAATAATTCATAGTTCGACTACCAATTGTGCGGCAAAGTAAATATCCGTTTTAAAAGCGGAAACGGACGAATTGATTATTTGTTAAGGGTGTCAGTCAGATACGCGGTGTGTAATAGATTTTAAAGAAAAAATTTTAGCAATTCTTCTTCTTCATTAATACAACAGCCCTATGATGGGCCAAGTCCGTCTACCTATTAGAAGATTTCGAGATTGGAGATATTTTCTTTTTACTGTGTAGGGTTGTCAGTCATATTAGACAGACGACTGGGACTCGAATCTTGTAGCACCGACAGCAAGAGCGCTAGTCACTCGGCCATAAGGCCCCTTAACAATTTATAGTTATTGAAAAAAAAGCCTTCATATAAGTTAATAGTTACTGAATTTAATTTTTTAGCAAATATTTCTTTTGAAATGAAAAAATTCAAAATTTTAATAATTGAAATTTTTTTTTTTATTGTATTTACAGGCTCTTCAAAAATGCTTGTCTCCCATATTAAGTTGCTATGTCTGGATTCGTCCGATTTGGCAGCATACCAATTTTCCACACAATTGGTATGCTGCTGAACATCATGCCCATCTGAACATCATGCCAACTTTTCATGAACATCATGCCAACTTTTTCTCTCAAGTTTGGAAAATAATTATGTATACTTTGAAAATGACGACAATTTGCTTTTAGATTTATTGGTCACTCTGCAGTGACAGGACAATACCAGTACATGTCAATATCCAGGATTTTCCCTTGTCATATATTGAGTCATTCCTTTTCTGTTGATCCACGATGGGTATTTTTCCTACTAATTGGCTTTTAAGCACCTTTGCTGCTTACAATGAATTTTGGTGGTTATTGTTTTAGCACCATCTAACAGTCTTATTGAACAATTCCTGTCATACTCCTTTTTTCATTCAAAATAATCTAACGTGGATACAGGTCCTTTCGAGGTTTTGGATAGGCCTTAAAGGACACTTAAACTACTGTTTCTTGCACTTAATATTATTGTAGAAGATCCCTAGAAAGCTAGATGCTAATGTGATGTTATAATTATCCTTTAAAACAATTACTTGACTTTCGTTACAATCTGATACATTTAGTTTAAGCAACATCAAATGTAGCGAACGAAACCTAAATCTCAAGAAAAAGAGCGAATTCTTGATGAACCCTTTCGAAACAAGACAGGGACACAATGAGCTCCGTGATTCCCCTGTTCGAAAAGAACGTTCCCCTGGCACCCTGCCGCGACTACAACCCCAGCCAACGCAAACAGCATTGGGCACACCTGTAGTCACCTAGTGCCGAGCGGTTCCAAGGCGTAATCTGGAAGCCAGTGTTGACACACTGTTATTTCTGTGTCTTGGCCAGATACCAGGGAAGAAGATCGCTCTCTGATTCCCGCAATTTGTTTGGATACAGCTCCCTAACTTGTTCCAACAGATAAGCTGCATGCTATTTACAAACATACCCGATTTTTACCCATTCTGAGATCAAGAGTAATTGAAGGTCATGATTAATGACATCCTTTTAAATTCTTGAAAGTAAATAATGTGCTTAAGAATTTTTTAAATCAACCCAAAACAATATATTCTTTTATATTCTTCTAACTACCATAATAACAATTTCAATTTGATTATGATTTTTCTCATATATGTATATTAGTTTTAATTTTAAGCATTTTTATATTCCACAAAAAAAAAAAAAAAAAAAAAAAAAAAATTATAATTAATAAATTTTAAATGTAAATTTGTAAATTTATACTGGGTGGTCAATTCGAAACGAAAGCTTTAAGTTTCTGCAAGTTATACAAAAGCCATAGAATTTTGTACAGAAATCAAAACCGTTGTCATAAAGTGCTACATACATGTGCAATTACGTATGCAACAAGGAATCATGATAATTTGTTGAAAACGTGTCATCCGCTAGAATGTATGCCTCGCAATATCAAATGAATGAATTTGAAAATGTGCTCATTGGAGGCGGTTCATCGTGACGCATTAACACAACTGAGAGAAAAAAGAAATCTCTATCACAAAATTTCAATTATAACAGCGATTTGTAAAAGTAACTAAAGGTAATACGTACTTATCAAACTGTTATTCATTCAGGAATAATATAGCAATATAGAAGATATAAATTTATGAAAATATAAAAAGAAAAAAAAAAGATTTCTTTCTGGAAGACATAAAAAGATTATAAGAAATATTTTAAATTTATTTTATCTGGAAGGCATTACGCAATGACCCTTTTATTTTGGGATTTACCAATTTTTTTTTCTTTTAGAAATTTTCTTTATTTATTAATTTAATGAAACAGTTTTTCTTATTTGGAGCGTGACAAAAGTCACAATATTAATTTGACTAACCATAACTTGTCAAAGATAGAAGAAAATTGCAATGATGCAATTATGGACGAATTTCAATTGCCATCTTTTATTTTCAATTGCATTTGTGTTTCATATGTTTTTTGCAAAAATACTCTGTATTTATATGATTAATTTATTATCAAAATTAGGCAAAAACTTTTTGAGCCACACCATATCGTACTCATGTAGAATAAATTTTAATTACATCGAAGTCAAGCCATTATAATCGAAAAAGAATGAAAAAAAAAATAATATGCTAATTTAAAGGTTTAATAAGTTAAAAAAATATTTTATTATTTAGCATGTTATCAAATGTTTTAACATTAATAAAAAATTTCTATATATTATGTAAAGTATTTTTCAGATGGAAAAATATTCTTTGCTTAGTATAAGAATGAAAAATAAAGATAAAAAGAATATCTTTAGAAAAATGAGAAATGACCATGCAAAATATGGAAGCTCCGACCGCAACCTACATCATATGTTCATTTTATTTTAAAATTGTAGTTGCATATTTAAAAGAAATTTTTTTAAGGTTTTGATGAAATATTAAAACAGAAAAAATTACCATTTATATAATTTAATGAAGAAATAAACATTTAAATATCTGGAAAATATTTTATTCGTTTTTTTAAAATTTTTTTAATATTTTAATGCTGACTAGGAGATCAGATTTTTAATACGAAAATGTGCCAACCCGGATGCAGTTTGTTACGTAAGTGATTTTTATTTATACCTTTATGATAATTATTGCCAAAAAGCATGTTCATTTTAAAATTGCGGGCCAACAACAACAACAAAAAAAAAACATTTCTAAATAATACATTAACATGTTAAAGATTCTTTGAATCCACACCTATTTATGAACAAACATTTTGAACTGCGAATAATAAAATAAACGATGAATGAAATCCATTTGAACTAATACTCTAAAAAATTGAAATAAATAGTAAAGCACTTTTTAAACTAATGCAATATCCCGTATCCTATCATTTATTTGCTTTATTAAACTAAATAATTTATTATTTTATTATATATCAGGAAATAAAATATATGCACATAAGTTTGGTAATTTTTAATTTTTTGTGTGTGCTTTTTAAACAAATTACGGTGATTACATGCCGTCCGCCAACTACACGAGTCTGTAAATCCCTATGTAGAATGATGAAGCCCAAAAAACAGCAAGGAAAGATAAGGAAACAAAGTGGCAGGAAAGGACATCCTAACAGAAATTGAAATGATTAGGGTGGCACGCAAACGATAAACCAAGTTATTTAAAGCCGACTCTGATATCTCGCATATATACCATAATCAATCATAAATAGATGGATGCATGCATTCATGTTATTGGTTCTGAAAACTTGCTCCACAAATAATACGCAATATTTCAGCAGTCATGTGTAGATCCAAATAAACATTCATTATGTCTATAGTCAGTATAATTTCAAGTATGAAATATTTTTATATTACTGGCATTCGTATTGATTCATTTCTTTTCTCTTATTATAAACAATTTTCTTGTGGTTCGTTAAACAGGAATTTCAAATTTCGAAACATCTTTATCAAAGATAATAATTTAACAGCTTTGAAACTTTTGAAGACAAGTATATATATATCCAATATTCAAAGTAGAAATTAGGAATTAGAGGAAATTATAAATAAATCAACGAATTCAATGTGTGAATATGCATTCTAATATATAAAAATATGTAGAGATAGAAAAATCTGGTTTAAAATCAAAGTAATAATATCACATATATGTACACCATATTTACTGTCTATAATCCTAAATCTTAACTCTCCGCAGCAAAATTAAAATGGCAAATGACAGTCGAGTCTATTCACTTGCTGATTTAATTTCCAGCAGTAAAATAAAAAAGATCTGGTATAATCTGCTGATAAGGTTGTTCACTTGTGTTCTTTAATGCTATTCACCAATAAAGCATCATTTTTTACTTGTAATTGATATCTTAAACTGACAGTATTTTAACATTTTTGATAACGTTAGTATAAACAATTAACAAATTGTACATTTGCAGGAGGGTTACAAGAAAATAGATATGAATATAAAAGAACCAAAGCAAAAAAAATATTTACCAGAAAATTTCTATTATAGGTATAAAAAGTATTAAAAAAAATGGGCCTGAATGGCAGAGTGGCTAGCGCTCTGGCGCTTGGTACCACAGGTTTCGGGTTCAACTCCCGGCCGTGCCATGGATGCTTGTAGTGGTTCGGAATCGACTTTAAACTGTAGGTCCCGGTCTAATAGGAGCGTTGCGGGGGCATTGTTACTCCGCTTCCGTGGCTTATCTCGCGTCCGTGGTATCCCGTGACAAGTTACACGCGCCCCCTGGGTAATGCAAAGTGAGTAATGTCTGTGCAGCGCTTGCCTTAAGGCATCCAATACAAGTGTCTAAGTGTTCGCCAGCTGCATTAGGAAAAAAAACGAAACAAATTTTTAATTATCCCTTTCAAAACGGAACAAATTTAAAAAAATCGCCAAAGTTTTCGCAATTTTTTTAACCACTCTTAATAATTGTTAGTTTATTATTAATTTAGGTTCATGGAAAGCATTTCTAAAACTTTTTTTTACTTCGCTGAATGTTTTTCTTTTTTTTCATCCGCTAACATTAGCTAATGATACACGTAACGTATATTATTTCCTTTCATAGAAGCTCATTCAACATTTGATTATTTGCATATTTAACAACATCTCACTTTATTTCTGAACAAATTTTTTATTTCTTTGCTTTCTCACTATGAAATTCTGTCTATTATTTTCAAGAAGAAAAAGAAAAGTTGATTATTTTTAAGTATTATTCAAACTTTCAAGGAAAAAAATTCTATAGAATGTACGAAGCGACTTTTAACCTACACGAAAGAATTCTTTAAAAAAAATCGTATATGTCGCAGTTTATAGGCAAGAAATAGCAATATTATATTTATCAATCAAATTCTTTGATATTTCGTCGTTGTTATCAATCTTTAGCGAAAGGATTTCGTATATTTATCGTATCGTTATCTATTTTTAACGAATTGATATCGTAAAATTATACGAATTTTGAAAATAGAATGGTTTCATCTAAGCTCTTAATAATCGACTGCATATGCATCGTAACTGTTATTATTTTTTTGCCCTTTAAAATTCCTGATTTCGCTATGATGTTTTATAAGTTGAATCCGTTTTCAATTATTTATTTAAAAATTATTACAGTTCACAAGCCGAACAATCGTAAATAACAAATCAAATTTGTTGTTATTTAAAAAACTTCCAAAAATACAAAATAATTTATAATGCTTTTCTTTAATTTATAGAATGGTTGTTAAATGCTTTTATTGTAATTTATTAATTCTGGCTTAAAAAAATGGCTTCCCTAAAGTTATTTAATCTATTTTAACTATAAGCAGACATAAGATTTTGATCTATTTATGAGTAAATGACATAATAATAAAAAATAAATTTCTAACTGAATTTCACGAAAATACAGTAAACTAATGACATTTATCTCTCCAGTAGACAGCAAATACATTAATAATTATAATTCATTAGTGGAGCAATCAATAATTTGGAATGGAGTAGCAAATCAAATGTATTGTTATTTACAGAACTTTCAAGAATAAAAAATAATTGATAATGCTTTTCTTTAATTTATAGAATGGTTGTTAAATGTTTTTTTATTGTAATTTACGAACGCGAACCAAAAAAAAATGGCTTATTGCAATTTATTAATACTTACACGAACAAAAAATGGCTTTCCTAAATCTATTTTAACTATAAGTAGACATATGATTTTGATCTATTTATGAATAAATGACATAATAAAAAATTATTTTGCTTGATGTTATTATATGCAAAAGCATTAAAAAAAAAAATGTCGCAATTCATCTGACTGAATTTCACGAAAATACAGCAAACTAATGACATTTAGCTCTCCAGTAGACAGCAATTACATTAAGTGATGTTGCATGACAGAGACATAACAAGAGTGAAGGGAGTTGACCTGTCTTTGTCAATTATCTCTTCCATTTTCATCAGTGTTTGTCGTGGGGGGATCTGCCTCCATTCATATATTTTTTAAATAAAAGTAAAACTTTCCTTTTATTCCGTTTCATCAATGGATGTCGCTTTCGTTTAATATCGTAAATGCTATCCAGAAACAGGTGGAAATTGTTCCAAAAGAGCTCTCAGCAAGATAAATTAGCACTGCCAACTTTTTCAATCATTTTGAATGCAAAACGAGACAAGTGTTTGTCAAGTGTCACTGAAAGAATGGGAGGCCTTTTCATTATTCGGCGTTGTCACGCTGTCAGAAAGGATGCTTATCTTTTATGAATTAGAGTTGTAGTTTTTGATGATAATAATAGCTCCCTTGAATGTGATTTTAGGTTTGGTTTGATTTGCCGCTCTACTGTCATTTTGTGCACATTTTAGGCTAAAGAGACCGGGACCTACAGTTTAACGTGGTGTGATTTTAAGAGTCGAATTAATGGAGTGAGAAAAAAAAGGAATTAATTATAAAATATTTTCCTGCTTTCCACGGATAAACATTTTTGTTAAACTCAAAAAGAAAAAAGTGTGTTTAAAAAAACTGTTGTTGATGTTTTCGAATACTGGCCACTGTAATTTAAAATTTTCTCCATTAAATGACAGATTCAGAAATACTCAGTGTGCATTGCGGATGGCTAGCTATGCTGCAGTTACATTCTGCCATCATAAAGTTTCTCAATCTGCAGGATCAGTCATTTTCTGGTGGATGATCGCCAAGTGGCTTGGCGCTCTGGCGCTCGGTACCACAGGTTTCGGGTTCAAATCCCAGCGGTGCCGTAGATGATTGTAGTGGTTCGGAATCCACATTAAACCTTAGGTCCCGGTCTAATAGGATCGTATAGCGTTGTGTGGTTTAGTCAGTCTTCAGTCCTCGTGGTTTCTCGCTAAAGTGAAGCTACATATTACCCTTAGCCATGGCTCTGTCGCCTGCGACGGGGTCTTCCTGACCTGGTGTAGGCTTTACTGCACCAAAGGGATTAATAAGAACAACAACTCATTTTCTGTTTATCAACGAAAGCCATTTATCCTTCAAAAATTCTTGTAAGCATCTTAGTTGCTTATAGCAAACTTCAGAGATTATCGTCACGTTAAAGCTCATAGGGAACGGTTCTTTTCACATCCCACCTTACAATGGTGAAAGGCTTTTGTTGATCCCTTCGTGGCTGTCAGATGGGCATTAAATGATGACTCGCGGTATTTTTCGCTTTACATTATAATACAGACTGATCATAGGTAGTACGAATTGAATTCCGCTGGTGTGTGTGTGTTGGAGGAGGGGTATTCCACGTTCTACTTTCCTCCTCGAAGTGAACTGACTTTTCGGTCTACAGATTCATCGTGCCCATTCCTAACATAGACAAGGGAGCTTTTAATTCAGCTCCCCTTTGTAACGTTTCCGCTATTAAGCTCGCCTAATTCAGAAATCTAACCTGCTATACCCCAGGCCACGCCACCATAGGATTTGACTTTTTCATGGGACCTGATGCCCGAATGACTAGCACAGTTACTACTAGCGCAATTGTAGTTCGAAAAATTTATATTCAGCTAAAATTCATGTTTATTTGTTAACCAAAATACACATGCAAAATACATCTACACATGTTACCACTGGGCTCGAGTCCCGGCGGTAACATGTGTAGATGTAGCGACTCGGAATCCACCTTAAATCGCAGGTCCTGGTCTAATATGACTGTAGGTTATAGTAAATCTATAAAACTCTCTATCTAGAAAATAAAACATCTCCTGTCTCGAAATCTGCCAGTAGTAGATGGGTTGGCCCACTATGGAGCTGATGAGCCAATGAAGAAGAAGAATATATATATATATATATGGTATTCATGCCACTTCTCTCCTAAATCAATGAAATTCTCCCAAAATCTTCCAAATCAGCAAAATTTAATGGATGACATATGAGCCTAATATTTTGCCATTTCAGCAAAATTTGAAAGTTTTAATCAGTATCGAAGATCAAATGAATTTTCAAATCTTTTTTAATGAGTGGTATTACGAACGACAGTTCTTTAAAATTTCTAACCATTGTAGGTTAATTTTGCAAGGTTAATAGAGTTAGGGTTTTTAATTAGGTTGTTATATTATATTTTAATAGCAAACAAACTATCATTTATATATATATATATATAATAAAACATAAACACACACACACACACACACACATATATATATATATATGTGTGTGTGTGTGTGTATGTGTGTGTTTATTAAAAGATTAAATGCCTATTGCCATCCTATTATTTCACCTACTGTTTTTAACTGCTGTTTTCGCAACAGATATAAAGTGTTTACTTTCTCCCCGCCTTGTCTCGTTCTTTGAGCCCAAAGTTCAGTTTACGCCTTGTAGCAAAGTATTTGGCTTCATTTCAACATTTAACTAAATTCCTCCCTTTCCCAGTCTTTGCTTTTAAGGATGCCAATAAGACATAATGAAGTATGTTTCTGTATTACAAATCGGAAAAAGTAGTAATAATTTTTTATTAAGACAATTTTGTATGAAACAATTCAATACTTTTACTTAAACAGGTGATGTCTGCATACCATAGAATCTGAGAATATTTCGCCCCTGAAGTAAATGTTCTTATTGAAGATAATTAATTGATGACAAAAGAAACATTGCTTTCAAAAAACATATTGCTTTTAGATGTAAAATAAAACTATCCTTGTTTTTACACTTTTTTTTATATTTCATATGGCATTAATTAGAATAACATTGAATTTTTTAGCTTTAAATGGGGAATATACTGTTGAATGGGGAATATATATTGATACTTTTTTTTTTATTAGAAAACATATAAATTTTTACCAAGCTTATTTAAATATATGAATATTTTTCTATTCGTACATTCATATTTTGGTTAACAAATAAACATGAATTTTAGCTGAATATAAATTTTTCGAAGTACAATTTGTCTCGGATTCCATATTTTGACCAAGATGCGTACACTTTAAACGGGACACTTAATTCTTACTTCATTTTTTAGCAGCACGTGTATGTCTAACACAACTTTATCCATCAATTAAGTTTTGTGTGCTTGTTTATGTTTCTAAAATGCCAATCACTAAATTTTTTTAACCGAGAAGGTTTTTTAAAAAAATCGTTAAAATTGATTTTTTTTTAAAAATCTAATCTCTCTCTGTTTTATGCAAGAACATAAATAACGGGTTTTATTAAGTAGCTGTTTTCGGAATAACTACAAAACCCTTAAAAGTGATCATTATCTTAATTTTTTACTTGGGTGCCAAAAGAAATCAGGCTAAATTTTTACAAAAAACTGGCAATTAAAGGCCTCAGTTCTTCGATACGTGTCCCAATGATTATATGCATAACTACGTAGCTGCAATTGGGCGCAGATACGAATCTACTGAGTTCGTTAGAGTTAATGTGGTGAAGATATCGATGATATGCGCATCGTGATAACATGTGCATCTCGTGACGACAATCAGACTGCCTTTAATGGGATTTTTCTGGGTTTTCCAATACGTTGACAAGTACCATTAAAAGTCCTCTTTGAAAGCAATGTCCAACCTTCAAAGCTTGTAATTCTCTCCCTCCCCGCCAGAAAAAAAAATTAATGAAATTTTTTTCTACCAATTTCTAACAATTTTTCAGGAGACATTTTCAAATCGAGCTAGCAACATTTATTTAACATCTGACGGTAAAAAAAGTTATCGAACTAGTTACTTATATTATAACTATTGCACATAAAATGCTTGTTATTTGAAATTCAATTTTGAAATATCCACGGTTAACAGTTTTCACTCTGTCTCAATGAGTATTCTTCAGAACTCTAAAATGACGTGGATAAACAAATAAACCTAATTTGTATTTTTTAAATATTTTTATGACAAGTATCATAAATCTGTCTGCTGACATACTAATGATGAAAATTTTCACCTTTTCCAGGTCAAAATATGTCATCAATGGAAATAACTGTACTTGCATTCTTGGATAACCCACTAATCGAAAAAGCCACGGAATGACAGATTAAACAAGTATTTCTGCCAACTAGTTAGATGTTTAATTAATTATCTTTTCGACGTCTTAAAACAGGGGTCTCCATATTACGACCCGCTAGCACCAGAAATCCGGCTTGCCACCATTTATTTTGATTACATTATAAAATTTACATCGTACTAAGTAAATCATACAGAAATCAGATGTTTTTATGTAATGGCCAATTAAGGGACGCAATAACTGACATACATAATGAAATTGAACATTTTGACTGGATTTAATGATATGAGATTTTTCCTAAAAACTTACGATATGTGACCTACAAAAATTCACATAATAAAATTAAACGTTATAATTATTATTAATGTGTTTTAAGTAGCTGTAACTGTTCACATGCAATTGTTTGTAATTTGGTATCAAGTTTACTAGTGGGCTAGTTCCGCGTCTTTCAAACATTTCGAAAACATTCGAATTTTCCCGACAAGCGATCAACCAGCAGAGCTTTTCCAGAACATGCTCTAGCTCTGTAACTCGCTACAAAATGGCGCTGTATACTTCGACTAACCAATAATAATTGAAATTTTTGTGTAATTCTGAAGCTCCATAAAAGATGGTGCAGTACTACTGCAGCGCAAGATGGCATCTCTGTCTCAATGACATCTTTGACATTTACCATTGAATACCAACCGAAATTGTCAACGAAACGGGGCACACTCTGGCTAGTTCCGAAACGAAAATTTGTGCATAATTTAATGCTACAGTATGCTGGCATAATGAGCTAGCTAAATCTTGGGACTTAATAGAGGAGTCAATGTGGTCCTTAGGTTAAAAAATTTGGAGATTCTTGCATTAAACAATCTTTTCCATGTAATTAGTTTGCAGTTTGTCAAACGACTTTTTCAGCAAGCTAGAATATTTTAAAAGACATTTCACCTTAAGAAAAATTATTTTCTTAATTGGTGTGGCAATAATTAGAGAATGAAGTAATCTATGGATATTTGCCGGAAGAGCGATTAAGTTGTCTCTGACTCAGAACTCTAAGGTGACAATTGTGAATAAATAAGCCTAATTACTTTTTTTTAACAACGTCCATTGTAAATCTACCAACTTCTGCCTTAAGTGCTGAATAATTTCCCCTCTTTTCAAGGTCAACATTTTCATTTTCATTTTTTAAATCTCTTGGCCTAAAAATAATCATTCAAATCTTAAGAAAGCCATACTGATAATCTATTCAAACCTACATTGTATGCGGAAATTTAATTACATGCTTGAGAAAGCACCCGAGTTTTCCTTGAAAAGGTTCCATCATTACTCATGAAATGATCTATTAAACATAAAAAAGACCACTTTGGAAGAAATTTCATTGCTTTATAAAAAGTTAAAATGATATTAGTTGAAAATTCGAATGACACATGTATATTCAACCCATTTCGATATAAATACATTAATTGTTAATTATAACAGAATATGTTATTGTATTGTGAGTAATAAATATATAAACCAACTCATAAATTCGCATGATGAAGAACTTTAATCTTCAAGACCACTGATAACCCGAATCTTTAGAAGAAAAAAATCCAATTTTACTTAAAATAATGATAATAGTAATAAAAAAAGAGAGAGACAGCAGTGATTATGGAAATTGGGAACTTCATGGATAACTGACACAAATTCTCATAAGATATGAGAAAAAAACTCCGAGAAATTTCCTACCAGATAATTCAACTGTCAATGTGAAATCTATGAAGTCTACCTTTTTTCTGCACTGGAATTTTATAAGCATTTTAGATAACGAAACATGTTAGACCAGTGAACCATAACAAATAAATTTATCATGGAACCTTAAGCCAAAGACAGTAACAGATTATCACATTTACGTTACATTGACTCACATTTTTATGAAGTCCTTTAAAAAGATAATAATGATAATTGGTACGCGCAAAGGAATGCTGACATTTCTTTTAATAATCTCTTTTCGATCTCTTCCACCCTATTAAGTATGTCACTGGCAAAAATAGACTTATTTAGGCCTGTAAATGTTTGATGGTCAATTTCAGACTTCTGAGCTACGAGAATTCGGTTCGAATCATGACAAGCACCATAGAACTCGTTCCCATGCCTTCACTGTTGGACATGTTAAATGTGCAGCAAAAAATTTATCCATAGCGAACCCCTTAAGAGAGTCCCATTCGTGTTCCCATTAAAAACCGGTTTGATAAAACCCTACCAGAAAATCATGTGTCTTGATCGCGCTCCGGCCAGAGTCGTTTTTTCCGCACATCAAAGGGATTCACACGGACCCCATTTACTACCAGCTGTCACTTACAACCAGAGATAATGAGGAGGTTTTTTTTCGCGGTCAGACGGAGACAGCTTGTCCCTTATGCACTCCCGTCTGGACGCTGCTTCAGATTCTACTTTTGGTGGTATCAATACCAATCTGTGATAAAACCAGTTAAAGAAGTACTGCAGTTTTCCTTCAACATGAAGAAAACCGGCTTTGCTACTTATGCGCTAAATTTACGATGTGTATGCTTTTTAGGGAACTTATTTGCGAGGCATAGCAGTCGAGCTACAGAGGATCACGGTTGGATGGATGCTCAGAGATAAACTCATTTTTTGAGTAGCAACGATGGCTTGTTTCATGTTGAAAATAACGAAACAAGCCCGTTTTATAAGGCCTTTATTTTTAACGTTCCCTTTCCAATATATGAGATATCCCCTGTCGTACCAATAATCTTTGGAGCGTTCAAAGGAAGCAATTCTTCTGGATAATCTTCCTCTTCAAAATGAGGCAATGTTCCCTTCGACCTAATTAATGTGATTAAAAAACTTAGAAATGTTTTTTTTTAAGTTTCCAGTTGTACATTAATTGAATTTATATAGCTTTGAATTGAATTAATTATGAACAACGATATCGCATTATATTTTTCGATTTATTATTGAATCAGTCAATCATTCAATCATCATCAATCACTTTTTTTCTCGTTATGTTTACTATTGGGAGACATTAAGATATTATATTACTATTGGAGATATAATAAAGTTCTAAAAATCAGTTTTAGATTTTTTCAAATTTACTAATGCACTGTTTAAATATTTTGTCCTGTTATCTTCAATCAAA
Organism: Caerostris darwini; assembly: GCA_021605075.1. NCBI lineage: Eukaryota > Metazoa > Arthropoda > Arachnida > Araneae > Araneidae > Caerostris > Caerostris darwini. Next base: position 326,132 of record BPLQ01000115.1, on the reverse strand, counting down.
TTAATGTAGTTATTTATTTATAAATACAATGGTAATTATGAATTCTTGTAGTAAATGAGTTTCCATTTATTGTTTTGAAAGATTTTCGAAGTTTTCCTAGAGATTCAAATGATGCGTTACATATATTACATGTTTTAATTGCACGATAATATTTTAAAGATGCAAAATATTTGATAGTAGCTTACAGAAACAAATATTGGTTGTCAATTATCTCAAAACATAATTTTATAAACGTATACACAATAAATAATATAATAGCAAAAGATAATAATAAATTAGTGCAGATATTTTTGAAAATCATATATTTGTAAGTAACAATAAAATAATATATTAAATATTACACATATATATATATATATATAATATTTAATATTTTTTGTCATCTTTGTGTTCATAACAGAATATCGTTCAATTTACAAATAAAGTAGACTTTATATTGAGCAGAGAATGTTTAAAACAATTAAAAAGAATTAAGAAAATCGAAGAGAATATTTTTTTCGTAATTTTATGGATTTTAATTTTATGTAATTTAAAAGGAAAAAATGGACACATTTTAAACATACGAATAATATATAGTAATAAAAAGCATGCATTTTTAAACGTTTTATCCAACAAAGACAAAAAAGATTGGTTGCATTAATAAATTATTTTAAAATTTAAATATTTACATAAAATAGAAATTGCCTTAAAATTCATTAAAGAAACAAAAAAAAAAAAAAAATATTATATATTTTCATTTTAAATTGAAGCATTTTAAAAGACTCAATATGGTAAACTTTAAAAAAATCTTTGGAAATATTTTGCAACTTTCAAATTTGCAGAAGAAAATCTTTTTAAAATAAATGTTAAAATAAAATTTAGTGTGAATAATTATACATGATCGAATAAATTTGTCTTGTAAGGAAGGTTTCTCCATTCATATATATATATATATATATATCGCTAAATTCACAAATAAAGTAAAGTGAAAACATAAAGTAAAGTAAGTGAAAACTAACTGAAAGTAAGTGAAAATTATAAAAATAGTAAAATAAATATAAATAAATAAATCTTAGTGTAAATAATTATACATGATCGAATAAATTTGTTTTGTAAGATAGGTTTCACCATTCAGAAAACTATAGGAATGCACTGTAGTACTTACGAAGTGTACTTGAATGGGACGGCTGTACTCTGTTCTCTGATAGGTGTAAGGCATGTTGCCGTTCCGTGGTTACAAACTTTTCGAATAATCAAAAACACATGCGCGTCCAGCTGAGGACGAACGATACCATCTGCCTCTAGTCTCAGCAGACACCACCAAAATACTGCAAGCCGGGATGACCATGCGCTTCGATATATGCTCAACACAAGTAAGCGATCAATAGAGCTAGCTGGCGATGACGTCACATCAGTCACGGTTCCAGTAACACAGATACTACAAGAAAGAAAATGGGTGTTCGAAAAAAAAAAATTCCATTTCAAGGAGTTTTTGTTTCGCCCTCGCCGTAATGATGCTTGGTGGGGAAATTAGGTAAGGGCTCGAAAAAGCCAAGTGACATAATAGATACTTGCTGTTTCAGTTCTTTTATTCATCATTATTATTATTTTTTCTGAAGGTCAGATTCGTGGTTTTGTGATGGAATTGAATCGTTCTAAGTAAGTAACTTAGCAGACAGTTCTAGTGGATAGTTGATACTTATTTTGAACAAAAGATTTCCGGTTAATGAAAAAAAAATTGAGAAGAAAGGTTTTCAAAAAAAGAATTGCGTGCTTAGATCTACTGTAGTAATTAGGATGCATGTCAAGAACAATGCAGGAACTTTCACTGGCAGTTTTACGTTCTTGATGTTTTGAAAACTCTTTAACCTCTTAAAGCTTTCAAAGTGTCCATGCAAAAAGATTAACGATGTATGAATATTTTAAAAATTCACATGATTAAAATTTGGGTTTTGTCCAGAAATGATGATGGCCATTCTATCGTAAATGTATCGGAAAATCCATATAGAATATTCACACACATACAAAAAAGCCCTAATGTTTTAACATATAAAACATGTTTAAATTTCAAATATATAAAACCCTTTCCTTTCAAAGTAAATGATTTACTTTTATCTTAGTATCTAAGCACCATCATTCAAACCATGGATATACAACGTGGGACGTATCGTATGGGACCGCATTTGAGGGGGGCACTAATTTGAGCCACTCATAAAATATTATCAATTTAATGATATTAAGTAAAAATTTGTTAAACAAAATAAATGATAAATAAAGAATATTTGATTTTGTAGAGCACTCATAAGCCGACCAATAAACATTTAAGCCCGACTCGTGGCTCAGTGGCAACATGCATCGCTGGTGAGTATTAGGGCTGAGGTTCAATCAGCTGGCGATTTTGTTGTACACATTGTTTCAAAAAAACGAAGAGACTCATAGCTTTTCTGATGTTCAGCATCTTGCCTCGTGAGTCAGACTACCTGGTGAGAGTTTTCCGGATTTTACATACGATACGCAAATTCGGGGTAATTCTCTCTAAAAGTTTTATCGGGAGCCACTGCCCTTCTTTTTCAGATGTTTGGAATCAAGCCAGACTTCTACTTACGGGTGTTCCATCACAACAAAAGCTGCCCCTTTCCCTCCATCTATGAGTAGACTACTCAAGGAATATCTGTTCCGCACTGTAGGGCACTGAGTGAGGATTCGACACAATAGAAATATTTTAATCAATAAAATTAGAAATGTTCTTTAAAAATAAATATCAGGGGAATAAAAAGATTTAACGAATTTATAATGTAATGTTGAACCGCATTCATTACAATGCTGGCCCATGAGCTGATTCATTCCGATTGAAAGGGGGATGCTTCAGTCTCTATCATTCAAGGTGAAGGCACTGACAGATGTTTAGCACTACGCAATGAGTTGGATAACCTTAACACTTCTAACATTGAACATGGATGAAAATCATGTTGCTCATATTTACAACGCTCAGTTAAAATTTTAATTCTAAAATCATCTTCTAAAAAAGTAGTTGAAGTTCAGTTCACGTACTCATTTAATTACTTATGTTAATTTATTTAACATGTGATTTGGCAGCATGTTGCCATCTTCAAATTGACAATGTTGGCCAACCTGAATGTCTTCTATTTCTAAAATCACAAATTAAACCAGACCTAATTTAGTTGGGTGCTGGAACTATTCTTGATCCGGAAAAAAAAGTAACGAATACCAAGCATAAATAATTGCTTGCTAAACAGTAGCCACAAAAAAATTATTCAGCATTTACTGATTCATCATCTCATTTGCTGAATGAGCGTTTTTCTGTATGATGTTTCCATAACGGTAACATAACTGCGGCCAGTTTTTCTAACACTAAATTCGGAAAACATGTTCCATAATGGCTTCGTAAATGCAAAATGTCAAAAGCTTCGTAATGTCAAAAGTTTGATAACTCTCCTTAAATCAATATTTTATTTCTTAGAGCGGGATGGGTGGGGGGTGGGGGCGGATCCTTGAAATATGATTCAAGGGGTACGTGAATCCAGTCCTCAACAACCCTAGACATTCTTGCATATCATTCAGCACGATGACATCAGTTTATTTAATAATACAAAATAATGATCTAATGCTTAATTTAATAATAAAAAAAAAAAACTCAATCACTGACATACAAAAATCTATAATGAAATAAAATTTAAAAGTATTAATAATTAATGCCAACATTGTTAATAATAGTATTAGTGTTTCACTGCTGACAATTCTTTGCTGATTTATTAAATAATGATTTCTAAATAATACTTACTTGAAATAAAAAAATTAAATTAAGCTGTAAAATAAAAGGAACTTCGAATTATAATAAAATATTTGTACAAATTTGATTTAGAAAAAATTTTGTTTTAAATGTCAAATTATTTGATTTGCTTTGTGATTGCAGTTACTTTCTAATTCAAAATTAGAGATGAGATTTTTAAATGCACAGATATTTTTTATTATCACTCTATTATGTTGTTATTTTCTCTTTATGTATGTCTTTACGAGTGTAAATGCATAACAATATTGTACAAATTTGCTTTATTTTTATGTATGGTGAGTACGTGCTCTTAAAAGCATTAAATTTTAAAGACAGTTATGTTTTAGAGAAGTTATTTTTTTCTAATGCGGCTGGCAATACTGAGACAGTTATCTTTATGCCATAAGCAATGGCTGCACCGTTGTTAATCGTTTAGCACTATCAAGGGGGCACGTTCAGCTGGAAGATATTTTACGGACGCGAGTAACACTACCCCAGAAAGCTCTACGATTATATTAGACCGGGAGCTACCGTTTAAAGTGGATTCCGAATCACTACAAGCATCCACGGCACCACCAGGACTCGAACCCGAAACCTGTGGTACCGAGCGGCAGAGCGCTGGTCACTCGGCCATTCAGTGCTTTAGGAAAGTTAAGGTATGTTGGTAAAGTGTATTGGTTCTTGACCCACCGGACGTTGCGAAACAGCCAATGTGACCCTTTGTCTAAGATATTGCAGACATCTAAGTTAGCGCAAGTAAATATAATATTCCTCACCCAAATAGAAAATATTAATATATATACAGTAAATTAGCTTAAAAATATCTGATATTTTTATACGTCTAGCATGCATAAGCTAATGACAACCTCGACATAGGTGAATTTTTTAAAAATAAAATAAATCAGATTCGTTATTTGCTTTTTATAATATAATATAAATTATATTTTATTAAATGGAAAATAACTTTATGTTAAAGTAAGCAAATACTGCATGCGTTTTTGACAAGTCTATGCATGTCTGGTATATGCATGCATTTGAAACTATTGTTGCTGTTGAGACTAATACTCAGTGTCCGGCAGCGCGGGATAAACACCCTATGAATGGAGGGAAAGAGGACAGCGTCTGTCGTGATGGTAGATGTCTGCCTTGGCTCCGAGTCGGCGAAGAAGAAAAGAATTGCCCTCTCATAGGACTTTTAGGGAGAAATACCCCGCATTTGCGTATCGTATGAGAGAAAACCCTGAAAACTCGCATCAGACAGTTCGGCTAATGAGACCAGATGCTGAATATCACAAACGCTATCGATTCTCCTCGTTCTATCGATTCTCCTCGATTCGCCTCAGCCCTAACGCTCATCAGCGGCGCACGTTGTCACTGAACCACAAGTCGTTCAAATTTGAAATCAAAATATTCTAAAGGAACTCTTTGTAGATAATTAAAATCTTTTTTTAACATTAATTCATTATACGATTATCTATACTATATATAAATTCTTTATCAAAATTACATTAAATAGCATTAAAAAAAACAGCATTATTTCTTAAAAAAATGCAGAATTTTCATGAAGCCTACATATGAACTAAGACGACTACAAATGTGAGCAATTCTGAGTTTATTACTTTTATTCGAAAAAAAAATGAAGAAACAGTAATCTTCAGAAAAAAGAACACGAATTATTTACAAATGTATTTTGTATTCTGCAAATGCAAATGAATTAAATTTGAACTCTCTACTGCCAAAAAATATTTATTTTGAGGTCATCTATTAGAGTGAGTAACATTTTTTTCTTTTTAAAAACCAATGAAAATTCATATGGCCCGTAGAATTTCGTCAAAAAATAAAAAGAATATGAAAGATCTTCTAGAAAAAAAAATTTAGGTTATTCAGTGGGCCAAATAACTGCATTAGATGATGAAACAATACTTTCTCTGCATGAATATGCAACTGAACTTGAAGTTTCAAAAACAATAAGTGAACTGCAGTTGTTTAGATTGAGTGGCATTTCGGCGTGACTCATTTTTGGTCAAGGTCAAACTACAACTTGCGTCTGGTAAACAAACAATAGAAAATTCTTATAAATTAATGACATTGTTTTGACAGAACGAGATAAAATAATTTTATCTAATTAACATTGCAATTTTAAACAAAAGTAGAACTAAGTTTAATTGGATTTTCACTATCTACTAATTTGCGTGGAGCAAAAAGAAAAATTAGTTTCGAAAATAGAAATGCTCATGATCATGCTAAACGATTTTAAAAAGATAAATAAATAAATTTATTTCTTGAATCTATAAGTGAATAATTTCAAATTTATTAAACGATTAATTTATTGTTTTTGAAAACTTAATTCAGTCATTTATGGTGATATTTTCACACTATTCTGAATTTTCAATGGAGCATTTGAAGAATTATTGAAACACTTTTAATAATGCATATAAGGCTAAGTTAAGGTTACGAATTGGAATTCATTTTTTAAAATCTGTAGCACATGTAGAAATTCTATAATTGTTTTAGAATAAAATTCTGACAATTCAAGATCAATATAATAGTTTTTGCATTTTTTAAGTAGAAATATTTTAGATGAAAATATTACAACGATAACATAACCTTATATTTAATATATCTTTTAAGTAATTTAGGTGAATCAAATGATTGATTAAGTTATCAATTACTTATCAAAGATTAATTGAAAAGCTTTAAAACAGCTTATTTAAATAAACACTATAAAATAAATATTTTAAAAAAAACACAAATTTCCAACTGTAAAAACTTTAAATTTTTATTTTGTAACTGTAAATTCTTGCGGATACGTTATTTTTAATTCCTTTAATTTTACTTATACACTCGCAATTCCTGTTAACAACAATTACAAAAATTGATTGTTATTATTTATTATTATACAACAATTATATATATTGATGCTAATAAAGTGTCAATGAACCTCATACATTTTGAATGACAAGCTATCACGTGATTGAATTGAGATCATGTGATCATGACGTGACATTTTATGCTACCTTTTCAACGGATTAATCAGAAAATGTAAAATTTATTTTATGCTAAAATAATTTCTTCAATGAATAGTTTACACCAAAATACATAACATTAAAATTAATCAAATAATACATAAGTTAAATAGAATTATAAATTAAAATACCTTAACTAGGTGTTTCCAAATATAATTATTAATTTTAAAACAATCCCCGAAATGTTTTTTCCTGGGCATATTTTCTTCAAAAAAAAATGTAAGAGATTCTAAACCATTTTGAAAGGACACGATAATAAAATAAGGAGAGTAAAAGACAAGGATAAAGATTTATCAAGGAAATTCTGTTCCTAGATGAACATATCTGATAATGTTTAATTTTATTTTAAAGATACATTTCTGACTCAATAAATTCATTTCCTCCATTTTTAGTTTGGTTGAATGATTCTAAGGAAAAGATTTACTTCACAAATGAGATTTTTTTTTAAAAAAACTTGAATTATATAATTTATTTTCATTCATTTGAGGCCTGAATGGCTGAGTGGCTAACGCTCTGGCGCTCGGTACCACAGATTGTGGGTTTGAGTCCCGGTGATGCCATGGATGTTTGTAGTGGTACGGAAAATCGTGACCACTTTAAATCGTAGGTCGCGGTCTAACATGATCGTAGAGGTTGTGGGGGTATTGTTACTCCGCGTCCGTAGCTTATCTTCAAGCTACGCTCACTTCCTGGATAGTGTTAAGTGAGTAACGTCGGTGCAGCGCTTACCTTAAGGCATCAAAAACAACTGTCTAAGTGTTTGTCAACTGCATTAGAACAAAAAAAAATTCATTCATTTAATACTTAGATTAAAAAAAGATGCATATAAAAATATGCCGAAGGTATTTTCACTGTTATTTTTCATTTAGTTTTAAAAATTCAAATTTATTTTAGTAATATAAAAATGACTAAATTACATTTATTACATAAGCCATTAAATTTTTTTTGTTTACTAATTTATAAATACATGAATAAAACTTGACAAATTACGTATAAATCTAACAACTACAAGTCTTTTCTCAATTTGAAAAATTGAGCTTAAAAATTTGAAGAAATAAAATACTTTTTCTGGGGAAAATTATAAAAACATTGATACTTTTAGGAGTGTGCATAAAAAGATTTTCTAAAAATTTAAAAATAAATAAATAAAATAAAAAAAAATAAAAAATAAAATAGCAGTTAATGATAGCTATTTTATTTCATAATAATATTTATTAAGAAATAACATTTTAAAATTCTGAAGTAAATTAAAACTGAGTGCATTTAAAAAAATCTGATGAGTTTTGAGGTGTATTTGAAATATAAATTTAACTGTGATTAAATCAATCCTACTTATGCATTTTATAAAATATCAAACATTCAAATTTACTATTTCATACTTTGTTATTTTTCATATAATAAAACATGAAATGTTTTACTATATGAAAAATAATAAAATATGAAATTGTAAATATTTATTTATTTGTTTTTATATTTCTATAATTTTCAAAATATAGAAATAAATAAAAAAAGCATTTTTCAAAATATCACACGTTCAGATTTACTACTGTGATTTAGAACTAAGTTGCCAAGTCAATCTTATAAAAATAAATATTTATAAAAAATGGGGAAAAAGTATTTTTTTCATATCAAATAAACTATGAATATTTAAGGTAGTCGTTAAAAAAATTTTCAGAATAAATAAACAAATTTTCATGCAGAATATTTTAGTGCAAAAACAATCACAACGATCCCACATCATATATATCCTGTTATATACCTTTATTAATTCAATGTAGTGGATTTCACAATACTTTTTGATAATATTGTAAAACTACATATAAATAATAAACATAGAAATTTTTATGTATAATGTGAAATGCAAGTAAATTTTACTGATAACAGATATAAAGTCATTAATTTAAAGCATAATTTTCCCATCACTCATACCCATTGGTTGAGCTTATAAAATAGCATATAAGAAGCACCAACAGAATAATTCATGTACTTCAAACTCGTAAAATTGGCATCATAATTGATATAGAAGATACAAAATCACTACAATATAATTACTACGTATAAGCTTCCCACCATTTGCTGATAAGATTATAAAACGTCAACAGAGTAATATTTAGTTTACGGTATAAATCTGAAAAAACAAAAAAAAATCCAATCTTATGCAGATGTTTAGAATATATTATGTACATTTAAAAAATATAATTAAATATTTTACACCATTTATTGATGAAATCATAAAATAACTCACAAAAAGAAAAGTAAAGTAATTTTTAGTATAGAATACTTATTAATTTAAAGCAGAAACAAATTGTCATTCCTGTGTAAAACTCTTCAGAATACTCGACAGCACTTCAAAAATATATTTATAGATGGCAAAACACTTGTTGATGTGAATATAAGACAACTCATAAATAAACAGTAATTTTTCTATAGAATGCATATTAATTCCTAACAGAAACAAATTGCGCGTAAAATTCTTCTCAATAGATGACATCCGGTCAAAAATATATTTATAGATTTTACAACATTGTTGATGTGATAATAAAATAACTCATAAATAAACAGTAGTGCAGTTTTTCTGTAGAATGCATATTAATTCAAATTAGAAATTGGGCGTAAAATTCTTCACAATACATAACTTCTGTTCAAAAATCTATTTATAAATTTTATAACACTTGTTGCTGTGATAATAAAACAACGCATAAATAAACAGTAGAGTAATTTTTCTTTAGAATGCATATTAATGCCAAATAGTAACAAATTGTGCGTAAAATTCTTCACAATACATGATTCTGTTCAAAAATATATTTATAGATTTTACGACATTGTTGCTGTGATGATAAAACAACTCATAAATAAACAGTAGCGTAATTTTTTTCTATAGAATGCATACTAATTCCTAACAGAAACAAATTGTGCGTAAAATTCTTGGCAATACATGACATCGGTTCAAAAATATATTTATAGATTTTATCACACTTGTTGATATTACGAAACAGCAAATAACTCAACTTACCCCGAAACTTTGACTGAAGAGCTTGCATTCGCCAGTTCCAGTCTCACCACCACATATCGGCCTACACGTAGGCCTGTAAAATCCTTTTTCACCAAGAATGTGAGGATTCAAGGGTCTCTGAAACCCGGGCAATCCATAGATGCTGTCGTCAACCTCAAAAAAATGGAGCCTGCCCGGAAAGATCTTATGTGGACTAATGTATGTCTTCTTGTAATTGAACGGGACGATCTCTGGACCTGTTGGTTGGTACATCCTGATGCAAGCACCCCCCTCTATTTAGCCTGCCGAACGATTTCTGGATCTGGGTTAGTGGAAGGAATGCGAATGGGGGTATCAAAGGGTTGGGGAGGGGTCGGTGCCAACACAACAATTGCATCGTGAAGGGTGGACCAAAATTAGAAGCGGCACGCGGTGCGAGGTATTCAAATGTGGGCAATGTGTCACTGGATTGAGAGGTTTTGAATGAAGTTCAAAGCGGTGACTCAGTTGAAAGGGAGCTATGCAAATATTTATTTACAAGTGCAAGGCAGAACTGATTGGGTGCGATTCAATGACAAGTGTAAATGGTAATTTTAAGATATATTTCTGAAATGTTTTTAAATGAAAATGTTTCTTATACTTTTCTGAAATGTTTGTAAGATACCGTGAGTTTTAGAATACGTTTTTTGTTTAGAGTTAGAGAAAAAAATCATAACTTTAATGAAATTAGTTCAGGGTATTTAACTTATTTAAAAATTGCAGGAATAAACATGCATTTCTTAAACGTTGACAAGTAGATTATTTTTTTAAGTAATTTCTAAACTATAATATTTACTATGAAATAAAAATTTAATTTAATTATGAAATTTAAATTACTTTTTAAACTCATTTCTAAATTATAAACAATTTTAATACGTTCCTAAACATTGACAAGTCAATTACTTGTTAAAGTTGATTAAATTACTTTTCAAAATAATTTCTAAACTATAAACAATAATTTTGATACATTCCTTAACATTGATAAGTAAATTACTTTTTAAAGTAATTTCTAAACTATAAACAATAATTTTGATGCATTCCTAAACGCTGACGAGTAAATTACTTTTTAAAGTAATTTCTAAACTATAAAATTTATTTTTCTTTCAGTTCTAAAATATTAAATGATGTCTATTATTTTTTTTTTAATATGTCTTTATAATTTAGCTGTCTTATTATTGCTTTCCGTAAATAAATGATACGTTCGAACGGTTTATTAATTGATGGCAAAGGGTTGTTTGGGACTAGTTTTCAAGAAAGATTCTTATTGAAAATTGTATTTCTCTAAAAAACTCATATTTAGTGTTGATGATTTAATTTATAAGCGCTTTATAATTAAAATTCATAAATAAAAGTTTAATTTTATTTTAAATTACATATTAGCTAAAAATAAAAACATTCTAATTCTCTTTTATAATTTAGAATAAATAGATAAATTTAATTAAAAAATTAATAATTAAAAAACCTTTAGAATAATGAACAGATTTAATTCTCTTTTATATTTTAGAATAAAATAAAATCGTCAGCATAGTTCATTTTATATGTTTAAGACAAACAATTTTATCTAAAGAAATATTTTTTTTCAATATTTTTTAATATTTATTAATCTTTTAGTACTATAAAATACAGTTTTGAAAGTTTAAAAATGCCTTTTAACGAAAAATGTTGGAGTTAAATGATTTTGAATTATTAAATAACTAATTATTAAAAATACAAGCTTATGAAAAAAAAAAAAAAAGCGAGAGAGGCGAATACGTTAAACAAATTTTTTTTACATTGCAGAACAATTTTGTATTCCAGATACTACAAAAATATATCAGACCATTATGGTAGATTTAAAAAAATAGGACAAAAATATTGGGTTAAAATCTAGGATCCTGTACCCTTTGTGCCAAACACATCGCCAAGTTGCCAAGTCGGCAAGTAAGCATAGAAATGAATGGGCCAGATAGTTTGCGCGGTAAAATGATATTACGCCAAAATCCTTTACTGTGTTGCCAAATCGCCAAGTAAACAGACAAAAAGGTTGCCTACGTTCGGTGTCATTGTAAAGTACTATTTCGCCAAAATTTATAGCCAAACAGTGCTTTTACGCCAACATTAGCAGCCAAATAGCTATTACGTCAAAGTTTATTCCTGAAAAGGCTTTGAAGCCAAAGTTTATCGCTTTAACGCCAAATATTATCAACATTATCGCCAACATTTATTGCTTTATAGCCATTTTTCACTAAGCAAATTTTGTTATATAACTTCTTTTAAGCCAAAAAATGCTTTATCGCCAATATTTATCGCTTTATAGCCACATTTTTTCACTAAGTGAATCTTGTTTTTTGAGGTGCTTTTACGCCAAACGTTGATGCTTTAACGCCAAATTTTTATCACTAAAATTTTTTTATCTCTGGAATACTTTTGCGCCAAATGAAACCGCTTTTACGCCGAAATTTGGCGCTATTATGCCAAGAAAATTATATCTAAAATGCCTTTATGCCAATTTATATCGCTTTATCGCCAAATTTTTACCACTATTATGTCAAGTTTTTAATGTTTTCTTTTTACGCCACATATTGCCGCTTTAACGCCAAAATATATCATTATTTTGTCAACAATTTATTCCAAACTTGCTTTAACACCAAATTAAATCGCTTTATCGCCAAATTATTATGTGGAATTTTATTTTGCTAATAATCGTTGTTAATTGATAAAATTTCGATACGATAAAATTTCACCAAAGTTATTCGCCAATTCTTTTTTTTTTTTTTTTTTTTTTTTTGTAATGTCATAAAATAAGTCATGTTCTTTACGAAACCGAATTCGAATGATAAATTAATATTAACAAAAGATAAAAAAAAAGAAAAAACTAGAGAATAACTTACCTATTCCATCCAGAATAACTTTTATTCTATCGGTGAAATCATAAATTATTTTGCGGATATCACATTTGTGCTGGAGCCGCCACATGTACTTTGCCAGATAATTATCAAATGTTCCGGACACATTATTTTATTAATATTAATTTATTTGAATTATTAAAAATTTAAATTGTAACGTTCTAAAAAGCTAAAGCTTCAAATATTCCGAGCGAATTCTAAGTACGGTTGTCACAAAATCCTAACTAAACGTACATCTTTAATAAGGAAATTAATTATTTAAGAATAAAATATAAGTTATTAATAAATAAAAAAATCGTTTTTCTTGTTTGTTTCTTACTTTCCTGAGTGGCAACTTCATAAATATTGTTTATGTTCTGAATCAGTGACCGACGTACGTTGTAAGAATAAGTTCGGAATAATCAGTAATTTATTGGAATATTAATTTAAAAGAATATATATTTCTGTTCTTATTTACTGCAAATAATAATATAATCACAATATCAATAAATAGTCATTATATTGTTTGGAAAATGAAGCTACGAATTCTTCTAATTATAGTATTGCAACCCTAAAGAAATTGGCGGAAAATTGGCGAAATATTCAGGGTGTCAAGATTGGCGACTTCCTCAGGGGTACAGTATCCTAGATTTTAACCAAATATTGAACATTTTAAGAAAACTTTGTTTTGTAAATAATACTAATTTTATATTTTTATCATTTATACTTATTATTTGCAATAATTAAAATCTATTTGCGATAAAACTCTTGAAAACCATCATATAAAGATCATTAAATTAAGCTATTAAATCGAAAAAGTCAAAAGGAAATTAAGTACGGAAAAAGATGTGAATTTTTGCATTTTCCTGGTTACCATAATTTATTGAATATTTGATTTCCCAAACAGTGATGAACAAACTACATGGGTGCATAAATTCTTGGCGATGAGGAGGGTTTTTTTTTATGCCACCAAAGTAGCAAGTGAGAATTAATAAGTAAATAACATATAAACACATAATAGTTTTGGCCAAATCACAAAATAGAGGCCATTGGGATTTGGCGCCTTTTTTGTGTGACGCTAACTGAGCTATAAATCGTCAAATGTGGTAACCCAGATTTCATGTACTGTTTGCAATTGACTTTACTTATAGTCACAACATTTTTCGTGGCACACTTTGGCGAAAAGAATGTTTGACGCCAAATCTCTTCGGCCCCTATTCTGCAATTTTGCCAGTAGTTTTATATCAATTGCGCGTTTATATAAAAGGAAAAAAAAAATTGCATTTTTATATTTTACACTGAAATAAGTAAATGATCTCACAGCACTAATAATGCTGTCAAATTTGGTACTCATGGGACTATTCTGCATTCCACAACAATTATTTTAAACCCTTTCCTGTAGCATTGGCGACAATATAACTAAACACAACAGAAGAACAGCACTGTTCAATTTTAATTTTATGCTTCCCATTATTACAATAACAACAATGTGAATTTCAATAAAATGAAATAATTTTAAAATTTGGATTCCCTTGTTTTTATTAGAACAATTTTTTAAATGTTATTTAGATTTTAGACTTTTAAAACTTATATGCAAATGAGATTTCTAACGCTACAATTTTCTTACAAATGAATGCACAGTTATTGAAATAAAAGTAAGTATAGATCTATTTAACAATTAAAATGATTTTCAACCTTCAGTTTATTAAAAAACCTAGTTTACAAATTTAAAAAAAAATGTGATCCAATAATATATGTGATCAAGATTAGGAACCTTTGAAATAATGAAGTCATCAGGTAACCAAAGTAAAGAAACGTTTCTTTCTGTAAATTATAATGGCCTAAATTCTTACTCTAATTAAGGGGCTTTATTTTAATGTAACTTTATCAAATAAAGAAAGAGTAAAAAATCTTACTTGAAAGGAATGACTAATTCTACAAGTATCGCCGGATTCTAAGCTTGAGGTGGCTCCCATTAAAATGCCATATAATCTTGTGGGAAATTTATTATGTTAAATTTAGATTGTTTTATAAAATTCCAATCAATTTGCTGTGTGCGTGGTTAAATGTTTATCTTTCTACTTCTTAATTTATATATGATTAAATTTTGTGTTCATATTAAACCTGCTTTCATCTGAATTTATTGTTTTTTATCATTTTAATTTCAATTAATTTTTATTTAACACGAAATATGTTTCAGTGAGACTTATTTCATAATATGCTTAATGAAACAGTTAAAGCAATAATCATTGAAGGTTTAGAACTTTTTTTTTCTAATGACAAGTTTATAGGACAACAGTTATCATGAAAAAAATGCAAAGAACAAGATAGAAACAAATGACTTCAGTTAATCCATCAACTTAAGTCTGGCAATCCAACAACGCTTCCATTCAGAAACAAAAGGCAGTGCAGAACAGGAAGCAAGGTGAGACATATTCATTTCTTCTTGGTTATCACACAGGAGACAGAGAGGGTCAGGAGTCAATTTAATTCTGTGAAGATGCTTGCGGAGACAATCGTGACAACAGAAATTTATACTGAGAGCCAGATTGAAGGCCGTATTCATAGATTGGTTGGGTTTGTCGCTCTACGGTCATATTGTGCACACTTTGGGCTAATCAGACTGGGACTTACAGCTTAATGTAGATTCCGAACCACTCGCAAATATCCGTGTCACCACCAAGATTCGAACCCAAAGCCTGTGGTTTGAAAGGCCATCAATATTTGTAGATCATTTTTGCCGTATCAGATATTGCCGAGAATACACCACAAGGAGGTAGATCTTATGTTGCACTCCATTTTTACTATGTTTAGATCTTAAAAAACTACAATTTATTTATTAGGTTTATAACAGTTTATTTATATTTCGGATTTAATATCTTCTTTATTTGTATAATGACAAATTTAAGATGGATATAAATTTGAATGTATGTAGATTTAATGAGTTTCACATTATTTCCAGAACGTTAGCATGTTTTTTTTTTTAAATTTGTAAACGTATTTACGAGTTCAAGTCATTTGAAAATAAAAAAAAAATAATTAGATAAAATAAAAATAATAATTAAAAAAAACTTTATTGAAAATAAATCTTACTTTGGAGAAGACTGGTTGATTTTCTGCTTTAATAGATCCTTTTCGGTGTCTTAAGTACAACCAAAGCATTCATTTGAACATTAATATCTCAATAAATTGCTTCACTTTCATTTGACATTCAAGAAACGAACTCGCTAGCTAACCAGGCATATTCGCAAACTAAGGATTTTGCTGTTATTTTTTGGCAGTGTTACACGCCTGTCATTATGCATGCCAACAGACATAACTATTCAATTTTTATTCTAGTTAAGATGATTTTCAGATGTTTAAATAAATTTGAAACTGGATTAATTGAATTTTAAAAGTGAAATAACTTATAAGCCTGTCAAGACACCAGAAAATTTACAAAAACAGAACTAGGAGCTCCTTTGTAACGTCGGATCTCGAAGTTTGGTCATGTTTATCAGATTTCTGACATGTGATAATCACATAAACTATTAATGTTCGTTTATTACAACTATAACACGGCTGTTTCACGCCCACACCAGCATAATAATGATGCGATTGTTTTTCAATTTTAATTACGTTAAAAATTTTTAACTTCTTCAAGGATATTAACACATGTCCGTTAGATTTCTTTAAAATTAAAATAATTCTAAAAAAATTAGATTATTTTTTTAGATTTATTAATCTTTTTTAGATCTTTTCTTCTAAAATTAGATTATTTACTTCATATTCTCGCAGCAATGATAATGAGAAACTTGAAGAATCAGCACCGATAACATTCTATTCTGCGTAATAATATTGCATAGAAGATATTTTGGTAAAATCGCAGAATAGGGGCCGTTGAGATTTGGCGTCAAAATAATTTTTCGCCAAAGGGTGCCAAGTAACTGGTTGCGATTGTAAGTGAAGTGAATTATAAACAGTGTAAGAAACACGAGTTACCCCATTTGGTGATTTATCACACAGTTGGCGCCACGAAAATGTTGCCAAATCCCAACGGCTCCTATTTTGAGATTTGGCCAATATTGTATTGGTTATAATTCTAAAAAATAATAATAATTAAAAATTCTTCAAAAAGTTGCTTTCGATAACCAGCACTTTTTATCTGAGATCATTTATCTTTAAAATGGCTGACATATAGCAATTTGTATTTCCAGTTGCAAATTTCAGTATACTGAAATATGAAAATTTTCAATTCTTATTTTACTATCTTAGTTCAACGGCTAAATACGTCGATTATCTTCTTTTTTCTAATATTTATTTATTATTTTCCTTTTCTTTTCCTGGCCATTGAATTGCTATCAATTTAATTTGCATAAACTGCTGTCAAACAAATATTTATAACTTTTTCTCCGCTTTAAGAAGAAAATTTTGATTTTTTTTTTTTAAATTATTATTTGCATCAATTTCTTGAAAAAGAAGATAACAGTAAACTTAACGAAATATTTATATATATTGAATATTTGATGCAAATAGTAAAAAAAAAAAATTTTTTTCAAATTTTTTTTTTTTTTTTATTAATTTAGTTTATGAACAGCTTGGTATCTAATAACTCAATCTAGAATTTTTACATTTTAAAATCTAGAAATTTTATATTTTAAATTCCATTTTGATATCCTCAGTTTCTTTTGAAAATAATGAAACCGTTTGTAACATAAAAATCGAATCAGCTAGTTAAAGCTGAAATCTAATGTCAATCGAATTAATTTTTTTCCCATGAATTGAAATCAATTGCAATTATCAGTTTAAAATATTGACTTGTAAGAATAGTTGTTTTTCCTCAGCTAATAAATGAAAAATTTCCCTATATCGTGCAAATACAGTGTATTACTTTGTAAAATGCAAATGCGCTACATTCTTTGCTTTCACAAGAAAATAATTTCGGTGAAAATTGTAATGAAAACACATGCACAAATAGTCATCTGCTTGGTCAAAGTTTTCTTCAAAACAACATTCAAATACAGAGCACCGACACTTAAAAATTCTCACCGGAAAACATTAATCCTTCCTCCTACCGCTAACTGGTGTAATGTACCAGTTCTCCACAGTGCATCCTAGCGCTCTGGCTGTTGGTACCACAGGCTTCTGGTTCGAATTCTGGCGGTGGATGGATGTTTGCGAGTGGTTCGGAATCCACGTTAAACTGTAGGTCCCAGTCCGTTTAGCCTAAAGTGAGCACAAAATGACCGTAGAGCGACAAACCAAACCACGGTGTATCCTGAATAATGCTAAATCTGCAGAATCAGCAGCCGAATCACCTGATAGTCAAGTACTCGGCAATATACAAACACATTTACACAATTCATAATGTTTGTCAATTTCCAATGGATACTGTTTTAATTATCCCGTCAGATGCAGGGTCTCATGTAAATTTATCAAATAAAAAATTTATATGTCAACGAATAATATCATCAACATTTTTTTAATAATATACCAACATATCTGTAAATTACTTTTAAAAAAATGAAGCGTTCATTCCTTCTATTGACGGGAAAGAATCAGCAAATAAAGTGACCGCATTATGGAAATCAAGCTATGCATACATTACGGAAAGAGCTCGTGCACCTGTCACTAAGCACATTGGAGAAATCTGTTAGCGAAAAGTATCATGCGACATATTTGATACTAGAGGCATATTTAACGTGGGGGTGTGGCTCAGTGGTAGAGCGTTCGCTTCGCATGTGAAAGGTCCGGGGTTCAAATCCCCGCTCCTCCAGCAGTAATTCTTTTTAAATAAGCAATTTTTTTTATATATACATAAGCAACTTGGGGGTAAATATAAATGTGACACAAACTGACATATATTTTTTTTCTATTGCAGCTGTCAAACACTTAAGACAGTTTCTTGTATGCCTTAAGGCAAGCGCCACACCGGTGTTACTCACTTAGCACTACCCAGGAGGTGCGTGTAGCTTGAAGATAAGCTACGGAAGCGGAGTAACAATACCGCCACAACGCTCTACGATCATGTTAGACAGGGACCTACGGTTTAAAGTGGATTTCGAACTACTACAAACATCCATGGCACCGCCGGGATTTGAACCCGAAACCTGTGGAACCGAGCGCTAGCCACTCGGCTCCCAAACTGACATATAGAGGGAGAAATATTTTCCGGAAGTATATTAAGCAATAACCAATTTATATTTATGATTTGTAGGAGAAATGCTGAAAACTACCACCAGAAATCTGGTTATCTATGCGTGACGCTGACACAATCGTCATTGGCCATTTCGAATACGATATAATTAATGATAATAAACAGTGTAAAAAAGTTCATAAGGATTAGAAAAATGGAAAAACTACATTATCCAACAACAATTATAACAAAGGACTTGCCATAATCAGCACTGTTTTAATCTATGAAAAACCCTTATTCTTCAAATAGCGTAACATTGATTATAGTTAAGGGGGATGAAAAACTCTTTATGTTACGGAAAAGAACTCGTTACATTTGTAAATAAGAAGTATGATACGAAATCTTTTCATTCATAATTTACCATTGAAGCTGAAGGATCACATGTGCCCTTTTTAATAAAATTTATTGTTTTTTAATTACCATTCATTGGGAAATGAAATACATGCAGAACCCAGAAACATAACACTGATGGATAATGAAATCCCAACAAAAATTAATTTAGAGAAGCTAACATATTATTTTATTAAAATTTCAAAGTCGCATATTAAAGCATGGTTGACAAGATGATTTTAAATGCAATCGACATGCATTATGCCATTTTGTGAAATAGAGTTCCATGTCCTGGTCAATCAAATTAGCAATGGTTCATGCTGGGTGTGGATGACGCTGGATTTGTCGTCCAATAATGTTAGGCAACTTAGGTCACTCTGTAGAGCGGTGTTGGGTGATAGTAGCTGTATGAGAATGAGTTATCCTGTTGGAAAACTCCCCCTGTAATAGTAACCAAAAATGGTTGCGCAACCAGTCCAGTTACCAATCTGGCGTACGAATTTTCTATCACGGTGCGTGGGATAATGACAAACATGCTCCAGCTCTCATAGGTCATTGTTCCCCAGACCATAACTCCTGGTATGTGTCCAGAGTGTTTACGTCGCAATCAGATTAACTCCTAGCGCTGATCAAAACAGAAACGATTCTCGTTTGCGAACACAACAGATCTCCACTCCGTCCGCCATTGAGCTTTAGCCTGACACCCCTTTGGAATTAGTAGCATGGATAATACAGGACATCGGATTTGGGCAGTGCTTCAAATAATCATTTGTTATTGTTCGCTGAATCACTCTGGTGCCAACAGAGCCTCGTATCTCTGCTGCAGATGCAGTGCAATCCTCTAAAACCATGCGGTTATCGTCCCTTTCAGTAGTGGTCGTGTCGGCCAATCTTATTGATACAGTACCTTCCCATGATTAATGTTGCTGATAAACATGCACATAAGGCGAAAAGAAACTCCATCTTTTCATAGCTCTATTACACTAGCACTGATCGTTGTTAAAGTGCAGCGAGCATGCACTGAAACCCACAAAACGGTATACAGCCCCTATACGACACAATGCATGCTTCCTTTAAAATCGTGGAAACTAAAAACAATTATTAATGTACCACCATTTTTACATTTAAAATGTGACCTTGAGATTTTAATCAAATTAATGTTACTTGCACAAATCATCGGCGCAACAGTCCCATGATGGGTCACGGTCACCTACCTATTGGCAGATTTCTAGACACAAAATGCTTTTCATTTTAGTTTTGTCAGCCCTATGCTCTACAGTCATATTAGACCAGGACCCACAATTTAAAGTGGATTCCGAACCACTGCAAACATCCATGGCACCGCCGGGACTCGAACACGAAACCTGTGGCACAGAGCGCTTGCCACTCGACCGTCGAGTCCCACTTATACAAATGCTTTGTATAAATTTGAATACACTAAAGTAATTATTTCTTGATGTTGAAATTTCATTTTTCTCTAGTGTATACATACATATATATATATATATAAACTGAAATGGTAATTTTTATTAAAAAATAAATAAATAAATAAATGAAATAAACCTTTCAGTGGATCAGAATCATCAAATATTGTTTTAACTACTTAGCTCCAACAAGTAATGAGTAGGATTTGATAATTATGTACCTTTGGATTTATTGTATTTCATCAATTTTAAGTTCATACAGTAATAATTATCTATAATTTATAATTGAAATTAAATTCAAAATTCCTTCACATCAATATTGTGTTTTGTGGAACATAATTTGAAGTGTTGGGTTATAAAACAAAATTGTAGGAAACTGTTAAGCTATTCTGAAAAATAAAACAAACCTTATGAAAAAATACTTTATTCAGTGCTGCACATTTAAGATGGAAATTAAATTCAAAGTATAAATTTGATATTTAGTATCTTTCTAAATATATTATTTCTTAAATACCAATTCTTTCATCGTATAAACTGAAAAAAAAAAAAAAAGATTCAATTTTCAGACATTACATAGAATCATTACTCTTGCAAGAAAAATAAATCACAACATAGCTTTGCTGTACAGTAAAACAAACATGAAAACAAGAAACTAAATCTATAATTTTTTGTAACTAATCCACAATCACTTTTTGTATTGAAAATGCAAAGAAATCATTTGACAATTGCATTATACATTACTACATAAATATATGTAAATACTTAAGACATGTAAATATATAAGATACTTATAATTATAACAGAAAACAAATAAAAGTAAGTTCACAATGAAGATAGCAAGTTGAATAAAGTATATTTCATAAATCAGGGTTCCTCCAAAATTTTTTTGAACTTGTGAATGATGAATTTTGTTATTATTCCCAAAAAAAAAAAAAAAAAAAAAGAGGAGAGAAAAAAAAAAAAAAGGTGAAAGATTTGAACTTTTTAAAATTGCCCTTTTTATTTTAAATTAAAATATCTTAAACATATGTTGAGAAAGGTTTATCAAAATTATTTTGTGAAAGAATCATTCTGAAAAGTCAGTGATGAGGCATCTAAAAAAAATGGGTACATATTCCTTGTAAATAATAATTTAGATTTTATAACGGAATTTTTAAATGCATATTACATAATAGAGAATCTAAAAAAATATTTTTTTTCAGAAAGAAGACAGTTTACTTTTAATAGCTACTCAATGATTGGTAAAACACTAAAAAGAAATGAAGACCAAAATTTATGCAGGTAACCCTTATCATAACAAATTTCAGCAATATAATAATTAGAACTGAAGATGTAATTCATGTACAATAGAATTAATAAATGTATAATGGTCCCTAGGTAGGAGAATTGTAATTTTTTCTAATTCTTTTATAGCTAACTTAATTATAACTTTCAAGTGTATTAGGATTTTATTTCTTGTTTTTTTATATTTTATGATCTTTTTAAATTTTAAACAATTTTCTTTTAAGAATTCAATTCATTTTTAAGATGTTGACTGGTATATCCATTACCAAAATTAACAAATTAATACATAATTTTACATAAGGAGACCTATATAATTGTGAATGCATGAAAATATGATAGCGATCTCTTTTTTTTAAAATATGAAAACTGTTTGAATGAAATAATGACCATTATTCTAATGATCAGATATGGAAGCATCTACTGTATCCAATATTACATTACCTAAAATTTATGAAGCATTTCTTTTTTTGGTGTATGTGTGTGTGTGTGTGTGTGGGGGGAGTGTCCATTTTGAATCATTTTAATTGATAGAATGATGAATGTTGATGTGATATAACAATTCAAGTGAAGTGTAAAAGAAACTATTTACAAAATTAGTAATATTTGCACTATCAAAAAATTATAAATCATCAAAAATGAAAATAACATTTTCTTATACATGTACAATTTCATGTAAAACACTTCAAACTTTTTTTAATCAGAATTTTTGAATTTGGGATTATATTGTAATTTATAAGTGAATAAACACCATTGGGAGTTATCACAGATTTATTAAAAAAAATATATGAAATGGGATTTAATTCTATGTAAAATAAAATTTTAACATGCAACTTAAAACTATTTCTTACTTGGAAGCATTTACTACAACTATAAAAAGAAAAAAAAATTACTGTGTGGAGATAATGTGATGTGATGATAAAGAACAAAGTTTCACCGGATTTATCATTCAACACACATTAACGGCACAAACACCTCGATTTTAAAGCTTAAGGTGCCACAATGACAATAAGCATCTTTAAAGAGACACACATAAATGGCATTACAGAAAAAAACTGCTTTTTAAGTGCCTGACATCAAGAATGAAAAGTTGATTTTTCCGTCTCAATTTTCAGGCAACTTGGCAATGATATCTAAAATTAAGTACTGAACTAATAAGCTAATGAGAATATACATGGAACACACGTCTATAAAGGCACATGGAATTTCCAAACTACAAGTTCTGGAAATATTGAGTAGCCACTGTAAAGGTCACCGGAGTTTTCATCCATTGTTGAACAGCCATCAGCAGTTCAGAGTGATAAATGAGATATGGAATCCACACATTTTAGGATTTTTATGTTAATATACTCTATTTGAATATATCTAAGAGGTAGAAAAAAGTAATTTCAAGAGAGATAAGACTATGTATTATTAATGCAAATTTCCAAATACAATAACCACTCTTTAATCCAGCACATTAGAGAATCTGGCCATGTTGTATTAACAAGTTTGCTAGATTACTGAGCGCTTATATAGTTTAAAGGGTAATATTCAAGATAAAGCACTGATAAAAATTTAAACATGTACATATCTGATGTGTTTAAACATGTGCATGTTTAATGGATGCATATTTACTAATGTGTATACATTTAAAAATCCGAGCAGCATTATTTTACCAATGTCAAGGTCAACAATTGCTGTTTGGTGCCCAATTCTAGAATGCACTATTAATAATTATTTAATCCAGCTATCCAATGCTGTATTAAAGAGAGGTTATTGTAGTACATATTAATCTAAACCTATTTAAAGAAATATTTGTTTTGACATGATATGTCAAGCAAAAGTTTAATTAATTTTGTAAATTATTTTATTTATTAATTTATGGAATTTTGAAACAAATCTTGATTTCAGATTCAAATCAGAAAGGCTTTTTCCAATAAAGTACAAAGTTTGACATTTACTAAATTTTTGGACTATCGCATTAGTTAAATGAAATGTAATTATTTGGAGGTAAGAACTTCTATTTACAATAGACTATGAAACTAATTTGTGTGCATGTATTTTTAAAATAAAAATAAATATTTTATTATTTCAATCTACAAACAAAACTGGGATAAAAAAAATTGGCAAATAATTAGAGATGCAAAAAAACCCTGAAAAAATTTCTAAAATAATACAATAGAAAAGTACTAATAATATCTTAAAGATATTTACATTAATCTAAATAAAATTGAAAATAAACATATCAAAAAATAAGAAGCAAATTATAATTAATTTTATTAAAAGAATGGACATTCAATTAATAAATGCTTCCAAGTGATTTTGTATTCAATATTTTAGAATTAAGAATAAAAGTTCAATCAAGAATTATTGTATAAAATACTTTTAAAAGCTTATCATTTCTTCTTATACACTTAAAAATCCATTTTTGTAAATTAAAAAAATTTGAAACCAATATTATTAAATTGCTTTTTTTTTATAGCTATTATGTCTTCTTTCTGAACATATTAGAACATTTTTAATTATTTCTTCAGTAAATAAATAATTTTTGATATGAGAACAATAACTAGACAAAACTTTTGACAGAAATAGAAGGAAAAATGCAAAAGACATGGGATAAACAAAACACTTAATTGTTCGATTTATAACTGACATGATTCCTTCTATTTTAAGAAAACTTCAAAATGCAACATAAATAAATTCTTAAACAAATCTAATTTAACAAAGAATATAACCAATTTTTTTTCTTCAAAATTTGTAAACAGCAAACAGGATTGAATTTTAAATTGTTATCAGAACATGCATTTTATATATTAAATAATTTCTAAATATCTAAAACTTATCATTGCATAAAAACTTCTTGAGTAATATATCCTTTTGTAGAAATCAAAAATCACATATCATGGTCATTGAATTTTAAGATTCAAATTAAATATATATTCATTCAATATTTTCAGAAAAATATAAATGTAAATAAGAAAAATAAATTTCAAATTCAATCCAAAAGCATGCTTTCTATTAAATTATTTTAACTCAAGATACAACCCAACAAATTATAATCAACACAGAAAATTTATGAGCATTGTAAAATAGGTAAATGCTCTCAAAAAGTCTCAAAGCAAGATGTTTTAATATATGTAACCTTTTGTAAGACATAACAATGATATTCTTGATGCAGACGGCATCCAGCACCTTCAAGGCATCTTTTATTCAACTAGAAAGTTATTTTCCATTCTTCACCCATGTTTACACCAGGCTTTCTTATAATTAATTTCTGCTTACCTTCATCATATTTAAATAAAAGTTCACTAGTTTTAATACCTGAAAAATGATTAATGCAAAAATCAACATATATAAATAATAAATTTTCGAGTAAAAAGAATATGATTATATATATATATGAGTATAAACTTTTAGCAAAGGCTCATAATTATTTTGTACAACAAACTTTTGAGACTAAAGTTACAGCCATGAAGAATCTCATTTTCAAATATTTTTAAATGAATAAAATAAAATTAATTATACCAATTATATTAAATATATGATACAACTTTAGTACATATGCTTTTTTAAGCAAATAAAAAACATTAAACAGTATAGTAAATTTCAACATTTATTATTAAAACATTATTAATGCATACACTGATGTTTATTTTGAATGAAATTGGTGCGATACAGAGACAATTTATTTCATTTGGATAACTAATGCTATAATAATTTATTACATATTTTTATGCAGAAATGCTACATTTAATTATAGGTCAATGAAAATAAGGCAAGTATATATTTTTTAATACATTAATTCACAAATCCTCTCAATTAAACCCATGGACATTTGGTTAAGAACCAATGACTTAAGATTTATTTCTTGCAAGATATATTAACCATGCTCATTCTAAAATATGAAAAGATATTTACATGTCTTATACTTTTTTTTTCTATTAATAATAATTTAATATGCCACTTATATTGTCAGCTTGTAGCAGATTCACTACAATTTGCTTCATTTCATCAATAGCCATTAAAAAGTACACACACATTATTAGATGAACTCTTTTTGGTTAGCTCTTATTGTTTTAACTACAAATAAAATTTGAAACCATCCATTGGGGGGACTTAGAATACACACTACTTCCTTAAAGAAGTTCCTGAATTTAAAAAAAAAATTGGTCCACATTTGCTCTTATAAAGCTGGAGGAAAGATTCACCAGACAGCTTAACACAAATATTCAAAGTAAATCTAGTCAAATCATCTTTTTGTATAACTGAAGATATTTTAATCATCCATATTTGCTGGCTGACATGCAAATTTTCAAAATATTTGCTTAATTTGATTTTAAACTCAATAAATTCAAACAATTTTAATGTGATAACATGATGGAAAATCAATTTGTTTTGGATCTAAAACTAAAATAACAACATGTAAAGTTAATATAATCAAAAGATATTAAATATAATTGTATACAAGTATTCACTTAAGAAATATTATACAGGGAAAATACATAAACTTTTTAATTTATACACTGCAATTTTTTATTTAGAAAACTATAATTCTATAAACTATAAAGGCTATTTATTACATTTTCTCTCTAAACTGATTCAACAGCATTTTAGTAGTAGATTTCATCAAATATATCACATTAATATTGTTTAAAATAAAAGGTTTAGTTTGGAATTGATTTTTTTAAATTGAATTAAATAGGATTTTCATACAAATTTAATGGTAAAATTATTTCTCTACACGATCTTGTAAAAAGTAAAATTATCTATAAACCAACAAATTAATTAATGAATTACAAAATCATGAATGTTAAATATTTTACTAACATGTAAAAATGTAAACAATAATTAATTGAACTCTGTTTTACTTTGCAAAACAATTTTAAAAGATGAATAGAATTTAGAGCATCTTTTTTCAAAAATATAAGAAAGAAAATAAAAACCTACTTTTACTTGATATACGTATAGATGTAGGAGGTTTCTGTACACCAATTACAACAATTTTTTCTAACCAAGCATTAGTTTTAAATTTTCCTGGACCACCTATAATCCTGTTAAAAAAAATATAATGAGTAAACATTTTTATGAAATATACATAAAATATGTCTAATAAAAAATGACTGACAAATTCTTTTTGACCTTATAATAAAAATATTTTTAAAAAAAATGACAGTTCATAAAATAAACCCATGTTATATTTATAAATAGTTACTTACTGATCATTATTAATACCTACTAATATTATTATTACTGATCAACTCACACAATAAATTAAATTAGAAATTTGTATAAAAAGGAACATCACAATTTTTATCTTTTTAAAAAATAGAGATTTTGTAACTTAATTTTGAAGAACAATTTATGTTATAAGTCAAAATTTATGCACCAAAATTCTAATATAGCCTATTACAATCATAGCCACAGCTTCCATCTAAATTATTTAATATGAAATTAATGATAACAGAATACTTAACAATCTTGATATAAAATATTCTTTATAAAATAGAACTCTTACTTATAATACTTCATAAGGAAAAAAAACATTAACTGAAAGTTTAAATAATGTTACAATACATACAAAATTTTATGTATTGTAACATTATTAGATTAACGTATTAACAATTAATCTCAAGCAGAAATAAACTTATAAGAAAAATGAAAATACCCTCACTCCTTAATGAAAACAGTTAATATCAATTTAATCTATACCTCAAAGGTTTTAAATTTATTGATTTCATTAATAAAAAAAATACAAACATAACACTTACTTTGAAGTGATTGAATTTTTGTCATATTTAAATTGAAGCAATAAGTAGTTTCCTTGTCGATATTCAAATGAATTAAAGTCATCAATATATAATGTACCATTAGCATGAGAGCCCTATTAAAAGAAATTACACATGATTTTCATTTTAAAAATATTAAAAAAAAAAAAAATAATACAAATCACATTTTTAGTAACCTACAGTATTGTCCAAGGCGATTTCAAGAGTATATGGATCATTATATGTAAGGGAAGAACTTCGACGAATCCTTCCTTTCTTTGGAATAATAGAACCACCTCTCTGGTATACTGGAATCTAAAATAAAAAAAAAAATGAATTTGTTTATTAGGATCATTCTGGGGAAATCTAGTTTTAAGTTAGAAAATTGCTAGCTGATGTTTTTACTAATTTAAACAGGGGAAATCATGTGATTCTTAATTCATCTTAACACATATAAAATACATTATTAATCCATATTTCAAGCAAATAACTGTAATTTTATAAAGGTAACTAAACAAACCTTGTCTAATGTAACAGGAATAGTAACTGATCGACCACCTTCATATTTATGATAAGTAGATATATCATACCAAATCTGCAAACACAAATTTTACATTAAATTTTAGAATGGAAGATCTAATTTAACATCAAAAGCACTTAGCTATTATTTGTAAAGTTAAATTATATATATATATATATATATATATGTTACTAACCTCTCCACTACCAGGGAAGTACACAGTTATACTGGACACATCAGAATCAGTAACAGGCTTAGCAAGCAATGCAGATCCTAAATTTAAATATAATAACACATATTAAACCAGCAATTCAACATTTAAAAAAAATTATTTTATAATTGTTTAAATAAACTGTTGCAATGTTTATTTTCTAAGCTAGATCTGAAATTTATTACAAAATTATGTTGGATTTATTTGAAAGAGATGAAAATTTTAGAATAAAGCATAAACATAATAGCATTATCCCCATGTTTGTTTAGTTTTAGTAAATATTCTCTTCTAATTTTCAAACATTAAAATAAAATAACCAAATTGAGTTATAGTATAACTAACAAGTTATTATTTAAAAAAAAAAATTATCTTGTTAAATATGGTAAATAATGATTAGTTCTGCTTACAGCTAATGATTTTTTCGTTAAGTCTAGAACATACCTTTAAGAAAATATATGCAAAATGTTAGATACAACAAAATTATATTATAAATGCTTTTATATTTTCTTATCAAATTAATGACTTTTAAATGCAAAGTTTAAGCATATTTAAGTCTAAAAATTTAAGAATGATTTAATACAATACTAGATATTTTTATTTCATTCATTTTTTATTTATAAAAAAATTATCCTCCTTAGGTGGGGGGAAATATTTGTCATTAACTTATGATTACTTGTATTAAATAGAGTTACAGATAAAATAGAGTTAATTTTTTTTTTTTACTGAAATATAACTATTTTGAGACATCCCTGAACACAATTGATTTCAATATCATCTAAAATGAACGACAAAAACAGAAGCAGAATGGCCAAATTGGCTAGAAGCAAGAACTGCAGCTTTCTAATAATTATTACTATCTCAGAGCAAGGATTTAGTTTGCCATTAAACATGGAAAGAAATAGAATTAATGATGGTTAATATGTGGTAAGACTGTGAATACTGACGGATATTATCATTTATAAGTGGCATTAAGTAAACAGTAATGGTATCGAATTCTAAAGTAGATAGTGCATATCTGAACAATGATTAATTTATTACCCAATTATTTTTAGTCAAAATCCAATTTAAATGAATACTTAAAAATTCTAAGAAATACGACATACCAACTAAGTATTCATCATCAATATCAAATGTGTTTGTTTCAGTTGGAAACTCCATCCATATAGGTCTCATGGGAGGAACCCCATTTAATTCATTTTCATAAAACAAAGTATACCAATAGGGTATGAGCAGATATCTGATACGGATGGCATCTCGAATCAAGTTCTTGATGTTGTCTTCGAAAAGCCATGGTTCCCGACGTCTTGATTCATGGTGAGAATGGGCTCTGAAGAATGGTTGGAATGCTCCAGCCTATAGAAAAAGAAAATTTAATACTAACAATACAAATATAATAGAAATATAGATTTCTATAAATTTTTATTCATTACAAAACTTGTACTTCAACAACTTATACTATTCTTGTATTTATTACAAACTATAATATACTAACTTTTTTTATGATATATTTTGCCACAATATGTAAACTAGATATGCATTCTTGCAGAATAGAATATTTTGAAAGAGTATTATTAGCAACTTTTAAGTTAAAACCTGATGTTAAAGCTATAATTAAGAATATGAACTTTCCCTATTATGTTAAATACATTAAAAATAGATTAATATTATTAATGATTTAAAAAAAAAAAAAACATTACCTGATACCATCGCAATGCCATTTCTGGAGTTGGATTTCTAAAGAAACCTCCCACATCAGCTCCAGAATGAGACATTCCACAAATACTCAAACTAAGAATCATTGGGATACTTGATTGCAAGTGGCTCCATTCTGCAATATTATCACCAGTCCAAATGGCACCTGTGGTATAAAATTTAGTGGCTTTCTTTTAGCAAACAAATTTATTCAAGATATTAAATTTACATAAATCCAAAAGATATATGTACTATTTCTAAAATCATCATATTTTTAATAAGTATTTTAAATAACAGCAAGATGGAAAGAAAAAGGCATTCACTATATTATAAGAAAGTGTATTGCCAATGTCCTTTATTATAATCAGGTGTAAAGTTCTAAAAAATTAACCCATTGCTTTTAAATGATATTAAGCAATGGTAAAAGAAAAAACAGAGTACATAGCCTGGGCTAGAAGATGATCAATAATATCTCCTTTCAATGCATCAAAAGGAAAATAAAAATTGAATTTATCAGTGGTTCCTATATTTTAGATTCCTCGCATTCCATTTGAAGAAAAGTTTTGTCAATGGAAACAGAAATTAATATATACATAGATATTAATTTAACAACAGTTATTATATCCACCATAAAAAATAAACAAATGAATAATAATTGATTATTTTGCTAAAAATTTTTAAAAACATCGAACAAGTTTCAATAAACTGAAAAAACAGGAAATGCAGATTGATGTGTCATTGGTATATATATATATATAAAAATAAACACAATATTATTTCTATTACGACTACAATTATGTGTAAGACTACATTCTTAACAATTATGGTCCAAATCATTGGGATTGGGTTGGACAATCTTGAGTTAAATGAACACTGTCAAGTCATTGAGTTACAATTACAATACAGAAATAACATAATATGCAAAAATTATTTTACTTTAAGAATTATTTTTTATTAATAGCAAAAATATTTTTGATATGAAACAAAATATCACTAAAAAATTACCAAATCTCTGAGAGCCGGCAAATGCAGATCTAGTCAGAATAAATGGTCTTTGGGCTCCATTGCTTCTCATTAAATGACCTTTGTACGTCGACATAACCTATTCAAAGGAATCAAAATCTAAATCTAAATGTTTACAACAAAACAAATACAAATTTATAATAAAATATATATACATAAAATTTTTTATTGGCAAGGTATTACTATTGATTTATAAAAATATTACATAAATATATATTGGCATTATTAAATATCTGAAATAAACATATGTAGAATAAAAGAAATGGTATTTGAATAAAGAGTATAATAAACCAAATAACAAAGGAATTTTTTTTTTTTTTTAGTAAAAAAAAAAAAAAAAAAAAATTTGCACATCTACAAAATATTAAGTTATACTTTGACTTATTTTTGCCACATTTTACTTTATAACAGCATTATTAACACCATTTACACATACATATTAGTTTAAATGTTTAAAAAAAAATTAAAAAAAAAAAATGCTTGATTTATATAAAGGGGATATTGCTCAACACATATTTAACATAAAGACAATGTAAATTTGATAAGATTGTATGTAACCACTGAAAGTTTCCATACTTTAATTTTTTTATTTGTATTTTTTTCCCAGTATAATGAGAAATTATGTTTTGAGATATATAACAGCATAGCTTAAAAACAGTTTTTAAACATAGATATCAGTGTAAGGATAAATTATTGCAGATAATAATGAATAAATTTAAGATATCAAGCACATATACACACATGAGAAGAAAAAAAACTTACCATAAGTTCTCCATAGATGTTATGAATATCTCTATGTTCCCATCCACCCACATGCTTGCAGTCTCTTTCCATTGTAACTTCTGGTCCATTGAATACAGATGGCTCATTCATGTCATTCCAAGTGTATAAAGCAAGAGTTGATCCTTGATACTTATCTAACCCAAACTTTGTAGCCCACCAATTTCTAACATCTGGACTTAAGAAATCTAGATATCCAGAGGAACCTGGCCAGCACCATCCATCATAGTCATTATTGTCCCTATTTTTAACATAGAAACCTTTCTCTGTAGCTTCTTTGTGGATATAATAGCTATTATCTTTTTGATATGAGGATCAACAAGAGTAACCATTTTTCTCCCTTTAGCAGTTAGGTTATTTATCATGCCAATGGGATCAGAGAATTTAAAAGGTTCCCAAGTGAAGTACCTGTATCAATAAAGAATGCAAAAGGTGAAGTAAGTTGTGTGGAAAAAATACATTTATTTCTATAACATTAAATTACAATTGTTTAATTTTTGGCAACTTAAAATTAACAATTAATTTTTTTTAAATCAAATATCACATCACATCTGAAGAGAAAATAAATATATTTAAAAATAACTGTAAATAGTATAGTATACTAGCATTTAATAAATCATAACTGTGTTTATGTAATAATTAACAATATTTCCTTCTAAAAATAATTTCATTTAATTATATTATATACTAAATAATTTTTTTCCCTATTCTACAGAATGGCAACATTTATACGTAAATGCTATTGAAGCCACAAGAAAAAGAATTATCCACGATTTCTTTTTAATAATTTTCATCTAGAAATCTAACCTGACGCTGATTATTAATTTTACTGCCTCTTTAACAAAAATAATATTTACAGAAATCTGAACTGTCATTTATGATCTGCAATTTTTTTTCTTTCTTATTTATACTAGTTGCATGCATCATTGGTTGAAAACTTTTATGAATGTGATAAAATTTTTAAATTTCTTTGTTGATAAGATGCAGTAGTTTTACCACCAACAATTGCCCAAAATATTTTAAAAAGAATGCTTTGTGTGGTGCTTGAAATAGAATTGTTGCTATATTATTGCAAATCAATGTTTACTTCCAATAATTTTACCATTAATCGTAGAGACTTACAATGGCATATATAGATAAATATTTTTTTAAAAAGTCTTATTTGATAATGATATTATTTATAATGAAGCATCAATGATTTCATTTGTGTCAGTCAATTTAATAGAAATCACTTATGTGATTATTAAGTTAAAAAAAAAAAAAATCTTCCATTTAGTATTTTACTTGGAATAGAGTCTCTATTTTTCTTAAATATAAATGCTATATGGGATATATTATCAATAAGTCAGTAGAAGTTTATGCTCATACGCATGTATTAATTTGTTTATATATATTTTTGATTATTCATTTTCAAAACTAAAAATTAATTATTGTAAAATACCCTCATGGTTTTAGTGAGTGGTAGCAAGCAGGAAGGAAACTCCTATGTATATGCTATTCATATAAATACTTCTTAAATAATAAAAAAATTAAGATATTCTTTGGTTTTCTTAAATTATAAGAAATAATTGCACTTAAGATAATAAAAATTATCAATATAATGCTTATATTATGTTTTATTTAAATAAGAAATATTAAACACAAATATATACATAATATTGTATTTTATTTGCAAAAAAAATGAGATAAAATTTGATATTAAAATATTCTATTTAGCATTTTTAAAACAATGACTGTTAGTAAATAATTTAATTTTCTTTCACTTATGCAATGCTAGTTTATTAGTTAATACAGTATGTGTTAGATTTTTTTTAACAACTTATCCAAAATGTGAAAGTTCATATTTTTTACAATTAAAAATAATTTATTCAATTTTTTCAGTTAAAAAAAATAGCAATTTAAAATGAATAGATATTTTAAACTTGATAGTGATAGATAATTTATCTCCCCCCAAAAATATTTAAAACATGTTACAATCATTGATTACAACACCATTATTAAATTAATCCTGTGATATTGAGAAATCTTACATTAAAAATTTCTTTTAATCACGAAAAGTATTAGTAATTAAAAAGTTCTATAAAAAATGCAGAAAGTAAGGGAATTGAGAAAAAAATATATATATATATATATATTTTTTACTACTTAATAAATAAATAAATATTTTTTACAATACTTTTATATTATTTGTAATGTACCACTAAATTAGTTAAAATTTAAAAATTAGTTTTTATGTAACAATACTGTACAAATAAATAATAATATTGTACAATATAAAATAAATTTTAAGATTCAATAAGGAAAAATAAACTAGATGTACTTTTGATTTGAAAATACTGTATCTTTAAAATAAAAAAAGTACATCTTAATTCATTGACAAAACTCTATTAATTGCTTTTATTTTTACAGCCAAATTTATTCAGCTATTTTTTTATTTTTATTAAGGAATCTACACTTTGAGAAATATATATAGTAATTTTTCAAATATTTTGTAAAGTGATGAAATAAACTGCTGTTTAATGAACAAAATAATATAAATTTTTATTAAATGATAACACCTGTTTAATTTCTTTAATTTTATACAATAAACATTTAGAATGGTTCAAAATTTTTAATTAAAAAGTATTGACTTTTAAATGCATAGCTGTTATTAAAAAGTGTTAATTATTGTTATTTAGTTAGTGTTATATATTTTCGCTAATCTATCTATATAATCTATTTTCAATTTTAAAAAATTTAATTTTAAACGCACTTTAAAACTGTTAAAAGTCATACAATAAGACATTTGGAAACCATATAAATCATAAAAAGTCAAGTATTCTATTTATAATAATTAGAATCAGTAAAATACATTACTTTCTATCATGAGTATGATCTAAATCTAGCCACAATACATCGTATGGAATGTCATTTTCATCAAAAGCTGCATCCACAGTTCGAACATCATCTTGATCTCTATAATTCCATCGTGATTGATGGTAACCCAAAGAAAACAGCTAGAAATACAAGAAAATGTTCAGTTAATACATATTTAAACCATTTTTTTTTTACAACAGAAATACGAAGATAATTTTAGCATTTTGTTGAAATTTTATGCAATTACTGAATCTATATTTTTATGAATTACTGAACTAATTCCTCCTACAAATAACATTTAAATTGATAACCAAAATATAGATGCAATTTCTTTTTATACATAACCCTTTTGAAAGGTTATAATTTCCCAATTGAATAGTTATTTCCAAATAGAAATACATAAGATAGAAGTAAAAGCAGTATGGAGTTCCAACATTATTTGAAGTCATGCTGAATTAAAAAAGCAAACTATAAAAAAAAAAAAAAAAAAAAATTACTAAGATATTAATAATTATACATAAAAAGTAGACAGAATTTTTAATGAAAAAATCAGATTGGAAGGCATTAAATAGCTTACAATAATAATAATAATAATAATAATAAAACAAATCTTACAATTTTAATTTTGAAAATCATATAAAAAATATTTTGAAGTGTTTTACTTACTGGAGGTAAAGGAGTAGTACCAGTCAATTTGGAGTACTGGTACATGACATCTTTAGGGCCAGGACCAAGAAGAAAAAACACATTAATAGGGCCACTTTCAGAAAACCAGTGGGTATCTCGTTGAGGAAGGGAACTTCCTTTAACAAACTCCACAATTGAAGATACAACACCCTAAAATAAATTAAAAGCAAATTTCATAAATTCTAGATGTAATACTCTATTATTAATCACTGTTTGATTAGTATAAAAATTTTGATTTCAAGATTTTTCTTAAAGTTTTAATAGATCTTTCTTTGTTGTAATAATATATATTCACTATATCTGATTTTGAATTTAATGCATTAAGTAAAATACTTTTGAAAATATTTAGCACTTAAAATAGTTAACTTCATAATGATGAGAATAGAGTATAAATTTGACAATTTAAATCAATTCCAGTGAAAATTTTCATAAATATTTTAAAATGTTATAATTATTAAATTAAAAAATATATATATTCAACAGATATGCGTTTTACAATTTTATTTGAAGTCATAATATTTAATAAGGAATTTTTTTTTATTTGCATTAGTTTAAATTTAGGTGTGCTCAAATTACATAAAATTATATTTAAATTCCTTTAAACTTTTATTTTTTAATGTATTTTAAAATCAAAACAAACTTCTTTTTGTCTTAAGCTAATTATAAAGAAACATCATCAGGAAAAAAAGAATGAAATATAAAAAACCCCAATAATTTGTTACAAAATAAAAATTTACTTGATTAGATGGAGCTTCAATATCAATCCAAGTTTCAGCAGCATTCAGCCAAAACATTCCAAGAGTGTTTGTTGCACTATAAAAATAATTAAAAAACATGATTTAGTGAAAAAACATACAATTTATATATATATATATACACACTGTTAACTTTTGAAAAACCTTATTAAAATTTTTTTACACATATGTATTAACATTTAGATAATATTAATATAATCAGTATTTTCTAAAATAGCATGATCAGTAAGGCTTTTACTGATCTTGATTAAAATTCATTGTTAATCAATACCTATTACAATTTTTTCTCTATGATACAACTTCACAAAATTTTGTCTTTTTAAGGGGGAAAAAAAAAAAAAACCCCAAAAATAAATGACAAAAATTATGTAAATTACATTCAATAAATGTTCAACACCATAAAATCCATTAAAATGTATTTCTCCATAAATCTGATGAAACCCTTTTTTCCCCAGGAAAATCAATAAAAGTTTGCTTGTACAACAATACAATTAATTTTGAAATTCTTTAGAATAACTGATCTTGAAATTATTTTATATTTGATGCATTTATATATGATTAATATTATTTTACAGAAATATGTATTCATTTAGATCCGATTAAATACAAAGGAGAAAAACAAACTTTATTAATGAAAATTTATCATACCTCATAAACCTGAAATGTTTCAAAATAATAGCAGTTAATTATATGTTTAACAGCAAATTGTACTAAATCTTGTATTTTATAAATTATCAGTATATTTTTCTTTATATTTGATATGAAATATCATACCTTCTTGCCCTGAAATTTACAGATAAATTATGATTTTAAAATTATAATTGAAACCACCAAAATAAAATTGTTCGATTAATTAAAAAAAATGCCATACCTGCTATATCTGCAATTAAATTTCACATAATTGCTGTGATTATATGTATTTATATTTAAAGCATTTTTATTTTGTTAGCTGATAATTTAAAGAAATATCATACCTTATAGACCTGTAAATTTATAAAACTTTTATTTCATAATATAATCAGAACAAGTAAGAAATTCTATTTTTCAATTAAAATAATTTAAAGAAGAATAGAAACATTTCTAATACTCACCTATGAGCAATCATAAAAGGTATTGATGCATATAAAGCCATTGGGTTGTTCAAATCATATTCAAAGACATCCAAATTAAATAATCGATATGGATCAGTAGCCCCCCTGTAAAATTAACCAATATTTAATTTATTATTTACAATAAGCCAAGTTACACAAAAGAATAGTAAAATAAAATAATAAATTTAGATAAAAATTACTTTAAAATGTTACTACATTACATAATTAGTTTTGCTAAGTAATTAATTGAAGAAAAAAATTATGTAACGATTTAATCAAATTAAGTAAAAAAAAAAAAAAAAAAAAAAAATCTTATTTAGAAAGTATATTTAAAATAAAATCATTAGCATTAAAAAAAAACTAAATTGAATTATTTAAGAATAATCTAACAAAACATATTTAAAAATTACAATTGTGATAAAAATTATAGGGAAAACTATTTGAATTTTTCAAAGTCTCATTTAAAAACTTCTGTACTTAATAAAAATGCTTACTTTGTAGTTCTTAAGGAAAATTTATCAGCATGCTCAGGGATACCATAAACATGTTCAAAACCAACAAACGAGAAATCCATTCCCACTGATGCAGGTCCTACGTAAAATTTATAATTCAAGTAAAATATACAAAATAGTAAGAAATACAAAGATCCTTTATGCTAACTTTTAAAAATCATATATTAATACAATTGTTCATAATTTGATACACATTATCTGCATGGTACCACACACATATCAGATTTCATAACTAAAATTTATACACAACATTAAATTTATAACCTAACCTACACAACCAATTTAAAAACCTAGAATTTTCTACTTTAAATTAAAGTGAAATAAGCTCTTGAAATATAAGCAAATTACTCCGTTTGTTAAAAATTCTTTAAATATATACTTTCTTTGACCTTTACTCAAATGGGAATTTTACAAAAATAAAATATCATTTAATAAAGAAAGGTAAATGTACAAGTATAAAAACTAAAATATGAAAAAATATTTTATAAATATATCTAAGAGTGGGAATATTTTCTAAAAGTATAAGTTCATCGAGAAAAGAAATATATGTTTACAAAAGAAATAAAACACACAAATTATTTGTGTTACATATTATTAAATAAAATACTCAGGTGTAATGATATTATTGAAGAATTTTTCTAAATAAATTAAACATACCATTTGGTTTAGTATCTGTGTGTCCTTTAAAAGTTTCTTCCCATAATGTGTCCTTAAACTGTTCTTCATCTTGAGAAAGAGGTGGTTGTTGCTATGAATAAAAAATTATTTTTTTAAAGTTTTAGAAATGATATTATAAAATTTGTATTAAAAGACATAATTCAAAATATAACTAATTATAACAATAACACAGAAATATGTAAGTATATTAAAATTACACAGTACAACCATTAGGAGAAATTAAATTTACATTTTCAAAAACATATGATTTCATAAAATGTTAAAAAAACAAACTAAATGATGGTGCTTCATAAGAAAAAGATCTTTAACATAAAATTCTTCAGCTGGATTATTTAAATTTAGTATAACACAAATATAAAGTAAAAATAATTACTTTAACTTAGGGACTATTTAAACAAATTTTAAATGTATTAAATAACTGGCTATTCTAGCTGTTTAAAGTTAAGAGTTAATAAAACCACATAATTAAAAAACCACAATTATTTTTGAATTGTAGAGAAAAAAGCAAAACATATTCTGAAAGACAGAGCAAGAAAAAAAAAAGTGTTTAAAAATAATTATTGAATAATACATTTAAGTTCTGATAAAATCATTTTAGGAATTACGAAATTTCTAATACAATTTTAAATTAGAAGAAATTTCCATTATAATATAATAAGGGATTAATAAAAGATTAAATGGCAATATAAAATAATGAACAGTACCTGCATTTCATTTGCTTCTTCACCTTCTTCAGTAGGTTTACTAAACAGGAAAGAAATTCAAATACATAGCATAAGTATTTTATAAATTAGTATTTTTAATCTTTTTCATATCAAGATTAATTAAAGTTGAAGATTAGATTCATTAAATCTATGAGGTAAGTGCAAGTAAATACAACATCATTCTATCACATATGCTGGGAGCCAAAGAAAAAACATAATTGCTTAAGAGTGACTTAACCGATGACTTTATATTCTAGAATAAATGACTAAATAACATTCTATTTTCAG
This sequence comes from Caerostris darwini, assembly GCA_021605075.1. Taxonomy (NCBI): domain Eukaryota; kingdom Metazoa; phylum Arthropoda; class Arachnida; order Araneae; family Araneidae; genus Caerostris; species Caerostris darwini. Next base: position 286,688 of record BPLQ01000115.1, on the reverse strand, counting down.
TAATAAACTATCACAATAGAGTACTTTATGATGTTCATTAAAGGTCATAAAATATTTTATGAACTTATTCACATAAAGATCATGCTGAGGCATACATGCTAATATTACAATACCAAATGAAAATAGGAGATAGCCATTTATAATAAATTAAAGCATAAGAAAAAAAATCCCCTCCTTATTAATTTTAATTTTTTTGTTTTTTAGAAATAGCAAATAAAAGAAACATATTCTAACATATAAAACTCTATAGTAAAAGTTTATTTTAAATACAAATGCATACTACTAAAATTAAGTTTATAAACGCACCCCTTAGATTTTGGTCGGTAATGTTCAAACTTCATAAGCCCTCGGGCATTGGCACTCATAAGTAATTGATCAGCAGAATATATATCAACTCTAAAAGGACTGCCATTCAAGACAGCTTTGTTTGGACCAAATCCTACAATGATTTTTTCTGAATCTTGCAATATAACTTCAAGGCTGAAAAAAATATTAAAAAATGTACATTAAAAAAAAAGCATCAAGAAATGATTGAATGCACAAAAGGTAAAAAAAAAAAAAATGATAATTAATAATAGTAAATAAATAAAATAATGAATGGTAGACCAATTTCCACATAAATAAAAGCGTAAAAATTTTTGATGTTAGTTAATACCGAATTCAATAAATGTTTATACTTAAGGCTTTTTAGTTTTAAGGCAGTAATATATAATTTTATTTTTATTTTAAACAAACTAAAATAAAGTGAGTAAAATTGTTACATTACATAATATACACACAAATGAACTTAATTGAAAAAAAAAATTTAAATAGTAATTTAATTAATGTATATTTAAAACATTTTCTTTAGATACATAAATGACTCATAGACTGAAAAACTTTCTTCTGTAAGTTCAGAGCTTATAATAACTGCTATTGAAAACAGAAAATAGGATTTATAATATTTATTTCATGGTATTTTAATTTTTTTAAATGAAATCTTTTTAGTAAAATTTCTTTAGAAACAAATTAAAAATTTATAATTACTAACTCAAATTACAATATACCTTAAACCATAAAACAACTAATTTTATATTCTGACCAGCACGTAAGTTAAATTGTTAATTTATTAATAGTTTAATATACAAGTGAGAAAAGAATAGTTGTTTTTAAAATTGCCAAGAAATTGAATTTCTCTTCAATAATTAATTTTAAAATACAAAACTATGTAGGAAAAAGAAAGGAAAAATATGCATTTTATTGAATTGTAAAAAAAGAAAAACATTTCAATGATTCAAAACTTCCAAGTTAAACATTTCCAAAGTGAAAACCATACTCATTAAATTTTTTTAAAAATTCAAAATGAAAGTATAAATCAAATTCAGAAATATAATACTCAAGAGGAATATACACATTTTAAATATTATTTATAAGTGTTGGAAATTTTACATTACTTTAAGATACAAAATTTTAACATGTAACATCTTACCTCGATTCTTCAGGATCACCAACTAAAGCTTCACGTGCTTCATATCTGGGTCTAATAGGGTTCAATTCAGTAGCTTTTAATTGAAGCATATTATTTTTTAGAGCAATTAAATCTAACTTGAGCATTACACCATTTTGTGAATTTATAATGACGCCTTCTAAGCGGGTTGGGTATATTTTGAAGCTGCTCATTTCTAAATAATAAGGAGATTGGCGAGGTTCTGTGGCCCGGTGGCGCCTATAAAAGTAAAAACAAATTAGATGCTAGAATTTTTTATATTAATAAATTATAATCTGTATAATATTATATTGTAAAAGAAGAAATTCATTGATTTAATGAATTTCTTTTATTCAGGAAAGTTTTTTCCTGGATAAAAAAAAAATTTCATATTTCACGAAAAAAGATTTTCATTTATATAACAACATTAGTTCAATTATAAATGTTAATGAATATTTAAAATGGAATCATTTTGTAAAATTTATATTAAATGAGAGAAAAAAAAACAATTAAATCTATTTTAACAGAAAAGATATTTAAAAACAAGGAATTAAAATTTTTACTTAAAAATATTTTTTAAATAAAAAGATTTTTTTAATGAAACAAAATTATTAACAAATATTTTAAATTATTAAAAAAAAAAAAAACTTGAATAGAAATCGATTAAATCATACATTTTATTATCTAAAGAAAAATAACTGCAGAATAATCATTACTAATAAAATTTCAAATAAAAACATTAAAATTTCAACTTGCTTAAGTATTTACAAAACATCAAATTATTTTCCCTAAAAAGCAGAAATAGAAAGCAAATGTTAAATATAATTTCAAATATTAGCATATTTTTCCTCTAGAAAAATCACTAAAATTAATAAAATAAAAACACATTTACAGTATGAAAGCAAAATATTAAGAAAACTAATCAATTTCACTGGACAACAAGACATTCTTTTATTCAAATTGTTTGAATAAAATTTATGTTATAAAATTTTAATATTAAATCTTTTTTATGTCATGAATTATCAATTTGACTTAACAATAATTAACTTTCTTAGGAGAGAGAGAATACTCTTGACTCACAATATTAAACATTGATTGTATTATAATTCTTTTATGAATTATAAAATATATTAAAAACAAAACTTTTATAGTTGAAAGAGAATATTTACATCAAAATTTTCAGAAATAAATAAATACTTAACTATTGCAATTCTTATGACAACAATAGCAACTAACAAAATTCTCAATAATTAAAATTAATATTACTTACTTGCAAAAACCGCTTTGTTCGCATGTTTTAAAAGTGCTTCTGTCAACACTGTTGACAAATGGGTGAGTTGAAAATAATATTAGAATATATAAAAGTTGAAAATGCCTGCAAAAGGAATAGAAAAATAAATAAAAGTACTAAAAGAATAGAAAAAGTAAAAATTATTATATGACAACTACATAATTAAAAATATAATTTGTCTAGTTTACTTTATTTCTTTAATACTATTTTCTTGCACATTTACTATAATGCTTGTCTAGCAATTATTTAATAATTTCATAACAATAAAATGAATAAGAAAAATTAATGAAATCATTGTTTTACGCATAATTTTTAAGATTGCAAATTATGTAATGTTTACATCGAATTCTAATGAGAAACATATTAAATTAATTAATGAATGAATCTAAATATAACATTTGTCTTTATTGTATATGTTAAATAGTAAGAAATGCTTTAATTTTATTCTTTATGAATAAATTTAAGATATGATTTGTATCACATAGTAGGAAAACATTAATTTAAATAAATATTTATTAGTAAAAAAAAGATTTAAAAAAGAATACTGCACCTAAATCACGATTTGGTCCAGTATATATTTAGTGCAATTGAAAACTGATCAAATTTATAAATGTTAAACATTTTGAAATCTTAAAACAATGTAAGGTTACAACGAATATCAATTAGGCGAGATAATATTATGAATCAAAGATAATGTTAGTTTCTTTTCTTAAAAATGCTAATGATTTTAAAAAAGTACGGAAAATAAAATTTGAATAACTCACCTTTTCAACGTGGCCATATTAATTTTTAATTTTGATATAACATTAAGCGACAAAGTCTGCCGACAAAATTACACCGTATCTATAAACAAAAGAGCTGAGTAGAGCGGAATTTAAGATGCAGTGAACTGATTTAAAATTTTCCAATCCCACAAAATTACTCTTACATTTTTTTCGTCATCTTTTTTAAAGAAAAATAGTATTAAGGATAACAATTAGCAAAACAGATGAGATTTTAAAAGTAGATGATTTCTGAAATTCACTGAAAATATTTACTGTGATAAGAAAGGCAAGTATCATTTTATTAAACTAATGGATGAAAGCAATATTCTTTGGAATATTTTCAATAAATAAGCATATATTTTATTATTGTAAGCTTTTTTTGAGGAATTTTAACGTAGGGATAAACAATTTTGTATAGTAGAATATCGAAAGAAACTTGGACTTCTCAAGGACATTTTGTTTTCGTAATGTAGGTATAGTGCGACAAAATGAAAGCAGATGGTTTTGCTTTTGGTTTATTTGAGCTCTGCAGAATACGAAACTATACCAGCAATAAAATTACAGAGTCTCATTGGGATCCTATTTTTATTTTAATATATTATTAAAGAATCTGGGTTTCAGTTATTAAATATAAGATAAATATAATAAAAAGTTTGTATTTTAATTATTTTATTAAAACTATCTATAATCATTGATCATAAACATCAGAATTCTATCTACAACAACAAATTTTATAAAATTGTCAACATTTATAAAATTTGAACTCTTCGTACATTTTAAAATGTGCCATCATATTACAAAATAACATGTGCATCTTTTGATAAGAACTGCTATTTGATTTATTGAAATATTATTACTTATTTTATCTCGTTTTCCTTTTCACTGATTTGACAATGTTAGATATGATTGCATAACAAAAATATTTAAATACAAAAAATAGCAGTTTATAGAGAGTCTTCATATACTTTTGCTGTCAAAAATATTTCCAAATTTTTCATGCATAACAATTTTTTTTCCCAATCTATATCCCTTTTTTTATTAAATATTTTCATTACACATCTATTTTGAAATATTCCAAAGAATTACTAATTGATTTAACGAAATATTATTACACGACAATTTCCATTATAAGTTTTCAATTTTCCCAATTTACTGCTTAAGGATTAATTACGTTTTTGAAAACTACTGAGTTGGAAATGACCCCTTTAGGAACCCTTTGAAAGTGCTATCCAAACATACAAACGGACATGCCAAGAATTATAGAATGCTGATTTTCAGATTAAAATCTAAGCAGATATAATCAATGTATATTGACCCCATATTATCAATGTGTATAGACCCCATATAATCAATGTATGTAGACTCCATATTATCAATGTGTATAGACCCTATATAATCAATGTATGTAGACTCCATATTATCAATGTGTGTAGACCCCATATAATCAATATGGATAGACCCCATACATCTCAACAACCTACAAATACAACTCAGCAAACACAAAGAAAAAAATAAATATTTTGTCACCCAGCCTTATTGACATTTATGTACATCAAAAATCAATTTTCCAACGACAGATAGATGATTCTTCTTCTGATTCATTTCTCCTTCAAAGAAGCATGTCACCAAAAGAATTAAAAAATGCCCCCCTGTGAAGCAGATCCTTATCTAATATATTTTTGAACAGTTCCAAGAAGAACAAATGGATATTGAATAAGAAGACTATCAACTACTTGCTAATAGATTATGATATGTAACAGTGCGCCCAGATGTAGTTGCCGTCAAAGTTCTAAATATTATCGGACGTGAATATAAAATTGAAACCAACTTTCCGGTAATTATTGGAAATGCTTGAGACCACTGGGAAGCTCTTACAATCACTCATTGTTATCCTTAAAAACAAAGAAATATACTTCTTCATAAAAAAGCCAAAATCAAGTAGGCCATTCAGAGTTACATTTAAAGGTATCTCTACTGCCACAACAGTAGCTAACACTGAAGATGCTCTTTCAAGTAACTTCCAAAACATTAAAGTTACTCAATTACAAAACTGATAAAAAAAATTACCAATATAGTAATTTCTCCTTCCCAAGAGTGACTAAAATCTAAAGATTTTCGAGGTCAAACGAGGTTTTTATCTAACGGTCCATATTAAAATATACAATCGTATACCAGGAGCTACCCAGCGCTACTAACTATCCCAGTTAGAGAGATAAATAACTAATAGTCACATATTTAAATGAAATTTTAATTACGTGTACATCATGACTAGCATGTTCTGTCCAGGTAGTTAATTTTCTTGGAGCTCACTAGCCTCAAAGCGGTTTCATAGTGCATTTGCAGGGATAAAAAGTTAACAGTTCAGCGCCTAGAATGACCAAAATAACTAGAATGAAACACACACTCACATACATAATCTTATACTATTAAATCGAAATTCATAACAAAAATAAAAATTCATAAAAATTTCATCACTCAAAAATTTGCGAACTCTAATCTCCGCTAGATTTAATTTTCTTTCTGTTCAAGTTCATTTTAAATTCTTATTTTACATTCATCATTAATAATACAGTAAGATTATATAAATTAATATATTTTTATTTTACTAGAAACAAAATTTTATATCTTTTGTTCTTTCATTCCTTCATTTTTTTAATATTTTACATTAAGAAAAGACTTGTTAAATATTAATTTTTTACTGTTGCCTCATTGTTTTTTTTCATATGCACTTCTCGAGAGATATTCTTGATTGTAGTGATAAGAATAAAACATTTAATACTATTCTACAAGAGAAGAACTTATTTGAAATATGAATATTTGAAATAAGTACAGAATATTCTACCTGAACAGAAAACTCAATTAGAAATGTCTCTGTGAAGAATTGCAGAATTGTCTAACAAAAGTTGTGAGAATCAGAACTGAAAAAAAATGTTAATGAAGGTAAAATGGTTCTTTGTGTATCTTCAGTGAAAAAAGGATAAAAAGTGAACAATTTTAAATTAATTTAAGTTAATTTCCCATTCAATATACTCAAAAATATCTGTTATATAAACTTGATATTCAGAGAGTTCTAAAGGCCATAAAATATGCTTCTTCAGTTTTTACTATAAATATAAATCTAGATCTTGCAATATTTCTTTTACTATAATATTTTAAAATCAGGTAATTAAATATGATATTGTTTTACAATATCCATAAATTAAAAAACAAAAAACAAAAAACAAAAAAAAGCATGTATTCAATGTATTTTATTTTCTTGGAATTTTAAGAAATAATTTTCTATTTCTTGGATTACATTTTTATATTTCTAGCAGTTAAGCAGTTAATTATGCACTGGACACACAATTTTCTAAAAGCATGTATTTGGGAAAATTAACATTCCACGGCTATAATAATGTATTGTTTTATACGAAAATTACTTTATTTTATAATATATATATATATGCGTGCTGTGTGTATGTATTTTTGTGTGTTTTTAAATAATATTTTTTAGATGAGCTATAGTAATAAATTTAAATGGGAGAAATAAAAAAAGAGAAAACACTGAGGAAGTTAGAATTCGTTACATTCGCAATATTACTCTCATGACATTAACCACTATGCTCCGAGTTCATCGAAAACGCAGCATTTTAAAGTATTTAAAATGCTGCGTTCTCGCAAGCTCGATTTTGTCTGAAAATTATTGAGACATTGATCTTACTACTTTGACCCGTTAATAACCTACTTATGACCTACGTAGATTACCAGGATTTCAACTATCTTCTGAAGTATTTTTTAATCACACTCGTGATTCAATACAGCTACAGATGATACAGCTAGCTTGCAATTTCTAATCTATGGTCGGCGTGTGCTACAGTCATTGCTTTCAGCAATGAAGAAACTATATGGTGATTGTGATAGTATAAGTGTAGCATTTCGGCCTATATTAAACCTGTAACGGCTCTAAGAAGAGGGCACTTTCAGGTTCATGGGAACTCTTTTTATTTCTCTCTCTCTCTATATATAATGAACTCTGGGTTATTTATACAAAGAAATGAAAAATTTTAAATAAAATTTGATCACAAGTGTATGATTAAATTACAAGTACAGTTTACTCCAAGATCGGAGATCGTCGCAGAACTCTCTTCTTCACCAAAAACCTCCTTTGCGGACACTCCATTAAGGGGAGGTGGGTGGTGGTGTCAGCTTCCCTCACTTTTCATTGGAATAGGCATTTCTCAGCTCGTGGTCTATTACCAATCCCGATGGAACAACTCATGGTGTAGTCCATATTCAATCTGTCATTATTTCGACCTTTGAAAGTGGCACAGACATTTGCTAATTTTATGAATCTTCTTATACATGACACCGAATATATATATTTTTTCTAATGCAGCTAGCAACACTTAGACAGCTGTCATGTATGCCTTAAGGCAAGCTCTGCACAGACATTTCTTACTTTGCATTACCCAGGGGGCGCGTGTAACTTGCAGATAAGTCACGGATGCGGAGTAACACTGCCCCCGCTACGCTCTATGATCCTATTAGACCGAGATCTACGGTTTAAAGTGGATTCCGAACCACTGCAAACATTCATGGCACCGCCAGGACTCGAACCCGAAACCTGTGGTACCGAGTGTCAGAGCGCTAGCCACTCGGCGATTCAGGCCCCTGATACCGAATATCGGCTATCAGATTTGAGTGATAGATTGTTCTCCTTAGAACAAAACACTAATTGCACGTAATGTAACTACCCCCAATATTGCTTGTCTGCTGTCAAATTTGAGTGATGAGTTGTTATTATATACTTTTTAAATAACGTACATTCATCTCTCCTGGGAATGAAATGGCAAAACTCTTCTAGTGAGAAAAAAATGCTGCAGTAAGTAAGTATTTCGTATTGACAATCAGACAGTCCCGGTGGGAGATTTCCAGGTTTTTCTTTCATGTGACAAATAAAAACGGGATCAGTTATCTTTGAAAGTCCTCCCGGAAGACTGTTTTCTCTCATCAACATCAGACAATAGGTAACCATGTATCATTAACCGATACACAAAGAAAAACATACTTGAGCTTCATTAGATCTATTTTTAAATTTTGAAATTGGCTCCAATATTATGTTCTGTTTCCATTTGCCTGTTTTTAGACAGATTTTTATTTAAGGGCTTGCTATTTAGTTGACTAGCAATTTTTTTCCATTCATTATTTTGTCTTTGCGACTCATTAATCGACAAATGCACTAAGGAATAGCAATTTGTTGTGTCCGCGTTTTTCCATATCTGTCGGTTATTTAGTTTACTTATTTTTTCAACATTGAGCAAAGCACATTATCAGCAATAATGACTTTCCTACTAGTTAAGTCAGTTTAGTCAGTTTGAGGTTTACGGAGTTCCATGGCCTTATATGGGCCTAAACTCCTAGCTGAGAGTAAGTCACATGGTGATATAAAAAACATTAATAAACAACAAAGCAGTAAGTAACCAAGGTCTGTCCCAAATTACCAGATCAAAATAAAATAAAAGAGTAACGAGTAAATCAGAGAATTTCAATAATGGAAAGCATAAGCTAAAAAAAAGGAAATTTAAAGTAAAAGTAATTAAAAAATAAAAGAAGAAAGCAAAAAATAAAAAACACCACAGGATGGAGTTGCAGCTGCTAGAAATGATGACTAAAGGAACCGGTCAGGGTGCTCCTGACAACTGAGCCAGTTCGTCTAGGGTAATTGCAAGTTATATAAGACCGCCCTAGGGCGTTTAGCATTCTCCGGCAGAGAAAAATCATATCTCGGAAGATTACGAATTTCCTCATTCGGAATGTGTTCAAGATTTGCATAAAAATTTTCCGCAATCTTGAGCATATAATTTTGAATAGAAGGGAGGGCAAGACTATGGCGAATGTCATCATTTCTAAAGTACCACCTACTAGTTAAGCATATAACACGCATTATCTTATACACCATTTTAAATGAGTAAAAGATAGGTAAAACGCTCTTTTTTTTATCGAAATTTTCATACTTAGTTTTCTATCACTCACAGTTTTGAGGTAAACATGTCTATTATACTGATTCGCAAGTGAATACGCACTTTTAATTTTAACTTAATTTACAGCTCTTCTAATACAGAGACACTTTTTTAGGCTTTGTTTGATTACGCAGAAAAAGGTAGTACATATTGGTAGTACGAATACCACAAGTAAAATATTAAACCGTGATACAATTACGGCGATGTGCATCGAAATTATTATTATTATTTTTATATACAGGGCTTGACTAAATAGTAAACTCTTAAGTCTTAGTTATTAAACCCTCCATCTTATGAATTCCCCCCTCTAATAATATACGCCAAACACCATGGATCATTCAGGTGACTGTGAGTTTTGTTCAGGGGGTTGGTGGACTTGAATAACAACAACAAAAAATTATTTTCTCTGATTTTTAATTAAATCTACCAATTTGTGAAGCGAATGAATGCGTAAATTATAATAATATTATTACATCTGGCGGTACTTACGTATTAACGCCACCGCAGCTATAGATTTGGCGGTTTTTAAGTGGCGCCAATCTACACTTAAAATTTTTGTGACAAATCATAAAATATATAAAACACTTTATTTAAAATCAAAACACTTTAAAAATTCAAAACACTTTATTTAAAAACAAAGTAGTCAATCGGATTTCGGTGGAAAATGGGCCTATATAGAGTTTAACACAGATTCAAAACAATCTCTATTTTGGCGCATTGGCAGCTCTTTATTGGCGCATTAGCGTAACTTCTGCTGCGGTGGCGTTAATACGTAAGTATCCATCTGGCATTTCAACATAATTTTTTTTTGTATCGCATAACAATTTCGTTCAAGATTAGCAACATTATCCATGGCATTGAATATTTTTAATAATAATATTTGAATTATTCAATGTTTTCTAATTATTTAATGTACATTATATATTTAATATAACAGGATTATTGTCATTTTAATTTTGAGAAGGGTCAGTGGACTCTATTTTACTGACGAGGTATGTAAGCTTTTTTTACTGGCAAAAGTGGTCCGTGGAAAAGAAGGTTTGTAACCCCTGCTCTAACTGATAAAGCCATATTTAAGTTTAAATTAAAAGATTCTAATATAAATCTTAACTGATAATTTTAGTTTAGATATATATTTGTGTATAAGGGCACTTTTTTTGTTTGTACCTTTTTCAAATTTCCTGACATCCGCATTCCAAATTAAGCTGTTATGCTAACTGTACTATGTAGAATATTTTACCCAACTAACAAACACTTCTTTACGTTACTATAATAGCTGACTTAACATTTTTTGATCATGGACTTTGGCCGTTTTTCCATTTCCCAGGCTCGGCAAACTGCTAGTCTAAACACTTTTAATGACTTTTTTTGACTACCAGTTTTTCCAAATATCAGACGCCTAATGATCTTTACAGTCTTCAGATGTATTGCTTTTTATCCTCACTGTTCTCCTGAGTCGCATCCCAATTTTTAAAATTCCAATGGTTAAATAGATTTAATGGTTCTAGTTCCAAACCTACCCATTTGTTTACGAATTAAACTTGACCTCTCTACCAAACTCTACAAAAACTTCTGGAGACCTTCTGTATATCCCCCCACCCCTCCAGGACAAAAATAACAGAAAGTGCATAAAATCAGAGAAAGAATGCAGAGGGGACCATTTAGAAACAGAATAAAATTGTATAGCAAACTACATAAATACACTGCTCAAAACAATTAGGGGATATTATGAGTTTAGTATGAAATAACCATATACTATAATTGACAACTTTTTTAACAAATATGAAATAGAAAAGGTTAAAAAGGAAAGTTATAACGGTTATAAAATTGGGAATATGCAAATTTTGTCTGTGATGCCTATGACTATGCGTTTTATATAAGGAGTGAAACATGATCGTGTTCGTGGCTACTTTTTTTTTCTCATATCTTACAACACCTATGCATCATATATAAGTATCCAAAATATTTCTTCATTTACAGTTTATACCCAAAATCATAATATCCCCTATTTGTTTTGAGTAGTCTATATCATTGAGTATATTACTGTGCCCAAAAAGTAAGATCAATTTTCTAACCAACAAATTTTCAAGTATTTTCTAGTAGTCCCATTAAAACAGAAATAGGATAAGGTAAATTTCAGAAACACAATCAGTTTATATAAGAGAAACATAAAAGTCTTTTTGCTATACATAAATTTAGTCTCACAAAACATTTTTCCAAAAAACCGGAAGAAAACAGAATTAAAATTAATAAATTCAAGATCCACAGTGCGCGTTGATAAGTTGTAACAATAAAACTGAAAATCCTTAGTACAAACATCAAATAGTAAATGGGCAAAATATAAATAGGCAGATCAAAAAGGAAAGTATACAATTAGGGTGAAAACAAGCCATCTTGGATACCGATAAGAAATTAATTATAATATCTTGAAGATAGTTTTTCCAAGGAATGATTACATTCGATACATTATTAATCGTGCTACTTTTTTTTTTTTTTTTACAAATCCAAAATTCTTTCTATTAGAAGCGGCAAGGAATAAAACTAATAAATAACAAATTCTGCAATACAGCAGGTTTTTCTAGCATTATGATGCTTATTTTGTATTATGATAACCTATACCGTTAAAAATATGTTAGGCTTGTTACTTGAAAATCAAACATTTAATTGGTAATGATAAGACCATATATATATTGTTAGGCTATATATATTTATAAACTGATAAATATCAAAATATTGATTTAAGTCCTAAATCTCATATCTGATTTCATTATTCTCATTTTAATTCCGATTTAAGATATCGATGTTATCTAACATCAATGTTAACGCGATTCTGATGTCCAACATCGCAATATTGATTTCCAAAACCGGTATAAGCGCTTTCGAGATGTTGACGAATAAGAGGTGTGTGAGAGAGAAAAGCTGTTATCCAATAGCATAGTCATTTAAGCACACTACCAGGAGCTTATACGTTTCAGAGACATTTAACATATATCAGCATAAAAGGCTGCTAGACTTCCAACGAATCAAGATGTTGATAGAAGGTTATATAACTTCTATCAACATCTATATATATATATGCTTGTAAAAAAATAGTTTATTGCTTAGGAAAAACTATTGTTTATAATAATAGTAATTTACTTTAAAACTGATTTTATTTAAACAATTTAATCATACAGGATGTCCTGTGAGCAAATTAAAAAAAATTATATTTGAAGCAATAAAATGTACATAAAAGAATTAATTCAGAGAAATAAAACCATTCCCCTAAATTTTAAATTTCTTTCTATTTTTACAAATTTTAATATTATTATTATTATTTTTTAATTATTATTTCCTATGGCAGATTATTAACAGTTACAGCAAAAAACGAACAACGAAAAAAAAAAACATACAACAACAACAAAATAATACAACAAAACATGCTGAAACAGAGTTCATTAATCTAACAATAATGCCAAGTTGTAGATCTTTTAGCCACTAAAAAGTGTTACCAGGTGCCCCACGGGGAGGTAGATCTTCTGCGCACACAATTTTAATATTATTGATCAATTTATTTTTATTATTATCGTCAAAAGAGTTTCTTCCACAACCTCGTGCTTAGAATTTGATGTAAATTTATTATTTATTAGTGTGCTACACACACACACACACACACACACACACATATATATATATATATAATAGCAGAACCGGCATACGTTGCCCTGCCAAGGAAAAAATATATTGTAGAAAATAACACATCGCGAATATGTTCTCATGCTACAATATATATGCATACTAATTTTCATGGATGTCGTTTGAACAGTATATGAGATGAAATGCTGTACCGCCATCTGGTGGCAAGTAACAATAAAGTGGATAGCGCGAACTTATTTTTCATACTCGAATACATATTATTGCCAATTTTCACAGCGATTGGTTGAACGGTATAGAATTTGATATGTTCCAGCACCATCTGGTAGCAACTGGTTACAACTGCTTTGCATATGGTAGCATCTGGATATAACAAAGGGGATGGCATAAAAACAGTCTCTATGTCTCCAAACACATACAAAAATTTTCATCCAACTCGGTCCAGCTGTTTAGGAGGAGTTCAGTGACAAACACATGTGTAGAAGAATTATATATATATATGTATATATAAGTTGAAATTTACACAACGTCCATCTAATATCACGATATTACTATACATTGATTTTATACAGATTTAAAACTTCGGTTATAGAATACTTGTTTTTGAATCGTAAGTAACGAAATGGAAGTCCTTTCGAACACAATTTAAAAAAAAAAAAGGTTTTATTGATTATTTTCTGCAATGAATTATTTTTATTTTTGTTCAATTCACCTTTTGTTTTGTTGTAGGTCCTGAATGGACGAATGGCCAGCGCTCTGGCGCTCGGTACCACAGGTTTCGGGTTCGAGTCCCGGCGGTGCCATGGATGTTTGGGAGTGGTTCGGAATCCACTTTAAACCGTAGGTCCCGGTCCTAATAGGATCGTAGAGTGTTGCGGGGGCATTGTTACTCCGCGTCTGGGGCTTATCTTCAAGCTACACGTACCCCCTGGGTAATGCAAAGTGAGTAACGTCTGTGCAGCGCTTGCCTTAAGTCATCAAAGACAGCTGTCTAAGTGTTTGCCCGCTGCATTAGGGGAAAAAGAAATTTTTTTTTTGTTGTTTTCAATACAAAATTATTTTTTCAAAACATATTTCATTTGCAAAATATATCTCATTTGAACTTCATTTAATGGTAAATAATTAGATGCATTTGCTTGGTTTTCTCCCGGCAATTTCAAAGTGGAATGCTATCTTTATATTGCACATTAAACAAGAAAAATATGCGTCAATCAATATAAAAAATTTGACTACAGGAAGGAAAAATATTGTGGCGTACGGAGATAATTATTAGGGAGAATATTTGTTATTACTTATCCCACTTGGTAGATACCTAATCTAGACCAAGCCCACGAACCCGTATGGACTCATGGAAGCAGCTTCTGTGGTGAAGGAGCACCCGCAGGTAGAAGTCTGACTTTTGCTCCTAGATGCTCTACAGTCATATGAGACCGGGACCTACTGCTTAAAGGGGATTCCGAACCACTACAAACATCCATGGCACTGCCGGGACTCGAACCCAAAACCTGTGGTACCAAGCGCTAGCCACTCGACCATTCAGGCCCAGGGAGAATATTTGAAAGCAAAAAGGGTAGTGGATTATGGTAATCTATATCTAAAGCCTCCTCTGTTATACTTTGAAAGTAAATGAACTGCAAATATTATGAAATATACTTCTTCAACGAATAAACCAATATACAAGAATAAATCACTATATATCTTTAATGAATGTTAGCTGTTATATTTATTATTAATGAAATGTTCATGGAAAACTATGATGATATTTGATATTTGAGATGGCAATATATAAATACAAATTTCAAACACACACACAAATATATTAATTACTACAAAACAAGCACATAATTGGCATTCAGTAACATGTGTGAGGGTAAAAACTAATTAATTTTTAATTACTTACACTAATACTTAATATAGCAAAACAAAGAAAATAATCTAAAAATATTGATTAAGAATAGTGTGCACAAGGCCATTTGCTTATATTCTTATTAGTAAAAAAATTTTTTACTGGCTTTAAGATAAAATTATTAAAAATATATTAAATTAATTAAATAAAATAAATCCTCTTAAATAAAATTATTGAAAATAAAATAATTCAAGTTCTTTTTGTTTGTTATATACCTTATAAATTATGTATATGAAAAAATAAACGCATCGTTAAGTAAATTATATATTACTAAAATTTTACAATGAAATATATTACATGTAATATTTTAGTATTTTAATGATGTGTATTTCCATGTAATATTTTAGTATGATAATATATTACATTATTATACCAAAATATTGCTTTGAAATTATGGAAATCAAATATTTCAATAAAACAATTTCAAAATGATATGAAATAAAACAAGTAATAAAAAAAAAAAAAAAAAAAAAAAATTAAAGCAAATTCCTACTTTTTTTTCATTCTATTGCAGAAAGTCCTTTATAAATAATTTTCATTTCTTTTTTTAAGTCTAGCTGGCGCCATCTATTGGTAGATATATGCAACTTAAATCTAAAAAAAACTAAATTAATTAATTAAATTTAACTAATGAATTAATATTTGAAAAAACTGTATTAATATCCAGTGTCATCCATTACAAGTAAAAAAAAAATGTATTTGAACTTGAGTGGATGAATAAAAAGTATTTTATTGAAGATTGAAAATTTGAACAAGATATATATATAGGGAAAATGTGACCTAATAGAAGGAATTGAAAAAAAAAGAAGGAAAGACTGTGAAATTCTTAATAAATTTTTTATTTTGCCTTAAGAAAACTTGCATCTTTCATTTTTTTTTTTTTTTTGCAAACAAAGATGTACGATTCTTACTAACTACACGTTCACGAGGATTAAATACTCTTTCAGAAAGCACACTTGTACCCTCAATTTTCAAATAATAATTATAATCATGCATTAATAAACAAATACTGAATATCGGAATTCGCTAAATGCATTCAATACTTGTGTTTGATATCAATAAAGGAACATGATCGTCCCTTTGGCAGTTTGGATTCACTGCTCATCTCCGAGTTGGTTATATCGATTTTAAAAATCTGTCTTTCGATATTAGACACTGGAATTTCAACAACGAACATTGGATAATCTGCTGTTTTCATGAATTTCTTTGCTTTCAACAGAACATAAATGGATATAATTCTGCAAAACATGATGTTGTTGTTGTTATCGTGTTGTTGTTGTTATCGTGTCCATGGATTTAAATATTATTATTAAAGTTAGATAAAGTCAAAAGTCTTCACGATAGCGGCCGCTAGCAAAGGCGCCGCTTCACTATACAGGACTTCTCTTAAGTTGACCTCGATTGGCACCCTACCCAATTGCAAAACATGGGGAATGAGTGCTGGACACTCTAGAATGTGCTTAGGTGTTAGGAAAGCGTCGAGGCAATTTGTGCAGGGGATGTATTCCGTGGTCTTGTCTGGGAGAATCTTCATCCCTCTGTAATGATTAGTACTGACTCAATTAACCAAGTTATTTGATTTGAAATTCATGAATTCTTTACAAATCTATATTTTACTATAAAAACCAGGACAAAATTAACTTATATTTAATTTTATGATTACCATTGCATTAATGTTAGATAATTGTTCCATTTTATCTTTTATTTCAAATAAACAATTTTTATGATTTAGTGTAAGTCAGTTAATTTTTTTCCTTGTAACTGCAATTAATTATTTAATTTATTCCCAAATGTAATAATTATCATGTGATTTATTTCTATTAACTTAAATTAGAGTTACCAATGATAAATATTTTCCTAGTCCAAAACCTTTTGTCATAAAATTAAATGTAATATTTGGAATACGAAAAATACCTTTTTTTTTTTGAATAAAATATTTCAATTTGATTTAAAAGCTAACCCTTGAAATTTAAAAATTAAATTTCTATGTTTCCAGGGACAGAAAATGTGTTTTGATTTCCTTTATATTCAGTTCAAAAACACTTTTATAAGTATAACACGCAAAATCATGAAATGTAAAAATTAAATTTCTATGTTTCCAGGGACAGAATATATGTTTTGATTTCTATTATATTCAGTTCAAAAACAATCTTATAAGTGTAACACTTATCACAAAATTGTTAAACATTTGGAGGAGCGGGGGTTTGAACCCCGGACCTTTCACATGCGAAGCGAAGGCTCTACCGCTGAGCTAAACCCCCATGTTGGATATAGCGTGTTAAATAATTAAAACCTTTGTTTTCACTAAAACGATTTAGCTTGTTTAGTAACAAGTGCAATAGTATTTTCCACAATCACTGCATGGCCAACCAGATCTGTAAAATGTGATGGGCTCAATTTGGCGATTCTTTTTGGTGTCAAAAGTATCAGTTTAACGCCAAGTAAGGTTTCATTTATGCACGCTTCATTATAACTTCATATAATGTTTTTTTTTTTTACTAATGAGAAAAAGGGCATATACAGATATTTTCTAGTAGTTCTAGATGGACGTGTTGGTAAGTTTTGTCATTACTTGGCCACTATTTTACATTGTTTTTAACTTTATTTACTGCAACCACTATTTGTTATGCAAGTTACATTTTATTTTATTTCAATAACTAAAATGTTTCCATTAAGTTTCTTTTTTCCTTTTCGAGTTCTTATTAGTATTTTTTTTATACATGTTTCAGATTTTCATACGATTTCTGGAACGGTTTGGATAATCCTGTTGAAGCTTTGAAAATCTGCAACCAATGTTAAAAAGAATTTTTTAATTATTATTTACAATCTCGTTTTATTTCATTGAAAGATTAGGGGGAGGGAGAACTGTTTGCTTTCCTGAAAACCTTGCATCTTCCTATTTGTATGTGGAAGAAGTCGTCAAATTTCAATCAGGAAACACGATTCGTGATGTGAGATGTTCACATAAGCTTAGCCAAAGCAGAGAAGTGGATACGAAGCTGGTTCAAACCACGTTTCACTACTGGGGCACGAGTCTAGAAGGGAAAAAAATCTTTTTTAAAGAATTTTTAGACGAATATTATTCAATTTCTTAAAGTTATATTTTAAACAAGCAGGCATTTCGAATAGAATTTTAGTTTATTTAATTCTTTTAAATATATTATTTAATGTCGATTATTTTTTGTTCTTTTTAATAACTATAATTTTCCTACTTATATTCTGCAATCATAATTTTAGGAGGTTAAGATTAAACGATCAGGTATAATCAACATATTGCTTTTTTATACGGTATAGGGATCTTGATAAAACATGTTTTGACACTTTGAAGGTATGTTTTATGTCAAAGTAATTATATATGATTATTTCCATAATATGTTTTAGTCCCATTCGATTTTTTCTTTAAATACTCTTTTTCAATTCCTTCTATTAGCTCACACTTTCCCTATATATATCTTGTTCAAATTTTCAATCGTTCATAAAATACTTTTTATTCATCCATTTGAGTTCAAATACATTTTTTTGAACTTGTAGTGGATGACACTGGATGTTAATACAGTTTTTTCAAATATTAATTCATTAATTAAATTTAATTGATTAATTTTTAGTTTCTTTTAGATTTAAGTTGCATGTATCTACGAATAGATGGCGCCAGATAAACTTAAAAATAATGAATGAAAATTATTTATAAAGGACTTTCTGCAATAGAGTGAAAAAAAAAGTAGGAATTGACTTTAAAATTTTTTTTTATATTACTTGATTCTTCTTCAATGGCACAACAGCCCCATGGTGGACCAAGGCCTTCTGCCTACTGACAGATTTTGAGACAGATATATTTTCTTTTTACAGGGTAGGGTTGTCAGCGTTAAGCTATACAGTCATATTAGACCGGGACCTAAGATAAGTGGATTCCAAACCATTACAAACATCCATGGCTCCGAAACCTGTGGTACAGAGCGCCACAGCGCTAGTCACTCGGCCATCAGACCCCAAATATTCTTCCTGGTAGTCAGAAATAATGATTCTAAATTTAAAGTAAAATAATTTTTATTAAATCATTAAAATATCTCCACTAAGAGAAGGAATATCCTGGTTTTTGAGCTATACTTTTTATGAAGTGACAAGTCTTTTATGAGTTGATTTGCAAATCTTCTTAACTCAAGGTATTATATGATTTCTTTAGGTACATTGAAAAAGGATTCTTTTTTGTGAGGAAAGGAGTTTTTTTGTTATTTTATCTCTAAATTTATCTCCATTTAGGAATACGAACTGAGAAGGATCGAATCCCTTTTTGTCCCTGGAGTTCTCCTTCAACGTTCCAAAAACGAAGGAGAAATCCGGGCTTTTCCAGAACAAAACGGGAAATAAATTAATGGAATTCTTGAGTATTCATTGGAAACGGAAAACGTTTGTTTTTTTAATGCTGAACTGAAATGAAGCTATTTTTTTGGTGGAAAAAAAGAAACTCTTGTAAATGATAAAATAGAGGGGAAAAAGAAATCAAACGAAGAGCAAATTGTTTTTTCTTGAAACAAGTTGATTCCAAGCATATTTCAGGAAATTGTTGAATGATTGATTGAAGAAAAGTATAGTTTTGTTAGTTATGTGAACAAAAAATATGGAAAGTGGACATAAATATGATTCAATACCATAAATTGTTTAATTCTCTGCAATTATTTATACTTATATTTGTATCAAAGTATATAATTTCATATGAACTTGTATAAAACTTTTTAAATTTTAATTCATAATTACAATGAAATTTTTTTTTTAACTTGCCATTAAATATTAAAAATCATTGCATTATTATTATAAAAGCAGCAGGAAATTGTAAGATATAAAGTTATTTTTTCAAAATTGAATTGAATTACGATGACCATGTCGCTGTTTTATTAATATTATTAAGATTGAAGGTGTTCAACGAACTTGTTCATGGTAGCAAAATTTAAACATGCCCTGTAGACAGTTTATTTCCCGACTTTTATATGTGATATTCAAAATAATAGGTAAAATTTATTAAAATTTTGAAATAAAAGTTATTTGTTTAAAATTTCGACTCATAGTCATGTGATAAGATGCAAAAGGATTCAGCTTCGAATCCGTGGCAGCGTTATTTGTAATTAATTTAAAAAACGAGGTCATTATATGGCGATTGTGACAGCATTTAAAAAACATTATGGATCAACACTCAAGTTGTATGTTGAGATTTTCCAGATTTCCTCACATACAGCACAATTATTCCTAGAAGGCAATACTCTCCTCAATAATACCTATTTGTGGACTATTCATACTATATTTTAGTAAAACATGTATTTCAACGATTATAAAAAAAAAAAAAAATTGAGATCTGTTCGGGGATGCCAGATTTACAATTCGCTGATGATTAGATAACTCACTATGTTAGAAAATACATATAAGAAAATAGGTAGAAAAAAAACAATTTAAAGGAAGAAAAAATTCAACTTAATATTTGAAATTCCTTTAAAGTGCTCTCAGAATTCTATTACGAAGTCAATGTATTACATTGTATTACATTACTTGTGGGCCATTTCACAACAGAGTTGAACTACATCAATACTTAATAAAAATATCCTTTTTTTTACAATTATGGTTTCATAATTTGAGGCAATTAATTACGATCTCGCCCATTTTGAGCGTGAGTCATAATTGCATGTCAATTAAAGTATTTCACGATTTCTTGTTCAATTACAAATTCTAAGAAAATTTAATATCAATCAAGTGGAAAAATATGAAATTTATATCTCTAAAGCCCATTCATAGTCTCTGAATATCAAATCAAATTTTAACATCTAAATAATGCTCGTGTCAGTTACTTGATAAGTAATGAAACTCCTTTCTCATATATTTAAATGCACGTTCATTTATTAGCTAATTTCATCCAGTACGGTGGCAACAATATCTTTTTATTATGATTTTCGATGAAGTGTTTTTCATGGTAAACTTAATCAATACTTAATAAAAATACACTACATCGCATACTAAAAAAATTCAATTAAGTTTACCATGACTTGACTTGACGTGATCTCAAAATCACGTCAAGTCAAGTCAAGTCATGGTAAACTTAATTGAATTTTTTTCTTGTTATTGTGGTTAATCAACTTTGGTATCTTGCCTATTATTATTAGGAATATTGCATTAAGTTCTAGGTTTTAATCAGCATTCCCAAGGAATATTATTTTGCGATAAGTCCCTTCCTAAAAATTGACATAAAAAAAGCTACCAAATCGTAAAACGTGGTGATTTTTTTTTGTGGCTCCAACTGTGAGATAAGTCGCCATATGTGAACCCGGGTTTTTTCTACTGTTTGCAATTCACTAGACTTACAATTGCAACCCATTACTTGGTGCACATTGGCGAAACGATGTTTTGACGCCCTATTTCAAAAGACCCTATTCTGAGATTTTACTAAAAAAGCAACATATTGTATTACTATGGAATTCCCGGTTGAATCCTATTTTAGGATCCCAATTTTGCCAAGTTGCCAAACGGGCGATGATGTACAAAATGTGGTACGATATTTATAAAATTTTTGAGGAATATGGAAACATCGTTTATCCTTACGTGCTTATCCTTTTGCTCTGTATTTTTTAATTCCCGTGGTCAACAGGCAGCCCTGATTTTCGTCATTTTTTTAGTTGATAAAATTGTGGTTCTAAAATGAGATTTTACAGATTTTCCACTTTAATAATGTCAAATTTGTTTTTAAAGAATCTTGTTTCACATTATTTAAGACACGTACATTCAAACTTGTTTGAGTATAATCTTTAAGTTTTTACACTTTTTTAATATTATGCTTTCTAATGATAAATTTTTTCTTGCATCGCATAAAAATTCACAAAAAAATTGGGTTAAAATTTAGAATACTGTACCCCTGAGGACGTCGCCAATCTTGCAACCCTGAATATTTCGCCTATTTTCCGCCAATTTCTTTAGGGTTGCAATACTATAATTAGAGGAATTCGTAGCTTCATTTTCCAAACAATATAATGACTATTTATTGTTATTGTGATTATATTATTATTTGCAGAATAGTTATTTGCAGTAAATAAGAACTGAAATATATATTCTTTTAAATTAGTATTCCAATAAATTACTGATTATTCCGAACTTATTCTTACAACGTACATCGGTCACCGATTCAGAACATAAACAATATTTATGAAGTTGCCACTCACGAAAGTAAGAAATAAACAAAAAAAACCGATTTTTTTTATTTATTAATAACTTATATTTTATTCTTAAATAATTAATTTCCTTTTTAAAGATGTTCGTTTAGTTAGGATTTTGTGACAACCGTAATTAGAATTCGCTCGGAATATTTGAAGCTTTAGCTTTTTAGAACGTTAGTTAACGTTACAATTTAAATTTTTAATAATTAAAATAAATTAATATTAATAAAATAATGTGTCCGGAACATTTGATAATTATCTGGCAGAGTGCATGTGGCTGAGCCAGCACAAATGTGACATCCGCAAAATAATTTATGATTTCACCGATGGAATAAAATATTTGTTTCCACCACAGAGGAAGGACATACCACAATAAAAGGTAAGTTATTCTGTAGTTTTTTCTTCTTTTTTACCTTTTGTTAATATTAATTTATCATTCGAATTCGGCTTCGTAAAGAACATGACTTATTTTATGACATTACAAAAAAAAAAAAAAAAAAAAAAAAAAAATTGGCGAATAACTTTCGTGAAATTTTATCATATCGAAATTTTATCAATTAACAGCGATTATTATCTTTGTTTAAACTATACTTTTTTGTGACTTAGCAAAGTAAAATTCCACATAATAATTTGGCGATAAAGCGATTTAATTTGGTGTGAAAGCAATTTAGGAATAAAATGTTGACAAAGTAATGATATATTTTGGCGTTAAAGCGGCAATATGTGGCGCAAAAAGAAAACATTAAAAAGTTGACATAATAGTGGTAAAAATTTGGCGATAAAGCGATATCAATTGGCGTAAAGGCATTTTAGATGTAATTTTCTTGGCATAATAGCGCTAAATTTCGGCGTAAAAGCGGTTTCATTTGGCGCAAAAGTATTCCAGAGATAAAAAATTTGGTTAAAATCTAGGATCCTGTACCCTTTGTGCCAAACACCTCGCCAAGTTGCCACGTCGGTAAGTAAGCATAGAAATGAATGGGCCAGGTAGTTTGCGCGGTAAAATGATATTACGCCAAAATCCTTTACTGTGTTGCCAAATCGCCAAGTAAACAGACAAAAAAGTTGCCTAAGTTCGGTGTCCTTGTAAAGTGCTATTTCGCCAAAATTTATAGCCAAACAGTGCTTTTATGCCAACATTAGCAGCCAAATAGCTATTACGTCAAAGTTTATTACTGAAAAGGCTTTGAGGCCAAAGTTTATCGCTTTAACGCCAAATATTATCACTATCCTTTATCGCCAACATTTATCGCCAACATTTATCGCTTTATAGCCATTTTTCTCTAAGCAAATTTTGTTATAAATATAACTTCTTTAAGCAAAAAAATGCTTTATTGCCAAAATTTATCGCTTCATAGCCACATTTTTTCATTAAGTGAATCTTGTTTTTTGAGGCGCTTTTACGCCAAAAGTTGATGCTTTATCGCCAATATTTATCACTTTATAGTCACATTTTTTCACTAAGTGAATGTTGTTTTTTGAGGCGCTTTTACGCCAAAAGTTGATACTTTATCGCCAATATTTATCACTTTATAGTCACATTTTTTCACTAAGTGAATGTTGTTTTTTGAGGCGCATTTACGCCAAAAGTTGATGCTTTATCGCCAAATTTTTATCACTAAAATTTTTTTATCTCTGGAATACTTTTGCGCCAAATGAAACCGCTTTTACGCCGAAATTTAGAGCTATTATGACAAGAAAATTATATCTAAAATGCCTTTACGCCAATTTATATCGCTTTATCCTCAAATTTTTACCACTATTATGTCAACTTTTTAATGTTTTCTTCTTATGCCACATATTGCCGCTTTAACGCCAAAATATATCATTATTTTGTCAACATTTTATACCTAAATTGCTTTCACACCAAATTAAATCGCTTTATCGCCAAATTATTATGTGGAATTTTATTTTTCTAAGTCACAAAAAAGTATTGTTTAAACAAAGATAATAATCGCTGTTAATTGATAAAATTTCACCGCTGTTAATGATTAAAAGTTATTCGCCAATTCTTTTTTTTTTTTTTTTTTTTTTTTGTAATGTCATAAAATAAGTCATGTTCTTTACGAAGCCGAATTTGAATGATAAAATAATATTAACAAAAGGTAAAAAAGAAGAAAAAACTACAGAATAACTTACCTTTTATTGCGGTATGTCCTTCCTCTGTGGTGGAACAAACATTTTATTCCATCGGTGAAATCATAAACTATTTTGCGGATGTCACACTTGTGCTGGCGCCGCCACATGCACTCTGCCAGATAATTATCAAATCTTCCGGACACATTATTTTATTAATATTAATTTATTTTAATTATTAAAAATTTAAATTGTAACGTTAACTAACATTAACTTCTAAAAATCTAAAGCTTCAAATATTCCGAGCGAATTCTAATTACGGTTGTCACAAAATCCTAACAAACCGAACATCTTTAAAAAGGAAATTAATTATTTAAGAATAAAATATAAGTTATTAATAAATAAAAAAATCGTTTTTCTTGTTTGTTTCTTACTTTCCTGAGTGGCAACTTCATAAATATTGCTTATGTTCTGAATCAGTGACCGACCAAGTAACTTTCTACTTCTAGAAAGGCTTGAAAACAAGGTAATTCGCATGATTGTTGATGCACCATGGTACATGAGAAACAAAGACATAAAACACTTTTTAGACATGCCTAGCTTCCGGGAATTTGTTGCTAAAACTGCTAAAAAATTTTATGATTCTATCCATAGTTCCGACAATTCTGTTATTCAAAATTTAAACACTTTTCATTATGACATTTCCACTCCATGTACACGTAAAAGACCGAAGCACGTCTTGAACATTAATAAGTAGTTGGGTTTTTCTTTTTATCCTTGGTCCTGGTTGTTTGTCTTAGGGTCGCGTTGAGTGCGCGTTTGATTGTTTGTATTTATGATCTGCTGCTGCGTGGGTGATTATTTTTACTTCGGTTCTGCTTCTTTTGTCATTTTCTGTTTTGTTTCTGCTTTAATCTCTGTTTTTCCTTTTTCTAAGTTTTTATTTTTACTTTAAAATTATGCAATGTGTTTTACATTTACTATGGGCCTTGAGCCGACTGACAATATTTTTATGTTGCAACTAGGAGGTTTGGTCGCTTCGCGACCAAGGTACTCCGTTCACCTACACCGATTCATCAGTGACCGACGTACGCTGTAAGAATAAGTTCGGAATAATCAATAATTTATTGGAATACTAATTTAAAAGAATATATATTTCTGTTCTTATTTACTGCAAATAACTATTCTGCAAATAATAATATAATCGCAATAACAATAAATAGTCTTTATATTGTTTGGAAAATGAAGCTACGAATTCCTCTAATTATAGTATTGCAACCCTAAAGAAATTGGCGGAAAATTGGCGAAATATTCAAGGTTGCAAGATTGGCGACTTCCTTAGGGGTACAGTATCCTAGATTTTAACCAAAAATTTTAGTGATAAAAATTTGGCGATAAAGCATCAACTTTTGGCGTAAAAGCCCCTCAAAAAACAAGATTCACTTAGTGAAAAAATTTGGCTATAAAGCGATAAATATTGGCGATAAAGCATTTTTTGGCTTAAAAGAAGTTATATAACAACATTTGCATAGTTAAAAATGGCTATAAAGCGATAAATGTTGGCGATAAAGGATAGTGATAATATTTGGCGTTAAAGCGATAAACTTTGGCTTCAAAGCCTTTTCAGGAATAAACTTTGACGTAATAGCTATTTGGCTGCTAATGTTGGCGTAAAAGCACTCTTTGTCTATAAATTTTGGCGAAATAGCCCTTTAGAATGACACCGAACTTAGGCAACCTTTTTGTCTGTTTACTTGGCGATTTGGCAACACAGTAAAGGATTTTGGCGTAATATCATTTTACCGCGCAAACTACCTGGCCCATTCATTTCTATGCTTACTTACCGACTTGGAAACTTGGCGATATGTTTGGCACAAAGGGTACAGGATCCTAGATTTTAACCAAAAATTGCGTTTGAATGTATATCTTTATTTTATATAATTTAGGTATTTTTTTTTTCAAATTTCGCCAAAATCATTGTCAATCAAGCAATGAATCACTTTATTTGAAGTAATTGCTGCTAAATCTTGGGAAATGGTTTGCACACATTTTGTTTGTCACCTCATTAATGGAAATTCATTATTAAATTCACTCTCTTATCAAAACTTTTTGCCAAAAAAAAATCAAGCCAAATGTGCAATATAAAAAAATTATTATAAAAACCATTAGCTAAAAATAAATAAGTATTTAGAAATACGTCTCAGAATCTTATGTAAGTGATTCATTGCAATAAATAAGTTCTGCGTTTCATAATTTTGTGAATTTTCAAAAATAGTTGCAATTTGATGGACAAAAAAAATATGGGGCTTACAGCGATTTTCCTTTCCTTTTTTTTTTAATGAAATCCCACATTTGCCACTATGACACGTGTATTTATTTCCCGCTAACTAGAAACTAAGATAATAATAACAATAATAATTTAAATGTTTTTAAAAAATAATTAAGAAGAAGGGGAAAAAAAATGGGAATTTTTATCTCATTTTGAATTATTCAATAACTTTTTGATTTTGTTTATATCTAATATAGTGACAGCAACTCCGAATTTCTGTTTCAGTCTGTGCTACTTTCTTATGGAATATTTTTCAATACATAATATTATATTGCTTAAATGAATTAGTAATTATGAATTATAATTGAAAAAGCATTGTATCTGAATTAGGGAAGGGGGATGGAATGTCCTTTAGCTGGGACTGGAGAGGAGAGTGCCGAATCTCTAAATTTAACTTTGGAAGAATTTGTTCAAAACTGTGTTGCAAAAAGTGGATATAGTGTAGGTGGTGGTCTTGTAGTTTCATTCTCAACTAACGCTGAATATTCTATACATCTAAAGTTCTAATTGCGAATGGATACAATTCAAAGTGTCCAGCATTTGAAAAAAACAAATAAAAACAATTATATTGATTGTTAAAAAATTGTTTATTTTCTTAATTTTTAACTTTATTAGAAAAAAACCCAGATGCTTTAGAAGAATACACACATGGACTTTTCCCATGTCATCATACAGTTATACTACCATATTTAGGTATTAGATATTTTGCATAGAAGGTTTTTGCAATCAAAGCTATACTTTTTAACAGGTGCAAAACAAAAAAGCTTTGTAGCAATTTAAACAGTATACAATTAATTTTGCATGTTTAATGCTGCATTTATTGAAATTTTTGCTATTCATTAAACATATTAAGCGAATTACATTTGCTTATTTCGTCAAGAAGATACATAATTTTATGTTAACTGAAAAAAACAAAAAAATAATAATTCATATGAAATCATTAAAATAATGATTAAATACAAACTATGAGATATGATAATATAACATTTTTGTGATTTCATTCAAAAGCTCTATAAAATGCTCATGCTATCCTCTTCTTTTATCATTTGTTCCTACAGAAAATGTTCCTGGAAGTTGCAATTATATGTTATTTATCCTGGAATATCTTGTCTTTTACAACAGGTGAGCAATGAATGACATTACAGTATTTTTCTCGTTCGTTACCACATCATAAATCTTGTAAATATAATAAGGACTTTTATGAATTTTTAAAATGCCCATCATCATTTTTTATTCTTTCACTGATTAAGATAGTACAAATAGGAAAACGACACCATTTATGGTACTACAAAATCAATCAGCGGTGTCAAACTTTCAGAAACTCCGTGCCTTGTTTGTTCAAACTTCATTAGTGGATCGATTCCCACTGGTGGCTTGGGTTGCTACTATTTAATAATTTCCGACTGATGCCTCAGGGAAAAAAACGTACATTTAGCTAGCAGATTCATATCCGTAAGCTGCCTACATTGCAATCACTACTTTCAGAAATTAAGAAATTCTGTGGCAAAGGGGACAACATGTAAACTACAAGCTTTACTTGATGGAGTTTATCCGGGTTTCTTCTCCCGGATCTACGGGATTCTTTCAGAAGTTCTACTTGAGTATGATGTAGATATTTCTGAAAATCTTTCTGGAAAATATAATTTCCCCTTGTACCTTTCAAAGGATAATACATAGCATACGTACATGAATTACATAAGCAAATAAAAAAGAATAATTTTAAACAAATTGTAAAACTTATTAAAAAAAATGGAGGAGCGGGGATTTGAACCCTGGACCTTTCACATGCGAAGCGAACGCTCTACCACTGAGCTACACCCCCACATTTACAAGAGCAATGCATTCATATAATGCAGTTTTAACATCTCGCTAACAAAGTTTGATTAGTAACAGGTGCGAGATCGCTTTCCGTATGCAGCTAGATTTATTTAATGCAGTTGCACTGCACTTAATTACTCTTTATTCTTTTTGGCGCCAAAAGGAGTGATTTATTGCCAACTGATGCTTTTATATAAATCTCAATTAGAATTGTCCTTTTGTTGATTTCTTATGGTTCAAAGCTGTAGTTATTAGTTTTTATGTAAGCAGACCTGAAATGTGTGGGAAGTAATTCATAAATAAATATAAAAAGTGCAATTAGTGGAAAAGCGGTTTATTTTTGGCGCCAATCAAACATTTATCGCGCAGGAACCTTCATATGGAGGCGAATTTGAAAGATTGAAAATAAAAGACATCTTGATATATTTTAAACTTTTAATTCTGCCAAAAATTTAATTAATTAAATTATTATTTAATTTATATTTGTGAAAGCTTTAAAGATTTGGCATTATTTTTTTACTAAAAACAAGAAGATTTGATAAAATTGCTAGCTATCGAAGTCAATTGCTAGCTTTTGAATTCAGAATTCAACCATCAGAAAAGTTAAAAGGAGTGCATCTGCATTGTACAACATAATTAATTTGATAGACGCATCCTGCTTATTTTGAATTTGACACTATTAATTATAAACAACAGAGGATAGTTCTTAATCCCTTTCTAGCTATTCACTACTAGTATTTATTTAGAGGATTTGCAGGAAAACTAATTAACTTCTAACAAATTATTTTGCTGATAATTAATATCAATTGACATCCAAAACCAATCTAACAAAATTTCTTTTATTAAAATTCTGTTAATTAAATTAAAATTTTAAATCAAGTTCTAGTAATCAGATTCTTACATTGAAAATCTTCTTCTGTAATTTTATTATTTTTCTGTATGATTTCAATTTAATAAGACAATCCTCAATTTTAATTAAGCTAAAAATTTAATTTAGTAGTGTTAAAAATTCATCATAAGGATTTGTGTCACAAAAATTTAGTCGTCTTTTGCCAAATTAATTATCCTATGAATGTTTTCTCATAAAACATTGTATCAATTAATGTATTAAATTTAGTTTGTGTTTTTAATAACAGTTAGTTAATTAATTAAATATTTTTTTAATAATATTAATTAAACAATTGTTTTTGGATTACGCAGTAAAGCAAAAGCAATTTTTTTTCACTACATACATAGGGGAATATTATTTCTTACAGTGGAATATTTTTTCAATTCCTTCTATTAGCTTCACACTCTCCCTATATATATCTTGTTAAGATTTTCAATCGTTCATAAAATACTTTTTATTCATCCACTCAAGTTCAAATACATTTTTTTTGAACTTGTAGTGGATGACACTTGATGTTAGTACAGTTTTTTCAAATATTAATTCAATAATTAAATTTAATTAATTAATTTCAGTTTCTTTTAGATTTAAGTTGCATGTATCTACCAATAGATGGCGCCAGATAAACTTAAAAAAAATGAATGAAAATTATTTTAAAGTACTTTCTGCAATATAGTAAAAAAAAGTAGGAATTGACATTAAAAATTTTTTTTTATGTTGCGTTTCTCACTACATACTTACTAATACATTTTTAGAGAACTTGCTTATTATAATCAGTTTTTCAAGTGATGGTCATTATTACCATCAGCAGATATCAATCTTACTATGTTTAGACATATCACATTACCAAGTTTCTAACTGTGGTAGTTATCACCATTAGACTGCCAGATGGTGAAGCTTTGTATATTTACTTTTGAGGCCCAATGATTCATATTTTACATAATGATCTTTAATGTATGTAAATTATACCATTTTTGTTTCATTTTAAGTTAATGGATTTATAATTTTTAAACATTTCAAAATAATGTTATTGGAAGAGCTGTCTTTGTGCATAAGTCGTAGAATAAAAAATGAGAATGTATTGAGCATCATTACATTGTAACAGCTTGTTACTAATTGAACAAGAAAAAAAAATTCCATTCTTCGATAAGATAACGAAACACTGTATCTATTCACATTCTTGATTATACACTTAATATTCATTTTATGGTTTAAAGGAATATGTGAAAAATAAAACATAATAATATAATGGGTTGGGTTTTAAGAAATGATCAGGGAACAGTTGTTTCTCTGTATAATTTCTGCAAATTGCATTAGCAAACTATTATTGATTAATTTATTATTTTATTTCAATCTTTTGAATTTTGAGTATATATTAAACTAATTTTAATGTTTGTTTTTATTTACATTTTTTTCCATATTTTGAATTTGATGTTCTTTGCATTGTAGAATTTTACTATTGGAAAATAGATGGAATTACTACTATTCGGAGTAAATGTACAGTCTCACAAAAGGTTTCATATTAGCAGATGAAAAAATTATAAAAATATAACACTGAAAACTATATTTTGTCCCTGATATTTTGTTTTAATTATTTATAATAAATTAGTTTTAAATGTAATAATACATGCTGAGAGAAAGAAATGAACAATTTAGACTAATAAAAATCTTTTAGCTGCCTGAAACAAGTTTTAGTACTCGATTGGATACCCACAAACTTTAAGAACACTTTTTAAAATCGTTTTGATATGAATTTGAAATAATTTTCAATTAATTGAAGGGGGGGGTCAAATTTTGGTCAATTATGCTTTATTAGGACCAAATTGGCTGAATAAAGAAGCACTTTTACAACTTTAAAGCTACCACAATTGAACATTGAAAGCATTATAATTATCGTGATATGAATCTTTCTGTAAATAGAGACATTCTGAAGATATTTTAAAACTTTAGTTTAAGATGTCAATAGATATTTATTCATCCATGGTGCTATTAATAAATTCAAACTCCATTCATGGTAACTCATGGAGTAAATTTTCTTCTAAATTAGAGTTATAGTGTACCTTTAACATTTAACAAATGGAGCAAATTCTACTTTTCAAACTATTTCTGTTTCCTCCCAACCATTATGTAACGATCAGTTCCCAATTCATTACATTTAGTTTTCACTGGAAAATATAATAGGGTCAAAACATTTTTTAATGCTTCCAGTAGACTAAATTTGAATGGAGTTTCTTTGGTTAACTGAAGACTTTCTTCCTCGTCACTCGGTCGTGATACCTGGTTAATCGAATGATTCGTTGAACATCTTTTGAAGTTACCCGTATTACATAACTTTCTTGCAATTCTGCTTTATGCATTGTAGTCGATAATCCTGGATTTGAGTTTATTTTTCTGATGATAATTCACTTCCTTCCATGAGATAGATATGTTGACCTTTCTGACCTTGATTTAGTGGTTATTCTGCTATGTTTTTATATTTTATGGCAGAAAATATTTGAACCTCTTAAATTGTTTAATTTTTTTAATAGTAAAACCTTTTTCTATACCAAAATTATTAATTAATAAGCGAATTTCAAAAAAAGTGTGTATGTCTGATCTAGTCAAGGAGGTATTCTAATTACATAAATAAACACTAGATAAAAAATATTATAAACAAACGATTTTATTTAATATAAAAAGTTGTATTTGAAAAAATGTATTTTTTAATTACGATGGATAATTATTATAGAGTAGAAAAATCCGAATCATATGAGAAAAGTTTCGTGAGATCTATTTAATCTTAAACATTAAACCATTTTATAATACGTGATATAACTTAATATTCTTTTCTTGTTGAAATCTTTTGAAAATATTAATTATTTTCATTCTTTTTCTTAAAATTATAGCCAGAATCGTGTATATGCGGAAACTTTTGTAATGCACTGTAGAGAATGTTTAAATCCTACAAGATATACATAGATATAACAAGTACAGATATGAGATAAAGCATTGAAAAATTTTCTTTTAAAATTTTCTGAATTCTAATTTTGCAAATATTCAAGGTTTCCTTCCAGTAAAACTTACGTAAATAGAATATATTATTGCATTTTATAAAACAAACTGAGCAATATAAGACCTGTGATACGCTAAAAATTTTGAATTTTTTCGTTGAAAATTTTATTTTCTGAAATTCAAATGTTTGTTCTTTTTGAAAGACTAAGACTGGAATATTTTTTTACGTTCAATCAAAGCAATTTTTTACGTTCTCTTTTATCAAAGTTCGAAAGTTTGTCTTTCGCGTGAGCTATTGACGAGTTGCTGAGAAAAAATATAGATTAATACGTTTTCATTTTATTCTATTCCCCGCAAAAAAAAAAAAAAAAAAAAAAAAATCGAAGTATTATTTACTCAAAACAGTTAATTATCTTGTAAAAGAAATTAGTTGAATCAAATAAAGCTATCATTAATTTTTAAAAAGGAAATAGCTTATCGAATTCTGCAGTTTGCATTGTTTCCTTTCTTTCCTTAATAGTTTTTATTAAACCTGCCTTTTTGATAAAAAAACTCGTCTTGTATCAGTGAACTATTTGTTTTTTCACTGAAGCAAAATAAAACACCCATATCGCTTATTTTGTTTGAAATGATTAAAAAAAATTAAAAAACAGCGCAATATTTTTTAAAGAAAAATTCAGGTTGCCTTTGATCAGTATTTACGTAGAGGGATAGGATACGGAACAAGGTACATTAATTTTTTTCATTTAGGTTGGAAATCGGTTCCTTAAAAAGAGCGGTTGAATGGAACCCAGAAAAAAAAATTCACTCCTCATTCTCAAATATGTTTTAATTCGTATTGAGGTGGAAAACTTTTAACTAGATACTTTTAAA
Source organism: Caerostris darwini (assembly GCA_021605075.1). Lineage (NCBI taxonomy): Eukaryota > Metazoa > Arthropoda > Arachnida > Araneae > Araneidae > Caerostris > Caerostris darwini. The sequence goes on along the minus strand of BPLQ01000115.1, from coordinate 253,470 downwards.
AGGTGTTTCACTAAAATTGATTTCCATTGTATAATGGTACTCACTGCCACTAGTTGAATATTCTAGCTGTTGTTTTTACAATACTAGCTGTTCATATTGATATAAACTATTTAGAGTCTTTTGTCATTCGTTCCGCACTATTAAATTTCACAACACAGATTCATTATGTGATTGTGATATGAATTACCTTGGGGAATTCTTGCAACCAAAATGCATTATGCGATTATGAAATGAATTACCTTGGGGAATTCTTGCAACCAACATGCATGTGATTATGAAATGAATTACCTTGGGGAATTCTTGCAACACAAATGTATTATGCGATTGTGAAATGAATTGTATGGGGAATTCTTGGAATGGGGACACATAATCTTTGGCAGTTCAAGCGCATAAAGTAATCCGCTTTGATGGAAGGATTACTGTGTCAAATTTTGTTTAGTTCTATCTATGATGATAATTCATATAATTTCAGTTGCTGAATATCAGGGCAGGCTCTTCAAAGTAGAGTTTGGAACTGCCACCCGTGATGCAATCATTCACTCGAGACAAAAACGGAAGGTTCCGATTTCAGAAGAAGTGGCGTTCTACAAGGAAGTCAGTAAGATCGATCCCGAAGCTCTGAAGCTCCTCATGAGCAACATTACTGAAGAGCCTCGCATATTGACCACCCCCAGTCAACACTGTTGCTACAATGGAGGAACTTGTCATGTGCCCACAAACAGTAAGTGATTGACAAGCAATCTAATATTCCAAAATGAATCTTAAAAATAAGTATAGATGAATCAGCTTACTTATAAAAATTGAGATAAAAAAGAAATCAATAGTCAAATTTTCTTTCGTTTGGTTCCACCAAAATTGGTATCCCTTCTGTAGGTTCGAGGACAAAGGGGAAAGTTGCACACCCTTCAGATATCATCGTTGAGGGTGTTAGCTTTAATCTGGTAGCAAAATGTTAATACAATGTAGCAGACCTGTAGTGATAACTCTCTAAATGCTGAATTTGCTAGATATTTGCCACCCTAGTTGCGAATGACTAAAGTTAAAATGCTAGTATTCAAAAACAACACAACATAGCACAAATATAGCAAAACAGCAAAAGTTCGTTGTTTGTTTTTGAAATGAAAGTAGTTTTATGTAAATTATATGATTGCTGATCATCTAAAATGTTAACACTATAAAAGAAGCATCAAAAACCCTTTAAATTTGAGCCATTGCAATGACGTATCGAACTTCCATCTATCATTGTGATTAAGATGGTACTGAGTTTAACTCATTTTATTGATAATGCAAGGTTGTTTATTCTTTTTTATTTTCCTGTTATTCTTATATTTTAAAAACAATTTAAAGGCAATTTCATTAAATATAAAATAATCCAAGTAACATCATTTTCATTGATTATATTGTTTGAATTTTATAAATAAGATAAAAAAAAAAAATAATATCTTTAAAGAAAACTATACAGCTATTCTGGTATACACCCTTAACGCCTCTTTTAATTTGAGAAAATTTAATACAGACTGACATGGAAGAGAAAGTAAAGAGAAACATTTTGACATGGTTTTGTTTTGTAACAATAATATGTTACTCTATTAAGCAAAATGTTAAAATATTTCCAAATAGTTGATGAATTTCGTGATGTTAACAAGGGATTATGTGAAAGTTTTCACAATACAAGACAAACTAGTATAAAATCGTAACAGATTTTAAGCAAACTTTTTATGCATATAGGGTAGAACGTAGACAGAAATCAAAAATAATTAAACCTCTCAGTTAATCTCTGAGCTCTTCCAAATTACTTTAATAGTCTATGAACTTGAAATGTTTTAGAAAATACTTATATTTTTTATAATTAAACCTCAGAAATGTCTAGACACGATTTTTTAAGATAGACAAATTAAATTTCATCTTCAAACATAATGTAATTCTAAAAAAGGAATTTTATTAATTTTGGTCTGGATTTACGAGCAATTAAACATGAGTTCATATCACAAGAGTCTCGAATTCATTTAAGAAAGGTTGTTAAGGGAAAAGGTTTTATAATTTATATTTTGCAATGCAAGTCGATTAAAGTGTATAACTAGAGTGCCAATGACATTTTTATGGAGAAAATCATTTAATCATGAAATGTACAGATCATTTAAAGAGAATTAAGAAAATAAAAAAGATATTTTACATTAAAACTTTTACTGGAACTCATCTTATAACTTTTTGATATCAGGCTTTGCAGCTCCAAAAAGAAAATTTCCAAATTACTATTTTTTTTTTTCATTCACTGGTAATTCATTAAATTTAGTCATGCTCTGTTATGTAGAGATATTTCTCAATAGAAATACTCTTTATTAAGCGTATTTGTTTTAAGTTATAGGTTAGTAATAAAGCAAGTTATATAACTTGTAAAATTCAATAGTAAACCCTGCACTAGATAGATTCGCTTTGTCAACTTAAATATGTGCACCAGTTTCTTTTGGACCTAGAGTTTGAAAGTTTCTACCCAAATTACCCAGTTATTATTATAACAAAATGATTTTGATTAATACCTTTTTATATCGCAAAAACAAATAATTAACTTATTTGCTCCGTTGGAGCATACCATATTTAGCAAAAAATTAGAATTGCTGGTTTAGTCACCATATTTAGCAATTTAGGTCTACACGTGTAAAAACAATAAATGCGAGAAGAGGCATCCAGATTCCAAAGAAATAATAGCCTCTTACCAATATAGCTTTTGCTCTCGTCAATGGTAGATGTCAGATCCTTGTCATTGGCAGATGTCATAAGATTGTATTATGTCAATGGTAGATACAAAGAAAGTCCTTCTTTCTAGCTTTTGTAAATATTTAATGACTAATACACCAATCTACATTATTTTTGCGCATTGTCTCCTAGATGTGAAAATTTTTTCCTTTATGGGTTTTCTCTCCTAGCACAATTTTTTTGGTACGTTAACTTTATATGCTACTTTTATTATAAGTTTTCTTAATTAATTAATTAATTATTTTTGAAGGTCTATTTTTTCATGTTTTTTGGTACTGTAATCTAATGAGTACAGTATACAATGGAATATACGGTATCTAATGCAAGACTGAGTGACTATCACTCTTGGGCTCGGTGCAATAGATTTTGGGTTCGAGTCCTGGCGGTACCATAGATGTATGTAATGATTCGGAATCCACTTTAAACAGTAGTTCCCGGTCTTATATGACTGTAAAGCGTTGGGATTAAGGTTGACATTCCCATCCTGTAAAATGAAAACTGCTCTTGTTTCGAAATCTGTCAGTAGGCATTTCGAAACAAGAGCTGGGCCCTGGACCAGATCTTGGGCCATTTTGGGGCCGTTGCGCCAATGAAAAAGTGTATCTAATAGTCTTGTGAGCCTGAATCGTTACCCAGAAGTATCGTGAACAACTAATTTGCATAATGGATCAGAGTAGAATCCGTTATGGCGCTCATTGCAGTCACTGCTTTCAGAAACAAAAAGATTCGATCGGGATGTAGACAGTCATGACATTGACAGCCTTAGTGACTGGCAAAACAACCCACTATCCACATGCTAATAATAAGCTCTATATTGAGTAGCCTAAAAAACATATTCAGTAGCTTAAAAAAAACAACTTTAACAAACAAACTAATGTTAGTTTTGCAAAGAGAATACCAATTTTAAAGAAATCTGTACTGTGAGAATATTTGCGATAAGTTCACGCTGTTACTCGCATTCTGCAAGGCATTATTTTAAATGATAAAAATGTGCTCTCACGCGAGAATTATAACACCCTAAAATTAAAGAAAACACCTTATTTTTCCTATTTTTAGCATAAAATTTCATTTGAAAATGTTCTGGAATTTTTAACAAAAGGAATAAAAATAAGGTATAAGTTCTCATGCATACCCTGACGGCTTAAAACACAAAATGATATAGGAAAGCCTATATTACAGAATAAATGAATAGATCCCCTATTTTATGCATTAGCATCTTGAAAATCTTTGCGGACTATATAATTTAAGATGAAAATTGAATGAATTCAAGAAAAAAAAAACTACTCACAAGGATTCGCCTGTCTATATTAATGCAATAAGAGAAATGCGTTTTTTTCCGTTAACTAAACAGGCTTATGATAAAAACTCTGCGTTCCGCTGTTTTTCCAGAATATTCTTTGTACAACCTTAACTTATTTATTTTCATTAGTAAAAAGAATAACATGCTTGAAGTTATTGTGAGGAGAAAAGAAAAATGCTAGTAAAAGCAGGAATTCCGATAAACAATTTTATGTATAATATTTCTTGGTTAGAAAAGGGTAAAACTTAATAGATAAATCTTAAAAAAATCTTTTTGCATCTTTAGATATTCTGAGCAAGCTGAATCTTAGATAACTTTTTTTGGCATAACCTATTTGAAAAAAAAATGATTCTTTTAAGCATATTTTATTTCATTAAGCTTTTAATTGATTTCTGCATGGGAAAATTTTTCTTTTGTTAACAGAAACTTAAGCATTAGACAATAGGTATTTTTTTTTGGGATAAAAATTTGGAGCCATATTGGAAAGGAAATAAAAAACGTCTATCAATAACGTTAAATAACTATTGATAGGCGTTTTTTATTTCTTTCCAACAAATAGCATTGCGCAACAGCCAATAGGGGGAACTATTCCACAATCACAACAGCCAAAGCCAGCCAGGAATCCAATCCCAGCTATTAAAAATTTTAATGTTACAGGTTTTGCAATTACTCAGAATGACGAAATGATGTTTATGACTACTGGACATTTATGTTATTCGCAATAGAACGACGGATCTGGAGCAGATTCAGAGTAACTCAGGGTATGCCATGAGTAGTTTGCCACATCGCTTTAAACCTCAACAATTTTAGACCAGCGTTCTACTCAATAGGAAGACAAAGATTTACTAAATATGGGGGAAATGGCACCATCTCTCCTCCTTCAACCCAACTCAATAAGAAATACCTTTTTTTGGAAAGTGTAAAAAGTTATTCTTCGATGCAAATTTCATCCAAATTTTTATCCAAATGATAAATCCCATTTTAAATAATATGCTATTACCAAAAAATATATTATGTTATCTACGCTTATTTATCAACACTTATTTTTTTAAAAAGCATTTACTAAAACAAACTAAATATGTGCCAAAACCACCTGATAATTTAGTATGAAATAATAATCCGATAATTTAGTATGTAGTTTTTTAGTATTTTCCTTGTAATACAATATCACTCATATGCAAGGGGATTATTCAATTTTTTGCCATACTCTCTCTAATTCCTTCATTGTATAGTAGCTTTGATCTCATGCTTTGGTTCAGATTGACTGGCCTCTATGTATATAAGTTTCGCATATGTCAGTAAATGCAGAGAATAATTACTTCTGAACAGTTTTGTAATTTTTGTAATTATTATTTTGTAATTATTGTTTTATAATTATTATAATCATATCTTTGTAATTATTGCAATCATGGTTTGTAACTATTATTATTATTTTACTGTAATTTCATCTCTGATGGTGTACAGAGTTATTTTTAAAAATTGAGCTTAAAAATAATTTTATAATTAATATTAATTAGATTTTTCTAATTATTTAATATAATTAATTACCGAACCATTCTTAATCCTATTTGTAAATAAATTCAGTGGTAAGTTTAGATTTTAAGGAGTAATCTCATCAACGTACTCTCTTATATTGTTAATGGCATTTCCCATTAAGAACTTCTTTTTAAGTTCAATCAGTTCCTCGAAGTTTCAAAACTTTGATCAAAATTCTTCGAACAAAATAAGAAATGAAGTAATGGGTTTTACTTAAAATTCTAAGATGTCCGGCAACCACCATTTTTTTTCTTGTAACCGTTTGATGCGGCATTCATTTTCTATTTTGAAATGAGTTTTGAAGAATCATTAACATTTCACATTTTACTTTTTTTTTAACAAAATAAAGTTTGGGAATTTAGTTGCTTATGACGGTATTTTTTATTTTAACTTATACAGTAAACTTCGACTAAATTTTATCTACATAATAGTGTACAGATTTTAGAAACATTTTGTCTCAGAACTATATCGTACACAGACAAACACAAAATTTCTCTGTTGTTTTAACACAATTTGTTTCAGTATTTTAAATCGCAACGCTTCTAATTTTTTGAAAATGAAGAATTTTTTTTTCATATTTTTTCATTAAAATTAAAAGATAATTTTTAATATAATTTTTCTATATGCTTGTTAGTTTATTCTTCACTTTTTACCTCTTATTAAAATCTTTTCCTTATTTTTGGTCACAGTTAGTTATCGCCCATCAAGATTTCTTTCGCCGATATATACATGAAAGCTTCTAAATCAATAATGCCTATATTTATACTTATGAGAAACCATACATTGAAATAGTTTTCTCATAGTTCTCTCATTTCGCAAGTTTACACATTACAACGGATATCATAAAAATAAATACAAAGAACAAGATAGAAATAGATCAGTTAAGCCATCAATTTAAGTCTGGCAATCCAATAACGCTTCCATAAAGGAACAGGAGGCAATGCAGAAGCAGAACAGGAAGCATGGTAAAACATATCCATTTCTTTCTGGTTAGCACACAGGAGACATAGAGGGTCAGGAGCTATAGCAATGCCACCCATGATAATGGGACAAACCACATGCGTTCCACTGCAGAACTCTTAAGGAACTCACACTGAGAGCCAGACTGAAGGCAGTGTTTGTAAATCATCAGACGTTGCCCGAAGTGTACCAAGAGGAGGTGGAACTACTTTACATTCCTCTCTCTTTATATACATACATCAATTATCTTTGTGCATTTCAAGAAAGATGCGTTCACAATTGAAAACAGAACGACAAACGTCCATCATCCGTGCCCGAGCTGTGCAGTTTGACATTGATTCAATTATCCCACGTTGTGGGCAGGCAGTCGACTGCTGTTTGGTAAATCAAATAATTACTTGATGCAGAACGCAAAGATGAGACCGACTTTTAATCCACCAAGATTCACGAAATTAGAAACACTTTTGAGAACCAGCTAATTCATATCATGTTCAGTCTACTTGTTCTCACAGCTGGACTTCGGTAATGGATACATGAATTTGCTTGTGTGTATGGGCACAAGAAATTAAGTCCGACTCGTGGCTCAATGGCAACGCTCGTTGCTGGTGTGCATTAAGGCAGAAGGTTCAATCCACTGGCGGCTTTGTTGTAGACACGGTTTTAAAAAAACCAGGAGACTCGATATCATTTGGGATGTTCAGCATCTTGCCACGTCAATCGGATTACCTGGTGGGAGTTATCCCAGTTTTCTCTCATACGATACGCAAATGCTCGGTACTTCTCCCCTAAAAGTCTTACTGGAAGGCAATGCCCTCCTTCTTCAGCGACACGGAGCCAAGTCAAACTTCTGCCTACTGGTCCTTCATTACAACAGAAGATGCTCCCCCTTTCCGTCCTTCCATGAGACTAAAAGGGCTCTTGGAGTTGGTCTAGATGTTGCTGCCAGCCAAGTGGGATAAGAAAAAAAAAGTAATTAATATAGAAACTTTCGTATATATATTGGCACAAGTTTGTTATGAAAATCACTATATATATATGTATATAACAATGACAATAATCATGTATCTCCTATCGCAAAAAATTAAATTAATTAAAATTTCCATGAATTTTCCTACCATGCTTGATTGGTAGATGTACTAATTAATGAACTATTGGTATTTTTATAGAGGTTGAAGACAGATGGTGCACTTGTCCAGCAAATTTCACTGGACCCTATTGCAAGAAAGACGTGGATGAATGTCAGCTTCCAAATGCATGTCCTGAACATCATAGTTGCAAAAACACTTACGGGAGTTACAAGTGCTTCTGTGAAGAAGGTTTCGTTAAGGACAATCACCAGTGCATTCGTAAGTGGAAATCTATAACAACTACCGAATCAATTTTTGATTTTTTAACTCATTCAGTTGATATGAACGAGATACAGATGGTCTTGGCTATTGTGTTCCTAAAGAACTCGCATTGGCCCTCCAAAATATTACTCATCAGCTGAGATTCTCACGGAAACCTCTTGCTCGTCAATATATGTAAGGAGTTTGTCTGGTTACATGTTCGCTGTGTAAGTAGTTTGTCAGAGAAAGTACTACTGTGTCCAAAAAGTAAGACTAATTTTCAATTTAAAATTCCCGGGCTTATGGAATTTCAATTTTTTTTCTTTTTTAGGTTGCTAGCACTGTCCTTGACATCTGTGTGAAATTTGACGCCAAAATATTCATTAGTGTTTGTGTTACGCTTGGCTTTGTGAGACGCCAAAACTGATTCCGGCGATTTTTGAAATGTCTGAATTAATTGAGCAAAAACTTGCACTAAATTTTGTTTGCGAAGGGGATTACTTTGGAAGCGATGAAATAAATTTGGAAGAATAAATAAAGAATTTTTGAAAAAAAAAAAAAAAAAAAAATTGGGCACAACTTTTTGGGCACAATAGTAATTATCAAAAGGAGAGTTTGTTTCTGCGTTTGCTTCCTATCTCTATTGATTTTCTGGATGGCAATTCTTAGATAAATTGGTATCTTGAAGTTTTCACTTCTCCATTTTCTTATATATTTTGTTAGCACTAAAGTTATAAAAAATAATCTTAGAATGGTGCAGGAAATCAAACTATCTTTAATCTTATCAAACTATGCAAAAATGCGTAAACAAACTATGTTAAAACAGTCTTAAACAGTTTAAAGGATACATTGGATGAAGAATACTTTCGACTTTCCGTCGCAGAAAATGGTCATTTGAGTAGCTGAATTGAAAACGCTATGGCTGAGAAACAATGGAATAAGATTTTATCACTCGGTAATGACTTACTTCTGAAATTGCTATGAAAGTGAGCGACCATAATACATATCTTTTTATGACACTATTTAAAATCCGTATTTCATTAATTCCAATTTATTCAGTATCAAAAAGAACAGCACATTTAATTGACGAGAAATAAAAGTTGTGCTTGCATATTATTATAAACATCTATTTCAAATGGTAAGAAATATTTCTTCAATGCAGTGAGTGGCAAAATTTTCTTGAATGATAAAGCCTTCTAATGGCACAACAATTAGAATTTACCTTTAAATTCAGTGATAAAATCCACATAAAATATAACTGCATAACAAGCTCAAAACAACTGACATATTTGATGAAATACGAGAATAAGTCTACCTTTACTAAGAGAGAAATTAATTATCCTCACTTTTTTATTTTTTGTTCTTTTCATACGATGTTCGAAATTTTTTTTTTTTTTTTTTTTTTTAAAGCTGGATTTTTTATATCAACTTTTAAAGGTAATAGTGAACTAGGGCAGTAAACTGAAACCAATAAAATGTAAGGGGAAGCCCACTGCTACACCGTAATTTATAAGCCAAATGACTATATTAAGGATTTTAGAGGCAGTTAAGATTAGCTGATAAAAAACAAGTAAGATAAAAAAAAAATTAAAGTCAATTCCTACTTCTTTTCCCCTATATTGCAGAAAGTTCTTTATAAATAAAATTGAAATTTTCCTCTTTCATCTGTTTTCCATTTATTGGTAGATACATACAACTTAAATCTAAAAAAAACTAAAATTAATGAATTAAATTTAATTACTGAATTAATATTTGAAAAAACTGTATGAACATCAAGTGTTCATCCACTACAAGTTTAAAAAAATATATTTGAACTTGAGTGGATGAATAAAAGTATTTTATGAACGATTGAAAATTTGAATAATATATGTATATATAGGGAGTGTGTGAACTAATAGTAGGAATTGAAAAAGATTAAACCGGTAGAAGTTTGGATTCAGCCTTTTTAATAGTTCTATGAACAATTTTCATAAATTGGAATTTTGCTGAAATAGTGAGGCATAGTGTGTAACAGTATTCTTTCGAATTTATACAACACTAGTACATGGAGTAGTTTCTCTTTAAGCAAGATTGAAAACAATAAAAAAAATAACGAATCTAGTAGGTCTTTGCAATCATTGTATACTACCTTACGATGATGGATTCATTATTTTTATGGCTATAAAATAACTTTTTACTTTTTCAATTTCCGTCAATCTCTTTTTACGTTTTTCCTCTAACATATAAGGAAAATTTCTTACCAATTATAGTAAGCGTTTAAAGATGCTCTACAAGATATTATTCAGTTTGAAGCAAATATATGAAGAGCCACTTATTTCTGTGATATGAATTACAAATTATAAGAAGAAAATGAATAAATGTAGCGATTTATAATGAATAATGAAAACATACACAAGTATGGTGGAATTTCAGTGATAAACATGACTTGAATAACGAACTCTAAATTTACTAACAAAGGGAAAAAAAATGTGAACATGTCACTGAAATGTTTAGATCTTACCAATGTACAAACAAGAAATATTTCTACAAGATTAAATTATTGTTATTATAGCTAGATAAACCTTTCTCTCAGTGTGACGTGACTTGGAGATTTCTGGAAATAACATAGCTTACAATTTCGCTAAAAGGGCTTGATAACTACGTAAATGTGACTAGAACTAGATTAACCTATCACTTTTAAAAATGCAAATCTGTAAAAAATTCAGATTAAGCTAAAAGTCAGTCTAAAATGATCATTGGAACCGTGTAATTACAGTTGAAGAAAACTTATGCGATACCCAATGACTGTTTGCGCGAGTGTATTTTACCATCGTTTAGAATTCTTTCCTGTAAATAATTTGCCACTGCTATTTTAAGATGTATTTTAGAAGAATGGTGAAGTGATATCTCTATAATGTATCACTTCATGATAAGAAATGGAAAACAGTATAAATAGTATTAACATATGTAATAATTAAATTAGGGTTAACAAATTTTCAGTCCTACAAATGCGGCCCAAATTGTTACAAATGTTCTTAAATTTCCTCACGACTCTCAGAGTTTCAAGTAATTACTACACTTTTTAACTCGTGTAATTTGAATAATAATAAATTTAATTTGACTATTTAGTATACATGAAAATGTATACTAAAAATGTATACGATTTAGTATACATGAAAATGTATACTAAATAATCATTAAATATCTTATTATTAATTCATTCATTTAATTATTTAATTTTCTTACTTTAGTAATTAAATGCTACTTGACTTATTCAAATATTTATAATATATATATATATATATATATTTATATTTCAAAAAAGGATGCAAAGATTCTTATGTGACAAAATTTTTTTTTATTTACTCGCGAACATTTAAAATACACAGCTTTATCAGATTTTTTCCTTAACAACAATCGTTGAATTAATAATATATATTATATATTACCACGGGATTTTAATTCTTGTTCAAATGAGGTTGTTTTTCCTTTAAGAGGATTATGAAATGATGGAAATCCCTAACTTGGGTGATTGTATTATGTGCACTAATTATTAATATTAATGCAGAAAATATTCTGATTTTTAAATAGACCACTAGTTAAATATTTCTGATTGAAATTAATCTTTTATAAGTTCTACTAATTGTGAACCGAATGAAGTGAAATCATACTAAATTTCGTTTACATTTTGAGCTCTGAGTGGCCTTGTTCCAGATTTATGCAATTAAATCTTAATATTGTGGTAATTTGTCACTTCAGACGATTTAAGATAAACGTAGGTGGAGCAAGATCTAATTACACAAACTTTGTGCAAATTGATTGTGTAAACTGAAACACATTTACAATTGCAATCTGAGATTAATAGTGAGCTACGATTATCTTACAAAGTCGAGTTCCACCTTTCAGAAAGATCTCCTTTTTGATAAATATATGTAATTAAGAGAATTATATATTCACATTGGTCATCAGCCTGGCATGGACTAACTAATTACGATGAAATACTGAGGCACTTGTTATGGCATTCAATTTTCCGAGAATTTCGCATTGTGACAAATTGAAAGTAATGATTCGTATCTGTTTAGTATAAGAATATGTATGGGGAACTTCATCTACCATAGTTGTATCTTCAAAATCTCTCTTGTAAACAAAGACTAATAAACATTTTTTACAACCATAGTATCCAAGAAATCATGACAGCTTGTATATTCGTAGTTCTCTAATGACGAGGAATTACATCTATTTAAAATTGTTCTTGGAATAAGAGTGAATATATCCTTTTAATTCCTGAATAAATTTTAGACAACTCTTCGATTAATTGTTCAATAACAATAAACTATAACATAGTGATCGAAAAATCTTAATGAGTTTTCAAAAAAAAAATCTGTAAACTAAAAAAAAAAGATAATCAGATACGGTTCATAGCAATAGATAGAGTTGATTTCAAAGATTTTTTAATTTTCATCTACAATAATTCTACTTGTGTATCTTAAATGTATATCAAGCCAGTTTGGTAATTTTTTCACATTTTCTTCCTAAAATGGATGCATAAAAAGTCTAAAACGTTTACCATAAGTTTTGTTAATTCTTTTAAAATGCGATTATTTAACAAATCTTTACAAAAAATAATCGGGCGATGATATTCAATAATCAAGGGGGTTATGAAATTAGTCTATCTTGCGTAAATTAACGTTCCGGCAAAACGGAATTAATAACTAATTGCCTACCACTAATCCCCTCTTAACTATAATTGCTTATTTTCTTTCTTATTGAAAAAAGTGCAGAAAATCGAAATAAATGTTAGAATTGATTAGCTGATTAATTTATACAGATTAATAAGACGATAAGTATTTCCGTATTTCCTAATTAATCCATTCAAAATTTCTATTTTAAAATTGTGATGAATTAGTTCATGGAAAGCATATAGTATGAGAAACAAAATTGAAATTTTCTCTTCCAATTGTTGTTCGTGCCTATCTTTTGTTCTTTTAAAAATTATTTTTCAAAAATGCCAAGACCTTTTCACAATCTTATATACTCGTAAATCATAGTACCGAATATGTATATTTTCGTTCATGAAATACGTATATATCTATATACATATAAATACATATATCTATCTATCTTTTCATTAATATAAGAATATTATTGTTATAAACATTAGTTACAATATAATTATTATTTATTACATGTTGTTTAATAAATTGTTATTATATGTATTAGTAATTTCTTATGTTTAAATGTTATTAAGTAATTTTTATTATTTACAGTGCAAAACACTTTTTTAAATGCAGAGGCATTTAAATTTCCTTCGCTGTTTATACGCATCAACTTCCTAACTACTATACAACAAGAGGAAGCTCTTAATAACATATATAATATGTTAATACTCCTAATAACTAATATAAGAATAAACTTGAGTGGATCAATTTTGCTCTGTAGTGTCTTGTCAAATAAAAACTTGGTGTAACTAGTGCAAATGAAATTAGATGTGTCATCTGTGAAGTTTGCCTTTTCCATTAACATCGTAATAAAATCCAAAGTAGGATTTTTCTGACCATATTTGACCATTATATTTTGTGTCTAACATGCATAAATAGGGAGACTTTAGCGTGAATCAGGTTTCGAACTTGCCAGTTACATTTATTATCAATACGCTAATCATCAAGTAGAGTTACACAATATTAGCTCCTAATAATTTTTAAGATTTAATATAGAATGCCCGAAAATTCTTGGACACTCTACAAAATTTTACTAAAAAAAAAATTAAAAAAAAGAATTTTTGCTCAAAAATGGACTGCAAGTGATTAAACGTCTTTATTAGCATTAAACGTAATTAAATACAGAAGTTATTGAATTTTGATCTGAGATTTCTTAATTGCTTGGAGTAATTCCAAGAGATAGTCGATTTCAAAGCATTTATTAGCAAGCGTGGATTCCTAAGAGAATATTCTTCTAATTTAAATTAAATGGATTGTTTCGAGTGAAAAATTACGCCAATTACATACTTTGCATTAAATAGCAAGAAACAAAACTGCGTATCATAGCTGCTATTAAATTCTTACCAATGCTTGACATGAAATCAATTATCATTTCGAAATACTACGTGCGAAAAAAATTCTGTATTAATTTTGTAAAACTGGTAAAAACATTTAGCCTTTTACGTTAGTGAAGACATTTTATCTATATCTATTTTAGTATTTTTTGTACATAATTTTATCTTGAGCTCAATAGTTCTCAACGCCCTGTATATTGTTTTTATTTTTATACTTTAATAATGTTTTTTATTTAAGGTTTGATATTTATTTTATTAACTTTTGTTTGTTTTGTTCATAAAGTTTGATAACTGTAAGCAATAGTTACAAAACTCATATGGATTGTTTTAATGAGAAAAATGCAACATAAAATTATTTTTAATGTGGGTAATAAATAGAAAAAGGCCTCATGGCCGAGTGACTAGCGCTCTGTACGTTAGTGTATATAATATGTGTTGGCAGTATTCGAGTCTCGGTGGCGCCATGAATGTTTGTAATGATTCGGAACTCAACTTAGGTCCAACAGTAGGCCCCTGTCTAATATGACTGTTAGGCGTAGGGATGACAACCCCACCTTTAAAATAGAAAACATCATTGGTACAGATGGCCCTGGCCCACTATGGGGCTGTTGCGTCATTGAAGAAGAAGAAGAAGGAAAAATAAAGAATTTAGGTTTTAAAGAATTCTAAGATCAAAAATACAATTAATGAGTACATAATAAGAATGACTGCACAAAAATAAGTTACTACTACTATTATTTTGAAAAGAGTAAACAGAGAAATTTAAATTTTGCTACAAGTTTTATAAAGTAAATAAAAAGTGTTACGTTTTATTTCTGTGTTCAGGCAAGACCAACTGCGAGGAAAATCCGTGCATGAATTTTTCCGACTGCATTGACAAAGAAGACGGAAGGATCATCTGTCTCTGTCGACTAGGCTATGCTGGCAAACGATGCGAAAAGAGTGAGTGCACGTTTTAAATACAAATATTGCCACAGAATTATCTTGAGAATATCTCATTTAAGAAAATTGGATGGTAATCCCATTGGTATGCAAGCAACTACAAAGATTGCTAATCTTTGGTACGCAAGTAATTTGGTACGCCATGGTACACAAACAGCTACAAAGATTGTATGTTTTGTAGTTGCTTGCGTGTTTTAATTTATAACTATATATACTTTTATCTGTTAAAAATATCAAATATTTTAATATAAATGGGTGCCTCTAAAATACTAACAAAAGTAAGAAATTGAAACCTACAGAAATATATGATATTTGTTTCTAAGTCAACATTTTTTAAGTTTATGGGATATATTAAAATGCATTGCTGCTTTTTTTTGAGTAAATTTTGCAATTTTAGTTTGTGTAATATTACATTTCCTAGCATAGAAAGTTGACATTCAAATTCTGGAGAAAGTACCTAGCTCTTTTCTTTTCTACTATCTAATGGACATAACATTGTAACTGCAATATAATAAATCAGCTAAAGTACTCTACAGATACTGCAACTGTATTAAATAACCCCGTGTTTTAATGAAAACCATTATTCTGTTTTTCTGTTTTCCAATACTCTAATATTCTTTACCCTAAGAGAAATCTTTAATATAAAATATTGCAATCTCCGAAGTTGAACAAATGCAGAACTTAATCGATAAAGCAAGCAAAACATTTAAAATAAATCAAGATTTTATATACTAGGATTAAAAAAAAATATAAAAAATCCCTAGTATATATAAATTTGTGCTTGCGGAATATAGCAACCGTATAAATAACTAATAGTATTAATCTAGCTGTGTTTTTTGATGGTTATTATTTACAGTAGTAGATCAAGTTAATTATTGTTAATTAAGTGTAATTTATGGTATTTATCAGATAACACAGATTCGTGATTGAATGTAGAATACTACTTTCTTTAGTATAATTTTTTTTTAAATAAATAAGTAATTCAGAACATTGAAATAAGGTCTACAAAGCTTATACATAGCTAATATTTATAAAATTTCTGCGAATAATAATACAAAATTATCCATATTTAAATTCTTTTATGAATTCATTAATAAATAATATACCGTATATTTTTGAATATAAGACTGTTATTATTAAATACACGTATAAGCCTAGAAGATATTTTTTTTCTTTAAAAAAAATCTATCCAAAGTTTAAAATTCATATTTTAATGAAAATGAAATCAATTTCTGTAACGTTCGAATATGTCACCATGAGGTAAAAATATCTCTACGCAGGTAAAATGGGTGGAATATTTTCTAATTAAATTGTTGTAATGTAAAACGCCAGATGCCATCGATGATAGTTACAACTCTGGTAAGCCTATCTGAATCTAGCATATTGCTTATATTCAGTTGTTATCTCGTATATGATCTGTAGTATCTGTATCTTTTTTGTCTGAAAGATGAGCGAATTGCTAATTATTTATGGTATTCGATTATTATTTCTGGTGTACGGTGTAAACTTCACTAACATCAGATTTTTCGCTTTGACGACGACTAAATAAACAAAGAATATAAAGAATTTCGAAAATAAAACAACTCATTTTCATAAAAGGAATAACTCATTTCATTTATTGAGGATTTATTGCTAACAAAAAAGTACCTATGTCTCTTGGGATTTTAGCGGATCCGTATACAAGCCGACCCCTGTAATGTAGTTTTAGAAAATATTTTAAAAATTATCTGTTTAAACATGGAAATAACACAGTATTAATATATAGACTGCATTTAGTAGTAAATTCTACGTGCAATACATTAAATTTATAAAAGAAGCAATTTCATAGTTTATTGTAATTTATAGCTAAACCTTGTTATGGATTTTAAGTATTTATGTATTTTGGTTCTTTAAAATATATCAATTTGAACATTATAGTGGTAACTTTATGAATGTCAGTGCAAAACTTTTGAATTTTTTAAAAAGTTAATTCATGAAAATGTATTTTAAAGTTAACATTATTAGTAAAGAATCTGATGATAAATAGAAATGTACAACTTATCAGAGACTTTTCTGTACGTTAACTTAGGAATCTTCAAAAAAGAAAATAAAAGAAAAAGATTTTTATGTCAAAAATATTAAATTTACGTTCCAGTTTCCAATCGAAATATTGATTTAAAGTCAGAACAAAAGTTACAACTTTCGAAAGTTTAAAGAATTTTATAGGAAAGAAAATGTAAAAACGATTTTATCTCCTATATATTTTTTTTTTTTTTTTTTCATCACGGATCACATTTTGTTGAGCAACTAATGCAGCGAATATCCATGGTTAGTTATACTATAAAAATAATTTGGATATAGATTTGGTAAAAATTTTTGTTGTAGATTGATACGGTAATGGATACATATCTACATGGTTGATGTTTTAAGATTGAAAATTGTTGTAATATCAGAGATATATATTCTTTTTTTGCACTTATAGATTACATTTAGCGACAAATAGCTAAATACTAAATGCTTAAAAAACAATTTCGTTTCACGTTAAATATTTTACGATATGCTGCATATGTTATTTGGTTAAATGAATCCTGAAATAGAAAATATTTAAAAACAGGAATAGGAAAATAAATAATAAATTATTTGTAATATTAAATAATAATAATAATAATAATAGTAATAGTAATAATTGTCAGAAAATCGATATTCAATGATGTGTTGAAATGAAATTTATCTTATTGCAGTAAAATATACTTTCCAACATTGCCAAATTCGCCAAGTTTGTTAATATTTTTCTATTGTGTTTAATTATGATTTACCTGTTAAAAAAATAAATGCACATGCAAATAATGAAATATTAAATTAATTATGAAAACTTTCCTAAAATTAAAATGAAATAATTATTTGCTTGTTGAAAAGGAGTCCAAGATTATCTTTTGTGAAGAATAAATCTGTGTTTTATTGTTATTGATAAAAATCATTAGACGCATCGGAAATTGAAAAATTTTAAGAAATTCTTAATTAAAAACTAACTTTGCAAATAGATCATTGTCTGCAAAGACAAGAAAAAAAGCTATGGTTCAAGAAATTATAACAACAATAAGTCGCTTTCTACTATCGATTATCAATAGAAAAGGATAATTATTATAATTACTTGATAACTAACGATAGCAGAAGTCGTTGATAATTACTTGATAACTAACGACTACAGAAGTCGTGGATACTTCAATAAAGTGTATTATAAATGCTATCATTAAATATTAGAAAATGAAACGATTTTTTGAAAAACACGATCTACTAAAAAATTGATGCATCATAAACTCACAGCACGAAATGTTAGATTTTTTCGTTCTATTAAGTAACATTTTACGAATGTCCTGGTCATCTGTAAGCGATATCAATATTTATAGGATTATTGGATGAAATTTTTATGACATCTATCATGTTTCGAGTGTTTCTTTTTTTTTTTATTTGAATAGCAATATCATTAACGTTAATTTATTTTAAGTACCTGTATTATAGAACTGTATAGTATAGAACTATACTATACTACGTCGCCTGCAAACTAAGAAGGGAATACAATTATGAAGGTCAGTATAGGAAGAAATATCGCAAAAAAGGTTTGAGAATGAATATTTTTTGTTATTTTCATATATAACAAATAAATATGAGCCAACGTCGGTCAATTTCAATAAATATAGCAATATGTTATAAATATAGCAATATCAGTGGTAAATTTTTGTTGGAAAATATACATACGACAGTTGAAAACGGGTTTCAGAAAAATTGCGAGAGAAGGTATTCAATCTGATACAACCTTTATATTCCTCAGCGGTACATTATTAATGTTTTTATATTCTTATTTTTGATTTGTTTTTCATTTAAAAGTTATTATTTTTCTTTAAATTAAAATTTTTAGTTTAGCAAATAAAGTTGTCTTAGATAAACAAGGTTTTATATTTATTTTTTAAAGTTATTCTGTGTAGGAAATAGCAGTTATGAGCAAATCCTGCAGAACATAATTTCAAAATTATTGTTAAAGCTTTTTCGGTTTTAACCAATTTGATTGTTACCAAACTTATTACTGCCTTCCCTTATAAAAATACTCAATTTACAATCTATAATTGGAATCTACTTTCGGTAGGTGAACAAACAGAAATATATCTTAAAATAATTTTATAGGTCTTACATTAATACAATGTTTATATAATATATAAATAAAGTCCTTTGTGCTATATGCAATGGATATCACAGTTTGGAAAGTAGAGGAAGTAGCATTTTTTTATAATATCGTATTCTAAACTAGTCGTTACACACACGTTTTTGTTAACATATGCTTGACTCTTCGAAAACGCAAGGCGCGCTCATTTCTCAGTATTTGTTTTCAATGGTCAGTCTGTTACAGCTTGCATTTTTCGTGTTTACTTTGAAATTAATGCTATAGTTTGTTACACAGCATCTAAAACATGTACAAATAGTTTCTCTATATTTTATTTTCTTCATCGTCCCTTTAGTTTACCTAAATTCTCCCCAAATGCACCTGAGGCTGCTATTTCCCTTGATAATTCCATCGTCCCTAGGGAGAGATGCGGCCTACTTATAGAATCAATGGTATACAATGTCATTATTCACACGGACCTTAGGATAGCAAGTGTTCTCTCAAAGAATTCTTCATATTCCAGTGAATCTTCCCGTTCTTTTTATGAATGTAAGATTAGACTTTGCTCTCAAGGTTGGCAACTCTCTATCAATATTTGTAAAATCTTATTTTTGAAGACATATTAGTGAGATTATTATATATTATTTACTAACAGAAATGTCTGGATAGCAAATGTTTTATTGTTCTTATATCTTTTATCATATTATAATACATTTACTTCATGTTTCTTCACGGAGTAAAATTTTACATCAGTTCAAAAAATATTCATGTGGTTGAGTAAAAAGATAAATATTTGAATTTTAAAATAGTGTCAAGATTGCCTTATCTATAATTTTTTATAGAAAATATATTAGTGTGATTTTTGTATGTTATTTACCAATAGAAATGCAAGAATAGCAATTTTTTTAGTGTTTTTTTTATCATTTTATACTTCATATTATTTCACGAAGCAGAGTAAAATTTTGCACCTGCTATTCAAAAAATATTGACTTGATGGAAAAAAAAAGATAAATATTTCAATTTTAGAATAGAGCAAAGATTACCTTCTCCAGTATTTTTTTTTTACTTAGAATGATTTTGTGAAAAACAGGGAATTCGATTTAAATATTAAATAAATATAAAGGAAATTAAATTTTAAAGGTAAAAAAAATGCCTTGAGGTTTTTACTGAATTTTTAAAAATTTACAGATCTAATTATTTCAATCTTTACTATTTCATCACAGTAAAGTTTCATGTCACTTTTTCTTTGTCATATAAGCTCATTAAAAATATATTTTACACCTTTTCTGTCTATATTCTTCTTTTTGCTTATAATAAACATGGATGTATATTAAATTTATTCTGATAAAAAAAGTGCTTAAAAAAAACCTAAACGAAATACCTATGACGAAAGAAACTGATACAAGTAATATAATCAATAACCGATAAAATGTATCTGGTATGCTTTAATATGGTAATACATCAATGTAAAAGTAACCAAGTTTTGGTAATAACCGCTGTAAGGTATGATTGAATCACAGAATTTATTGAAAAGTCAGCGCGAAAAATGATATGCCATAAAGATAAATACAGCTTATAAACGACTTTTCCTGTGTCACGTGGTGCCTTGGCTAAATCAATAGAAGGCAAGGGAAGATTATTTCTTTCTTGCAAAAAGACAGGGAGAGATTTATTTTTGCAAGTCAGCTGGAACCTCGGAGCGACTGCTTTTATCCAAGACGGGAAAGATGATGCGATATAAGCTTCTGAAATTTGATACTTTTTTTATTTTATGTTGAGAATTATGTAAGGATTTGAAATGATGTCGATGTCTAACATTTTTTTAAGTTAAATTTATTCTTGATAAAGATACTTCTTGGAAACAGAATAGAGATACCATTAAACAGAATTAATAAATGTTATAGGAAATTAGAATTAATCAGAAAAATTTATTAAAATGTAGTTTATAAAAATGCCTAATAAATCCGTAAATAATTGGGTATCTTTATATAAGTTATTTTATTACAAATTATTTCCATTATTTTGTTAGTAATTATTTATGGATAATATGAAATGTTTCTTTTTCAAATATCAAATAATTGTGTTATTGACCATTGAATTAGAAGTTACTTTATTTCTCTCATTACAAGATAAACTTGCCAATGTAACCGACAAAGAAAGAAAAACTCAACTTTTGGTGTCTTTGGACAGCTCTGCATCTCTTGATCTCAGAAGATCGCTTAATTTATGCAGTCTATTTTTTATAATCTTTGCGTTTATCTTCGCTCTACGGTAATCTCTTTGCACAATTTAGGTTAATTACATCGAGATCTACAGTTTAACTTAGATTCCTCACCACTAAAAAACATCTATGTCCCCGCCAGGATTCGAACCTGAAGCCTCTGGTACCAATGGCCGAAGAGCTAGCCAATTGGCCATCAGGCCGCTGTTTTTCATATTGAGTAATAAAACATGTAATATGAATATTTTTTAAGACTGACTGAAAAACATTGTACATGTTTTTTTTTATTATTTCCATTCTAAAAATTATGGCTTTCTCAAGTTCCATATACCGTATGAATATCTCAAAGGACAATAATAGCGATAAAAAGCAAATATTTATGCCATGTATTACTATTTCTGTGATAGAGTAGGTAATTTGTTTTGTAAATAAAAGGTTTCATTTTAATAAGTAGTGTGTTTTGTAATTTACAATTTTTACTGACTTGATATGTCGTGAGAAAGGCTTTAAAAATGAAAATTGTACAGAGGTTAAGTTATTAAACAGAGGATTTAAATATAGGCAAATTTAGCTATGCTATTGAAGACTAATTAGGTATTAGTCATGTAATTTCTCTGTTTTATGTTTTCATTTACAAAGCATTACACAATAATAAAACAAGTTGCATTTCAGAATTTCTGTTGTATTCGTATGTCATTTTATTTTGAGGTCCTTCCCCCCTAGAATGTCTGACATATAGTAGATTCAGTGTTATTCAGGATACACCGTGAACAAGGAGCTGCTACACAGCATCCACAATTTGGAATGTACTTAATAGCAACATTCGTGTTGTTTCGCATCCACTGTCCCCTCCTATTTAAACCGGTGGCATGATGACCAAATGACAAGCGCTCTGGTCTTCACTACCATAGGCGTATCTTGGCGGTGGCATGGATGTTTGTGAGTGGTTTGAAATCTACATTAAACTGTAGGTCCCGGTCCAATTTGCCTAAAGTGTGCAAAAAAATGACCGTAGAGCGACTAACCAAATCAAACCTTCTCTTTAAATCTGACGAAAGGACTTCGAGTTTGGAATGTATAATTTCCATCTCTTCACAGATCAGAAAAGGTTATTTAAAAAGTTTGAATAAATGTGTTTTTTTAATCACACCATTTAATTAAGTGATTTTTATAATCTTTTGTTTGCTTTAGAGATTATGGAATGTGATGATAATCCCTGCAGTGGAGATGAAATCTGTGTTGCTACTCCAGAAGGCTATGAATGTATGCAGGCTTCCTAAAAGTGGAGCAACTACTGAAAAAACTAATTATTTACAAACCCTCTCAGTTTTTAAAGTATTATATTATATATAACCTTGCATATAATTAAAGATAATCAAATATATTTCCTTGCTCTAACTAATATAAATTAATGACAATACGTTTTTATATCATGATATGAAGCTATTTTTTCGTATTATAATAAATTTTCATTAATTCATAACAATTATTATTAAAACCAAATTGTGTGAAACTCTGCTAAAAACATTTTGTAGTTTAATATTTAATCAAAATAATTTCATTTCATTCATAAATGCAATCATATTATCATATTATCTACATATAATATAAGTCAGCTGTTAAATAATTTGTTATATCGTAGAAATAATTTCTGAACTCATGGTTTTTAAAAAAACCTTTCAAAATTTTCAGTCTTTTTTCTCCATTCGATGGAAAAAGAAATCTGATTATCTCTAAGATAATTTTTTGTATATTTACAGAAGTCTCCATGGATTTGCTTTTAATATATTCTTTAGTTCCCCTATATAAATTAATAATGGAATTTGTTTTTTCAAACATTTGAAGAAGAAATAAAAATAGCAGATGATACTTTAAAATTAATGTAGAATTTGTATTCCTGCCGTAAAAATATTTTTCTGTGGCATTTGCAATGCAGACATACAACTAGCTGGAGTTTGTGAATCTCGAGAAAAACAATTTTTTTTCAGTGGGTTTTACGATTGTTCGTAGCATAAATATTACGTCTCAACGTATTATTATTATTATACCAGCATATCTTTGAAATAGAAATTTATTTGTTGAATATTTTAGAATTGGATACATCCTATTATGCAATGTTTAGGTTTTCTAAACATTGGCATACGAATGACTTTTATAATAATAGTTTTTTCTTAAATTTACAATTTAACTTTTATAAAGTTTAGTACCCTCATATAGCAAGTAAAATTTTACAAAATACTGAATATGTTTGCATGATTAAGATAAATATTTTTAAAAAAAAATTGGTGCAAAAGAAAATAAATCAAATTTTTCACTAAAACAGGAGCAACATATTAACATACAATTGGAAACAATTGTGTGAATGAAGCATTAGTTATAATTCTAATTTTAGCCGGAAAAGTATCACCTATTTACACAAATTTATCAAATTTCCTTTATATACGAATAACTAATCACAATGAACAGGCCTGTTGAAGTGACTAGCTCTCAGGCTCTCGGTGCCACTCATATTTATATTAACCAAAGTCAAAGCACAAATAAAGAATCAGAATAACACAATTATAATCATTGTTACTAAATTAAAGTTTATGTATTTTAGATGAAACAAAATATTTTTAAAGAGAATTATTTATCCTTTGTCAAACATTTATATAGAGCATGTCGTGTGTATTTGTTCAAAAGTTTTTTAATGAATTTAGCAATAAATAGAAAACAATATTTAATTATTTACATAAATTGAAAGGTGTTAGTTTTGAATCGGCATTAATTACTTATTAATTTTAGATTTTAATATTAAAAGTAATTGAATATTTTCTTTGGCTTTTGAAATAAAATTTTACGATATTGGTGCCGAGTTTCACATTCTAGAATATTGTATATCAATTTTAAAAAGATTCATTAGCGGGGAAAAGAAAGTGAATTTTGATGTTGGATTCTTTGTGTTGAATTATTTGGCACCAGACTTTTGTGATGAATTAGTTGGCATCAGACATTTGTGATGTTTTGATGTGAACTATACTACTTTGTCTATATCGCCCATGTGAATAATGCGGGTAAGAAGTAATACTTTCTGTTGATTTTTTGAACGTAGAGTGACTTACAGTAAATGAGAAGTAATTTTTTGCTTAGACCTACACTTTCATAAATATTGCAGAAAATTCAGCAAATTCTATTGTTACGATTGTTGAAATTGCCTATGCAAGATGCTTTACAACGATGCTTTTAATAAGTCTACTTGTTTTTTTTAAACAGTGAATGCAGTACATGCCAACAGTGGAATCAAATCTTCATCTTGCTTGATTTTTTCTTTCGTCTTAAAAACTCGTATGTATTAGGACGTACAATATACTGTAACATGGATGTATTCGGAATTTGTAATTCGTATGTATTAGGATTAGTGACATTAGTCATATTGATACTCTGAAAAGTATAGCCATTGGCCATTGGCTAGCTTGGATCATGCGTAGGAATAAAATTTCAGGTTTCTTTTATGATTAATTTTCTTTTTTTGTTAACATTCATCAATTGTTTATGTAGATTGAACTATTGTTATTTACTTTTATAAAAAATGTAATAGACGTTAAATTTCATTTTCTAAACTGCCTTTAAAAATTATTGACTTGATAACATCTTAAAATTACACATTTTAAAGTTTTATATAAAAATTAAGATTTTCTTTACCTTTTTAAAAAATTGAGAATGTACGGCTCCATTGAGTAGATAGCCGATCAAGAACGCGACACACAGAAAAATGACATCTGACGATCCTGGCGGGAAAAGAACCTTGGCGAACCTTAGAAAAGTCTAGATAAAAGCAAGAGAGCAGACATGGAGACAGGCTGACAGACAAAGAGCAAATGCACTAAGTAGAGTATCCGGCTGAAGCCCCGAGAAATTTTTGAGAAGATTACCAGTGCCTGTAAAGTTTTGGAAAGAGGGGAGGGGTAAATGTCGTCCAAGTGTAATAATGTTATAGTTCGTGAGTAAATAATTCATTATGCGGGATTGTTTGGTGAATAGTCCTTTACATTGTAAATAAGTTTTATTGCATTGTAGATAAGGCATCTAACATTTATGTTATTGAATTTGTTAAAAGATGTGTTTTTTAGAAGTTCCTTGTGTTGTATAGAGCGGATTCCGTATTGCGCAGTCAGCATGATCGTACCAGAGGAAAAGGAGTTCAAGACTGTTGCTATTTGAGGATTAAATTGGTTAAATAAAGTAAATTGCAAAGGCATACTTACCCAGGAATTTCGAAAATGCAATCTCGAAGAGTTGGCGACGTTTGGACGCACTTTGGGCTAACTAGACCGGGACCCACAATAAAATGTGGATTCTGAACCACTAACAAACATCCATGCTCTCGCCAGGATTCGATTCTGAAGCCTGTGGTACCAAAGGTCAGAGCGCTAGCCAATTGGCCATCAAGCAGCGAGTTGACTAGGAAAAAAGGCAATGAGGGTGTAGAAAGTTTAAAAATTTTAGACCTTGGGAACTAGATATTGAAATCTGAAAGGTAAGACGAGGAGTTATACGAAATTTTTACTACTTACGGATTAGAATGGGAGAAACGATTGAGGAGAAAGATGAGAATTAAGTATTCTAGATCCTGATAAAGTTCTGTATATACAGGCTCTGTTACTGGGGTAAAAATGCGAATTATGTGTTAGATAAGTTGTTAAACAAATACTATGTGTTATTTTTTCTTAAGGTTTTAGATAATTAATTGAGGTTCATAGTAAAAGCTTCGCTTGTACTATGTGATTTGTTTTGAACAAATCATTTTAATAAAAATGCTCAAGTTTTATTTTGTAAGATCTTCTGTAGCAGTCATTAGGGTGATGTATGCATTTTCCCTTGGGGGGGGATGAGTTACTGACACAGTTGCTGGTTGTAATGCCGAGAAACGTTGGAGACTGGAGAAAGTCACCAGCACCAGGTAGATGTCCACGAATGTTGTAATGTTTAAGTTTTGTGTGCAAATAATTAATTGTGCAAGATTGTTTGTTGAATCATTATTTACATTGCAAACAAATTTTTTTACATTGTAGATAAGCCATTTAATAAATGTGTTATTGAATTTGTTAAAAGTTGTGTTTTTAGAAACTCCTTGTGTTGTATAGAACTGGTGTTTTGCTGAGATAAATTTTGCGAAAGTATAAAATAATTATATATATACAAATTCTTTTTAATAAAATATTTGATGAAGTTATTCATTAATAGTAATCAATTAAAAATGTTAGTTACTAGAGGTTGGGAGTCGGATGTGTGAATTTAAGTGTTTGTGAGGGAATCAACAACCAGTTTAAATAACCGACAACCAACTCTTTTATTAGCATTTTTATTTTTTCACAATTCTAGAAAGTAATGTTAAAATTAAATGTTAAGGATGCAATTCAATTATATTCTACAATACAACCAGTAGCAAGGATTTTTACTGCTTTATCAGCAAACCAAGTGAGGGTTGAGATTTTTTTCAGGACTGAGGCTTGTGAAGGCTGTCTTGGATCCACAACGAAAGATCGAGTGGAATCTGTTCTACTATTAAGGAAAAATAATCATTTCTTCTGCAATTCTATAATATTTGAGTGGCTGTTAATTTGGGGCTATTATTTTTATTGGATATACGTATTTTTGTAAGCAAAGTTAGAGTACAAGAAGATTATTTAAGTGAGTGCAAAAGCTGCACATTTAAAGTTGTAAAAAATACTTTATGATACAAAAACTACTTATGTAGATATGTCAATTCAATAAAAATCACTAAACTTATATTACAAATTCATCTAAAAAAATTCATTATTAAGAATAACGGTTAATATTTAATGGGTTTTGATTCAAAAGTTAAGTAAAGATCATAAGACTTAAAATTAAGGAAAAATTTCATGTGTCGGGTGATAGGATTTGGGAGTCGATATAAAAAGTCCGACTCAAGAGTTGGAAATATTTTACCCGACACCCTACCTCAGTTATTAGGGTTGCTTTCCAAAAATATTGATCTGATAATATTTTTAATTAATACAGTTTTATAGAAAAATGATCTAAGTTATCCATTAAATCATTTTTGCATTTCTTTTATTGTATATATAATGTAATAAAAATATAAATAAATAGATTTAATTAATTTAATTATTTGGTTATTTAATCTAATTTTTTTATTAATATAGTAATATAAATAAATAAATATATATGTATATTAGGGAGAAAAAAATATCTGAGGAACTTTTGAGTCGAGCTATTAAAACAAAGACAACTTTCGTTTCAATAAACTCGAATCGTATCGGAAATTCTAATATTGACTTTTATATTACAGCTCCCAGTTCAAGAACCATTAATGGATCTCGAAATAATAAAAATGAAAACTAGAAAAAGAAATTTTATTAGTTTCTTTCTGATTTTACACAAGTCCAGCAAAAAGCACACAAAAAAAAAGCATCAACTCCGAGTTTCAATTTGCCTCGACCAACAAATTTATCTTCTGCGGGTACTTGTACCCAATCACACTGAAGAGGGTTAATTACCTTCCGCCTGACAGAGGACGCGATTCGAGACAAAAGATGGCGTCCTCTTCCGTTCTTTTACACCCCGTTTAATCAAGTCATTCGGAGCACTTCGATTGGACGAGACGTTTGCTCTTAGACAAATGGGAACACTTCGGACAAAAGCGTCTCATCCCGAACTTCTCGGCTTTAAATATGCTTTGGTATTTGCGTTACTCTTGCATGGCTGCCATTGCTAGGAAAAATCTGAAGAATATAAGCAGCGCAATTCCGTTTATTGTACAATGTGTTTTACGTTTATTGTACAATGTGTTTTATGTTTATTGTACAATGTTCTTGCAATGCGTTTGTTGTACAATGTGATTTTTATGTTAAAAAAATAGCAATGAGTATAATAAATGTATTGTAAATTCCCAAACTGTAATAACATAAAGTAGAAGATATAAATTTTATAACTTTTAAAATAATAATTTTTAAAATTTTTCAGAAATTAGACAATTAGATTGTTTAACAAGAATCGAAGATTTAAGAAATATTTTATTGGTATAAAGTGCGATTGGATGACAAATATTATTATTTCTGAAGTACTGTATGACAAATGTAATAATTTTTAAATCTGTAACTTTTTTAATGATTTTGATACCTGATTTTTCAGAAAATTCTTAACAATTTAATTAAATGTACAAATATGATAATATACTTGAAAATTATAATATTGTTTTTATATTAAATGGATTTTTATCGAGAGACATTTAGAAGGAATGAAATAGAAAATTTAGGATTCAAAAATTAAACAACAACCACAAAAAAAAAAAAAAAAAAAAAAATGGCATCCTTTTCCATTATACAAATTGTAGGTTAAAAAAAATATTGGCTCGTTTTGTAGTCTAGTAGTGTCGTGCTTAGGTAGCCTTCTTGAGAGTCAAGGTTCGAATCCACAGGATGTTTTCGTTGAGCTTACTTACTTTAGAAACGAAAAAAACTCGATACTGATAGTGACAACGGGACTAAGTGTTTCACCTTTATAGTCAGGATGTCTGTTGTATACTTTCCTGATTTTCTTTTATGCGACACACATATACGGGGTTGTAAGTTGTAAACTCTTAAAATGCAATGTCTACCTTGTGAGTTCGTCTGTCAACTGTTCGTAGCTTACATATGTGTATGTATATATATTTATATATATATATATATATAATAATAGAAATAAATAAATATATATGTATATTTGGGAAAAAAAATATCTGAAGAACTTTTCAGTCGAGCTGTTTAAACAAAGCAACTTTCGTTTAAATAACTCGAATCGTATCTGGAGCTCTAATATTGACTTTTATATCAGAGCTCCCAGTTCGAGATCCATTAATAGCCATCGCAATAATAAAAATCAAAAAATTTTTATAAGTTTCTTTCTGATTTTCTGCCAAGTGTCGAAACTACACAAAAAAGTCCAGCGAAAAGCACACACACACAAAAAAAGCACCGACTCCCTGTTTCAATTTGCCCTGACCAACAAATTTATCTTCTGCTGGTACTTGTGCCCAATAGCACTGAAGACGGTTAATTGCCTTCCGCCTGACAGAGAACGCGATTGGAGATAAAAGATGGCGTCCTCTTCCGTCCTTTTACACCCCCTTTAATCATTTGACCCCCACCCATTTGAAGCACTAAATGCTCCGACTTGGATTGGACGAGACGTTTTACTCTTAGACAAATTGAAGCACTTCGGACAAAAGCGTCTCGTCCCGAACTTCTCGGCTTTAAATATGCAATCTGATGACTATAAGGAGCGCAATTCCGTTTATTGTACAACGTGTTTTGCGTTTATTGTACAATGTCTTTTGGTTTTATTGTACAAAGATTTTACAATGCGTTAATTGTACAATGTTTTGCAATGCGTTTATTATACAATGTGATTTTTATGTTAAAATAGCATGGAGTATAAATAAATTTTTTGTAAATTCCAGTTGAAGTAATAGTAGTAGAAGACTAAAGTAGAAGATATAAATTTTATAACGTTAAAAATAAT
Source organism: Caerostris darwini (assembly GCA_021605075.1). Taxonomy (NCBI): domain Eukaryota; kingdom Metazoa; phylum Arthropoda; class Arachnida; order Araneae; family Araneidae; genus Caerostris; species Caerostris darwini. The sequence goes on along the minus strand of BPLQ01000115.1, from coordinate 223,740 downwards.
AATTTTTTTAAGAATATTTTTAATTTCTTTAGAAATTAGCAATTTGTTTTTATCAAGAATCGAAAATTTAACAAATATTTCTATTGTTATAAAGCACGATTTCTCGACAAATATTATTATATTTGAAGTACTATACGAAATTTGTAATAATTTTTGAAAACGTTTAATAGCTATTTAATGATTTTGATACCTGATTTTGAAGAAAATTCTTAACAATTTAATTAAATGAACAGGTATGCGGACAAACTTGAAAATAATAATTTTGTTTTTATATTAAGTGCATTTATAACGGCAGAAATTTTGAAGGAGCGAAATAGTAAATTTATGATTCAAAAATTAAACAACAACAACAAAAAAAATTCTTTCGTTGAGCTTGTTTACTTCAGAAAAGAAAAAACTCGGTAGCGAATGTGCAGTATGCGTAATTGCACTCAGGATGTCTGTTGTATGTTTTTCTGGTTTTCTTTTATGCAACACGCATATACGAGGTTGTAAGCTATAAACTCTTAAAATGCAATGTCTACCATGTGAATTCATCTGTGAACTGTTCGTAGCCTACACACACACACACATATATATATATATATATATGTATATATATATATATATATATATATATATATATATATATATATATATATATATATATATATATATATATATATATATACATATATATATATATATATATATATATATATATATATATATATATATATATACATATATATTTATTTATATATATATATATATATATATATATATATATATATATATATATATATATATATATATATATATATATATATATATATATATATATATAATATATATATATATATAATATATATAAAATAATAATAAAATAAGTATAAATATAAAATAATAGAAATAAATAAATGTATACGTATATTGGGGAGAGAAAAGATATCTGAGAGACTTTTTAGTCGAGCTATTTAAACAAAGTCAGTTTTCGTTTAAATAAACTCGAATCGTATCGGGAGCTCTAATATTGACTTTTATATTAGAGTTCCCAGTTCGAGATCCTTTAATGGCCGTCGCAATAATAAAAATAAAAGAAATAATAAAATTAAAAGAGTTTCTTTCTGATTTTTCACCAAGTGTCGAAACCACGATAAAAAGTCCTACAAAAAGTACAAATAAAAAAAAAAAAAAAAGCATCGACTCCCAGTTTCAATTTGCCTTGACCAACAAATTTATCTTGTGCGGGTACTTGTGCCGAATAACACTGAAGACGGTTAATTGCCTTCCGCCTGACAGAAGACGCGATTCGAGACAAAAGATGGCGTCCTCTTCCGTTCTTTTACACCCCGTTTAATCGAGTCGCCGCCATTCGGGGCACTTCGATTGGACGAGACGTTTGCTCTTAGACTAATTGAAGCACTTCGGACGAAAGCGTCTCTTCCCGAACTTCTTGGCTTTAAATATGCTTTGATATTTGTGGTACTCGAGCATGGTTGCCACTGTTAGAAACAATCTGATGAATAGAAGAATTCCGTTTATTGTAAAATGTGTGTTAAATTTGTTGTACAATGTGATTTTTATGGTAAAAAAAACTAGGAGTGTTAATAAATTTATTGTAAATTCTGAAAATTTAATCGAATAAAATAGAATATATAAATTTTATAACTTTAAAAATAATAATTATTTAAATTAAAAAAAAATTATAACAAGTATGGACAATTTAAGAAATATATTTATTGATATAAAGTACGATTGACGGCAAATACACTATTGACCATTAAATTTACTACACCAAGAAAGCAACATGCACAATATTCTACAGACGTGAAATTTAAACTGGTGGGGCGATAGGTGGTGCGATAAAAGGTGAAAAAAGGTGCTGCGATATGCAAACGATTACTTTTCAACGCATTTATACAAAGCAGGTGCCGGTAGCGACCACCTACAATGTGATTAAATAAGGAAATTGTTCAGCCGGTTTCTCATACACAAATTGCATTTGAACGTTGTTGCCTGGAGAAAGGTTATTGTTGTGATGTCTTGTGTAAGAAGCAGAAATGTGTACCATCAAGTTTCTGACTTTGATAAAGATCGAATTGTAGCGTATCGGGATTGCAGTTTATCGTATCGCATTATTGCTGCTCGCGTCGGTTGAGATCCAATGACTGTTAGCAGAATATGAAATCGATGGGTTCAGGATGGTAATACGGAACGCCGTACTGTATTTCAACGGCCCTCAATCATTAGCAGCCAAGAATACAGGCATGTTACCCGCATGACCTTAATGGATCGTGCAGCCACGTCACGAGTCCTCAGTAAAGAATTGGGATCGTTTGCAAGACAAAATTGTCTGCACGAACAATTCGTCGACGTTTGCAGCAGCATGGACTCTCAACTCGGAGACCATGGCTGCGGCTACCCTTGATACGCATCACAGACAGGAGCATCTTCAATGATGTGATCAACGACCAACATGTGCACGTGAATGGTGATACATTAATTTTTCAGATGAATACGGGTTCTGTTTGCAGCAACAAGATGGTCGCATCCGTGTTTGGCGGCATCGTGGTGAACGCCCATTGGCAGCGTACATTCGTCATCGTCATACTGGCCCATCACCTTACGGATGGTACGGGGGTCTATTGGATACACGTCTCGGTCACCTCTTGTTCACAATTGACTGCACTTTGAACAGTGCACGCTATACTTTTGGTGTTTTACGACTCGGGGCTCTACACTTTATTCGAGCCCTATGAAACCCTACATTTCAACAGGATAATGCACGACCGCATGTTGCCGGTATTGTATGGGCCTTCCTTGATACGGAAAATGTTCGGCTGTTGCCTTGGCCTGCACGTTCACCAGATCTCTCACTAATAGAAAACGTCTAGGAATGGGAGGGGGCAGCTTCTGTTGTGACGGAGCACCCGTAGATAGATGTCTGACTTCACTCCATGACGCTGAAGAACAGTGCCTTCCGGGAGGATTTTTACGGGATACTATCCGCAGCATTTGCGTGTCTTATGGGTCGAAATCCGAAACACTAAGCAGTCTGACTCACGAGGCAAGATGCTGAACATCGCAAACGTCATCGATTTTCTTCGTTTTTTGAAACAGTGTCTACAACAATGCCGCCAGCGACAATCAACCTCAACGCCTATTGCTCACCAGCGGCGCACATCGCTACTGAGCCACAAGTCGGACTTAATTGATTTTATAGCATAAATGAAACCCCCCAAATATCAGATTGTAGTAAAAAGTAACATTTTGTATAAAATGGTATTTAAAAATAAGTCTGATTCGATCTACTACAGATTTTATATGGTGTCGTTTGACAAAAAAAAAAAAAAAAAAAAAAAAAAAATTGGATTTTTTGATATTAGATTTTAAACAAATGAATATTTCGAAAATGAATTTTATTAATTATATAGATTAATCTATGACTTTTTAATGAAATATTTTATCTAAATACATTAAAATAATTAAAAATGCTTTAAATTAATAAATAATTCAATAAAATAATAAATTAATGCATTAAATTAAAAAATCAAAATTATTTGATCTTAGAAAAAACACAAGAACTATTGAATTTTATGTTAAAACTTCACCTGGAGACATTACCATTAAACAGTGTCTTAATGATCAATCCGTCCCCACTTATCATGAGTACACCTTTATATTTCATTTTGAAAGTAATGATCATTTTTCACGACTATCGGTATACGAGTTTGAAAAATGCATTTGACAAATAGTTGTACTTTTTATCCCCACACTTTCCATTATTTATTTGTTGAACTTGAAAGTTTCTCGCATCTTTTATGATTATGAAATATTTATTTAATGCATTCACTTATTATGTTTTAAACTTTGTTTTACAGTTGCTTTTAGTATCGTTTATTTTGAAACAGTTATTTATTGTCTCTAATGATTAACATGAAGAGGAAATGATCAAGTAATTTTTTTAAAAAAGCAATTTGCTGTTTCTATTTTTAATGAGAAAAAGCAAAGATAGCGATTAACTTCGGAAAAATAATGAGCTAAGACACCAATTGAGAAATGTTTTTTTCCCCCATTATATTAATAATGCCGGAAATAATTGAAATGTTTCTTTGGGAGAAAAATATAACATTTATTAATTTGATGCATGAAACAAATATTCGTAGAATGTTTAGCGAAAAAAATCGTAGATAGTACATTTTTTTTTTACACATCGCATATGCCATCTCCAGTCTTTGATGATTAAAATAAACTCACATTAGAATTGCAATAAATATTTTATAAAATGCCAGAAATAATAGAATGCAGTAGTTAAGTATTGCGAGGTTATTAAAGATGTCGATGACATGCCGTGTTCACTTGCTCATTGTTGTCACTGCTTCAAAGGAGGTTGAATTTCTTGCTGTCACAGCAATGTCAGAAGTGAGACATTCTGATTAATTCTCATACTTCTACTATCTCTTCAGTACAATGTAAGGATTTACCAGTCTACAGATTTATTATGACTATCCCTGACATAGATAACGAAGTATTGTATGTGGATGTAATAAATGCTATGGAGGTGTACATGTCGTGCTCATTTAAGTCAGTTCCCAACTCGGACTCAGTGGCAACGTGCGCCGCTGGTGAGCATTAAGGAGGAAGTTCAATCCACTGACGACTTTGTTATGGACGCTGTTTCTAAAAACGGGGGGAATCGATGACGTTTGGAATGTTCAGCAATTTGCCTCGTGAGTCGAACTACCTGGTGGGAATTTTTCCGGGTTTTCCCATATGATACGCAAATGCGGGGTAGTTTCCTCTCTAAGTCTCGCCAGAAGGCACGACCCTCCTTTCTTCAGCGTCACGGAGTCAAGTCAGACTTCTACCTACGGGTGCTACATCATAACAGAAGCTGCTCTTTTCTTTCTTTTCTTGAGAACACACAGGTTCCTGGACTTAGTCTAGATATTGCTATCGACCAAGTGGGATATGAAAACAAATAAACGACAGAGTTATCATTTTCGTTAACAATTTTGGTGCTATTGCAGTTTCGAACTCTAGTGAATTGAGAACTATGCATCCTCCAATCCTCTTCTCGAGGTTAATGGAAGAATGTTCCAGCTTACAGATTTATCCCGCCCATTCGCGTATTGACACGGGAATATTCAGTTCGACGTTGCTTAATGAATTTCCAACCAAGCTTCCTTAGTCCTGTAATCCATTGTCTTAACTATTAAAACGTTAACCAACGCTGCTAAACTAAATAGTTAGTTAACTAATACTAAATAGTAAATTATGGAGAATATAATAATAAGAAAAATTCTTTACAGCCTTTTTAGCGTAATCATTATAATGTTAGCTCTAATAAAACAACGTCGTATCAAGCAAGGGTTGATGTTCCCAAAGTCATGTTGCCTACAATGGAAAAAAAAAAAGATTTTTCTTAAAAAAAATGTAGCAATCAAGTTTTTAAACTATAATTAACGATTTTACAATTCGAGTTAATAAAAATTCCGTTTGCAAATTTGATTCCTCTTCAAGTTAAAAAACATAGTATATACGTATTTACTTAAAAAACAACTTCTCCTGATAAATTTTATATTAAAAAAATATGTGATTTTTTTTATGTCAAATGAAGCTGATTTTATTTTGTTAACATTGATAATAACAAAAAAAAAAAAAAAAAAAAAAAAAAAAAAAAAAAAAAAAATCCCAATCCTGAATTAACGACATGACAACCAATTGAGGAAAATTATTTTTTAACAATACAAATCTTACATTCTCGAAGTATTGAATGCTTGTACATAGACACTATTATATAGACTACAAATATAGACACTATTTAAAAAAAATTATGCAGGCAACATATTTAAAAATTCATAAAATACTGATATCGCGTTTCTAAAATATAAAAATATTCATTTTTGATGCCAAAAAAATGAACTAAATACAAAATTTAACATTCAAGGACAAAACTGACGTCATTACAAAAACTTTAAAATTTTAGGATTCTGCAATAAAATAAAGCAAAACTGAACGTATACTCATGTCCATAAATTAAGGATAATGAAGTTCAGACAAAGAAAGAGACAAAAGCTAAACAAATTTGGCTTATTTGTAAAGTCTATTTATTAAACAAAAGGTAAAGAGCAAAAAAGATGCTATATGTTTGACATAATTAATAAAAATTGCGATTTTTACTCCCTGGAGCAAATTTCAAAAAAGAACCTATTTACAAAAAAAAAAATTAACATGGTTAGTATGATGGTTAATATGGAGTATGTCTCCCGGACGGTGCAATACATGCCTTACAACGCCTAGGCATGCTGAGTATCAAATTATCAATCTGATCTTGGGGAATATTACACCACTCATCAAGCAATGCCCTCCGAAGTTCCGGTTGACAGGTGGGAGGGGGTTGACGGGCTGCAATTCGTCGGCCAAGCATATCCCACACATGCTCTATTGGATTCAAGTCAGGTGAGTATGCTGGCCAATCCATACGGGTGATATTCTCCAATTGAAGGCATTCATCTACAATGTTTGCACGGTGAGGACGGGTGTTGTCATCCATAAACAGAAATCCAGCACACATGGCGCCCCGAAACAAACGTACATGTTGTTCCAGAACGACATCCCGATAGATGTGGCCTGTCATCGTTACACTCTGAACATGCAGGTCAGTTCTGGAACCAAGAATAATTCCTCCCCAAACGAGCCATCCTGCACCACCGTAACCCTATCGTTCAATGGTGTTCTCTTGGTGGTAACGGGTACCTGGCGCTCTCCATATGAAAGTCCGGCGAGAATCAGACTGCAAACTAAACCTGGACTCGTCGGAAAACATCACACCAGACCACTGTTGCGGTGTCCACAATGCATGCTCTCTACTCCAGGTTAATCGCAGGCGACAGTGAGTTGCGGTAAGTGGAACACATCTGACAGGCCTACAAGGTCTGTCTTGAAACTGTCGTACCGGTAGCTGAAGAGAGCTGACGAGACAGGTCTGATGCTGTGCTCCGTCTGTTTCTTTTGGCAGTAACTGCTAAATACCGGACCTCATTCGGCGTTGTAACTCGGGGGTGACCTGTGCTGTAACATCTACTCACATTACCATCATCTTTGAATAGTTGCCAAAGCCTGGAGATGACACACTGGGCGATTCCAAGTTCCTCGGATACTTCCAGCTGGGTAGTCCACATTCCAGTCGTCCGATAATTCTACCACGTAAAAAATCCTCCAAATACTTCCTTTGTGCCATAACTATGCGGTTATTGCACTGAAAGGCTTTTAAAGCGCTTGTGAACAATTTTACTTCTTTGCCACCATTCCTTATATACCCCTCTCTTACACTCGCGTCATTGTGACGTACTATCCGCGCCATCTGGTGGTTTCCTGTAATTTGCATATTCTTCTTCAAGATGTGTGTGATAATTCTACAGGTGAAATTTTTATTTTAGAGCTCAATTTCTGTGTGATTCTGAATTATCCTTAATTTATGGACATGAGTGTATTTTGGAACGTATTTGTTTACAATGCAGTCTGTTGCATACTCAGAAATTCAGTAAGTATAAAAATGTGTAACATATTCCTCTTCAGTAATACATTCAGTTATATTTATTCACAATTAAATAAGAAAGAAGTATTTGTAGAAAAGAAAATAAACATTATTTTATTTTATTTTTTCTTGTCTTTGTATTCGAAAAGAAAATATTCGACAAAATATCCATTGCAGTTTTCGTTAAAAATATATTACAAATAAACAAAATATGCAATAACTATCTTTCTATCGCTACTTGGATTGGTTAAAAAAACTGAGCTGCAAACTAGCTTTTAAATGAATCTTCATGTTCGAATTTAAAAAAAACAACATTGTTTTATAACAGAAATAGTAAAAATGTGGAAAATGTAAAGTTTATACAGCTAGCCAAGAGATAAGAATTTATAAAATTGTTTTCCCACACTTTAACTAGCAATTCTTGTTAATTCTTTTCAAGAATGTATCAAAATTGAATTCCAAGGGTTGTACTGCTGTTACTCATTTAGCATTACCCAGGGGGTACATGTAGCTTGAAGATATGCAACGGATGCCAGTAACACTAACCCCATTACGCTTTACAATTCTATTAGGACGTGGACGACCTACGGTTTAAATTGGATTCCGAATCACTGCAAACATTCAAGGCACCGCCGGGACTCGAACACCGAACCTGTTGCACCGAGCTCCCGTCGCTTAGCCATCAGGCCTCAGATTGATTATATTTATGCATAATTAGATAAGGAAAAGTATTGCTAGACAAGAAATTAACTTTATTTTATTTTATTTTTTCTTGTCTTTGTATTCGAAAAGAAAAATATTCGAGAAAATATTCATTGTAGTTTTAATTAAAAATATTATAAAAAAAATACGCAATAACTATCTTTCAATCGCTACTTGGATTAGTTAAAAAATCAAGCTACTAAGTAGTTTTTAAATAAATCTTCAAGTACGAATTAAAAAACAACAACCTTGTTTTATTACAGAAACAGTAAAAATGTGGAAAATGTAAAGTTTAAACAGTTATAAGAATTTATAAAATTGCTTCCCCACGCGTTAACTAAGGAATTCTTGTTAATTCGTTCTAAGAATGTATCAAAATTGAATTACAAAAATAAAGAAAAGATATCGTCAATTTTTGAATCACCCCTTTTTTTTTTTAAATTCTTTATTTTCGACCGAATTCCTGTGAATAATTCAATGGAATTCCTCGAATTATTGAGGAAAGAATTTTTAAAGAAGACATTTTGGTTAAACTTTTTTTTTAAAATCAACGGAATTTATAACAAAGGCGCTTTAAAAATCGTAATTGCATCTTTACTATCCAAACATTGTTGTGCATTTCTCTGAAATCTATTTTCGGTGAATTGAAATTAAAATTAAAGAATGTATGGCAGCGCAGTTAAGGAAAATGAATAATAAATAAATCTCGGACAGATAATTTTTTAATTAAGAAAATGACTTTTATCCTCATGAATGGATAAATTACGAAATACGAAACTACGAAATAAATTAATATGAGCAAACAAAGATTCTTCTTATTATTGTGAGTTTAAGATAACTATACGCCCACGCGCAATCTTAATTTGATCATTACTTTATTTCAGCAGAGAATAGCTCACATTTCTTTAATATAGAATTATTTTTTTGGCATGTTATATTTAGAAAAATTGTTAACAAAGTTGTATGTTCATGCTTGTTGTCCCCATGTATGTTTATTATTTTTTTATTTTATTATTAACGAAGATTTAGTCAACTTTGATTATCTTAAAAGATTTCTTTAATAAATAAAGCAAATAAAATATTTATGTCAAATATAGCATGTGTTAAATCAGGGGTGGCCAACCCAAATGATCTATGTAGGTATGTAACAGATTACCTGTAATAAAAATAAAGTTTTTCATAAATATGCTAAAATTCCATAATTAAATTATTAAACATACTATAAGTTATAAATTGCATACATAAATAAATACATTATACATAAATTAAATTTTTTTCTTATTTTTCAACGTGATATTAATTCAGTGATTAATATAATTTAAATTATTCATTTAAGAATAAAAACAAAATCACAGAATTCATTTTAACCTTTGATCATTTAAACAATTTGAATATCATATAAAAAGAAGTCAATTTTTAATACATTCTAATCAGAAAATTCTATATCATGGGTGGCTAATCGAAATGATCTTGGGGGCCACTTTGGAAATGCGTCCTAACTCCGCGGGCCGCATATAAAATTATATATCCCCCTATTAGATTTAGACCCACTATTAGACATTTTTTTGGAGTAAAAAATTGAAATATAATGAGCTATTATTTTTATTTTTACTATTATTCTTACATGTAAACATAGATAATATAATAATAAAGATACTAAACGCACGTTGTAAAGAAATATATAACACTAAAATTTAAATATATAAAAACTATATATAAATATAAACGAAATCATTAAAAAATATTTATTTTACTAGTGCGATATTTGTTACTCCACTCTTTCACTTAGCTTTTGCAAATCGATGCGCGCGCATCATGAGTTCGCAAAATATTATTTAATTATTCGGCGAACTCATAACTGTAAACTCACAAATAAAACAAGCAATATATATCTATTATTATTTTAAAATTAAAGTTAATTTTTTCTCAAAATTTCAATAATTAATTTTTAAATTTAGGGATGCACACATAATGTATTTGTTTAATGCATTGGCTTTCACTTTTTTCGCCTTTATAAAATAAATATATTTTGTAAAAATATGATAAACTTCACGGTCTGGAAAAATGTTAAAGGTTGGGTTGGCCACTCCTGTGTTAAATACTGATTAAATATAATTTAGAACATGCGAAAACTTATGATCAGATAGATCATAAAGAGCAGTTTGTATTATTACAAGACATGCAATACCATATAAGTTTGACATTTAATCATAATAACTATTTAATTTTTTCGATAGTGGAAAGATTCATGAAAATTTGATGGTACTACTGTGTCTAAAAAGTAAAACAAATTTTCGATTTAAAATTCGCAGGGCTTATGGAACCTTTATTTCTTTTGGGATTGCTGGCACAGTCCTTGACATCTGTGTGAAATGTGACGTCAAAATATTCATTAATGTTTGAGTTACGCTTGGCTTCATGAGATGCTTAAACTGATTCTCGCGATTTTTGAAATGTCTGAATTCATTGAGCAAAGAACTCGCATTCAATTTTGTTTGCGGAAATGTATAGAATGTTGTAGAAGGCATTCGGTGAGCATTCCTATATCGGAAAGAAATGCTTAGAAGTGGTATAAACAGTTCAAAGAAGGCAGAGAAAGCGCTGAAAACGAAGAGCCCTCTGGTCAACCATCCACCTCAACCGACGAAGCTGACGTCCATAAAATTAAAGATTTGGTGCTTTCAAACCACCGATTTACTATTAGAGACCTTGCTGATGATGTTGGGATTTCAAAAGGATCGGTCAATTCTATTTTGGGTCTCAAATTTGTTCAAATCTCGATTGGTACCGAAAACACTGAATGCGCCAGCTCTCACTGCATTGATTCATCGTGACACTTTCGCAAAAAATGAAACCCATATCGTACCACAACCAGCGTAATCCCACCGTTTAGCACTCCGGGCCCACCGTTTTGAGCCGATTGAAGAGATTCAGCTTGAATCGCCATCGCTTTGAATGCCATCCGTGCCGATGACTTATTACATGCATTGGGGATTGGAAAAAAAGTTGGCATTGTGTCCGGAGGGGATAATTTTGAAGGCGATGGAATAAATGTGGATGAATAAATAAAGAGTTTTTGAAGAAAAAATAATTGGTTTTACTTTTTGGGCGCAGTAGTATTCATCATATTAGTTGAAATAAAAATGTAAGGCATAGAAAATATAAAATTTGGTACTTTCATATTATCTATATTTTCATATGTATAGTAGGTCTTTTTTACTTAAAGGAAAATATGTTCTCAGATGGTCTCTTCTGCAGCAACTCATTTACGTTTTTTTAATCAAAAATGATTAAAGAAACTATTAAAACAGATTTAACTTTATTACCTTGCCAGACAGGAAACGTCATTTGCCAGGCGTTTATAAAAAAAATCCATTTCATATAATTTTTAAGAAAGAATCTTTGTATACTTAATCAATTATATGTGGTTTGTTTCTTTTTGTATATAAGCATTTTATTTTAATAATTAATGTTAAAAATTAGAAAAACCTTTGTTTTGCTATTAGTTTTCTGTAAATATAGATAGTATAATTTACATTTGAATCAATATTAAGTTTATTGCAATTGGTAAAAATTAAATTTTGAAATCAGAATAATCAATTTTTGAATTTATCAAAATATTGTTTTAAAACTATAACTATCAAAAATACTAAACTTTGATGTGTAACTAAATTAGCTGATTTATTTTGAGAAGTTAGCGTCACTGTAACAGTATTTATGAAATCTTTAATGTTGTTTCGACATCACATTTGTAAAATATGTATCAGCTTTATTTTTTCTCGATAAGATATGTTCATTAAAAGGAGCATAATAGATAAAAAAATTAAAAAGATTTAAGTTCTCATAAAACTAAATTGAGAATTCTATGTATTTTTAAACTGCGTTAAATATTTTTGATGAAATTGTTATTGGTTACGTATCCTATTTGTAATCAAGGTTAAAAATGCTTGTAGGTTGTTTGTAGCCATTGTTTAGCGCAATAAATTTTTGCGAAATTAAACCCTTTACATCACAGGTGTTTTAACTTTCTTATGCCACATTTGAAGAAAAATATTGTTTTGGGCCGCACATAAAATTACTTATTGCTAATGGTTGGTAAGAAAAAAAAATTGTAAGAATCTACACGTAGTAAGAATATAAGATATCTACCCCAACAAATAAAAAAATCCTTAAAATAATAATTTTTGATTGTTTTTGAAGGGTTTTTAAATCACTAAAGCAGATTAAAAAAATTTCTCATGGTATGTTGTCGTTGTCGTATCTCCTAAAGGGTACAAGAAAACCAAATGTCGTGGTGCTCCCGAATAATATTGACTGTGCTGATTGTCAGCTCGGAGTATCAATGTTCTTCCGAGGGTTATGGTCCAGACAATGCATGGCGGCTGCAACAGCTGGGCAATCAAAGACATGATGAGGAGTAAGCTCGCCGTCAGGGTAGTTTCCCCAGTTTTGGTTAGTTTTTAACGCCAACAGCAGAAATTTTCATAGTTTTGTAGTGCTTCCTCTTTGATCTTGTGAGAGTAGAGCTGTTTTTCTGTCGATATTTAGTTCTGTAATTTGGTGTTTAGTTTCGATCTTAGAAGGAATTAAAAATTTAGATTTTGCTAAGACATTTGCATCTGTAAGGGAAGTAGAAATGACAGTTTGATCCAGATTTCTGGCATTTTTCGCCAAAGAATCTACAATTTCAATAAATTCCAAATCAATATGAGCAGAGATCCATTGCAGGGCAAACATTCTGTGCAAGCAGTGGATTTGTTTTAAAAGAATTATAATGTTCAGATCATACTTGAAAAACCTTTATTCAGATCCTGTAAGGCAAATCTCGAGACAGGGAAGATAGTAATTCCATTCATTTGTTATGATAGAGGTAGGCCTCAAGTGCCTTTTGAATGACCAGCAGTTCTCCTGTGATACAATTTTTCCAACACCGGCAGCCATTTCAATTCTTTTCTCATGGTATTGAAATAATCTTAGAAAATAAAAATAAGAAATGCTGTTTGTTATTTAAATAAAAAGTAAAAGTTCAATAAAGTTATTATTTTAAAATTATTATGTAATTAGTATAAAATAATATTTATAATTAATGCATAAATATTTCAATATTTAATGAAAATTTACGTTTTTATGTGGGGACTCGGGCATTCAGAGAGTTGGACAGCTCTGTTTCTCCTTAATATAAATAAAAAAATCGCTTTTATTAAAAAAAATTTTTTTAAGAAATATTTTGTTATTACTTTTTCTATTAAAAATAATTTTTTTTAGATTTAATTAATATGATATAAAAAATTTTCTTGGCACTAAAAGAAATGCATTTGTGAAATATGAACTTAAAATTTTTTGAAGTTAAAATTAAAAATTTCTCTATTATTATATTCTTAAATAAATAGGAAAAATAAATAAAGGTATTGTGTTTACCTACTACTTACAAGGTTTTATCCGAAAACTGAAATAGAAATAAAAAGTTAATTTAATAAAAATGGCAAAAAAAAAAAAAAAAAAAAAAAAAAAATTTTTTTAAGCATTCAACTCAGTTCTCCCGGGAATTTTTCTTTATTACATGTTGTGAGGTCTTTTCATTTATTTTTATGTTGAATATCTGTGGGCCTTACGACCCACTTACGTATGCTACGAACAGCCCACCAACGGTCGATGAGAAAATAGAGATGGTGAACATTCTTTGAAGATACACTTTAAAAGCTTAAAAGTGTTCTAGGCGTCTCTTTTAAGAAAATCTTTTGTACCATCCTTTTAAAGAAAGAGCAAAATAACAGCCCCGTCGCTGCATATTTCCTTTTCTGTTTCTTTCACAAATATAAAATCGCACATCGCTCACTTAGCAAAAAAAAAAATGACACAACCCACAAAATTTCAATATGCATTTTATTTCATAAATTAGCAAAATGAAAAATATCATAACATGAGTTGCTGAATTAACCATTAAGTTTACTGTGTGTGAGGATTTCTGTTTAAGGATACCATACTTTAATCTTATTTTTTCTTTCTTCTCATTTATAAGATTCGATATTATTTAATTTTCTTACATTTCTTACAAGTAAAATATGTAGAATTGTAAAAGCTATGTAAGAATCATTTAACATTTCATAACACGAAAATATATTTATTTAAGCATAAAAATGATGCTATTGAGAATAGAAATAAAAACTTAATTTAATAATGATTCTGATCTAATTAAAATACTAATTAAAACACTTGTTAAATAATTCATCTAATTAAAATACTTTCAGTTCAAAGACGCAAATGATTGCATTTTAGCGGTCAATGAAGGGATAAACGGAGCTTTAGAGCCTCGCAACTGAGCATTCGGATGATGTGTAAAAGCGAATTAATTCAATTCTAGAGCTTAACGTCTATGGGCATAACTTCGTATAATAAACTTATGCCCATTCTCTAGTTAAGCTCATTCTGAGAGTCCGCCAATTTACGAATCTATATGCTTTAGAAATTTTGCTAAGCAAAATCTAACCAAGATCTAATATATGAATTTCCATACAATATGAGCGTATGCCAGTGTATGAAAGTCGACTTGCAGTTGGGTAAAAGGAAGCAAAATGGGTGAAATGGAAAAATCTCGGGAGATTTATGGCGGAACAATTTGTCAATATTCGCAAGGATAAATGAACGATGATACAACACAGCGTTCCTCTAGAGACACAACAGAATGTGATATCGGTTTTCACAACATGCGATTCGCAATTACCTACGATTCAATATCAGTAACCACAAGGTGGCTTGGAAAATGGGATCTGAGCCCCGAACATGTGCAGTGTTTCCGGGTTCGATAAATCTGGAATTATACTGATTGGAGTAGGAATGTTTCAACGATTGATGCCATTTTAAGTTGAGCTCCAGTAAACTGCGAAGATGTGTTTGCAGACGCCCAGATATTAGTTGACTCTGGATAGCTATGCACCCCCTGACAACACAAAACTATGATCCAGGACGTTATTTAATTTGATAGTTGTCAACTGTGACAACCTTGTGGTGCATTGAGGATTCTCCGACATGCTGCCGCTCTTTCATAGTATCTACGGCTTACATTTTAATTGAATTATACTAGTCGCACATGGCAATCATTTCTACTGATTGTCTTCGTGCTTGTAAAACACATACTTGGCAAAATAGATCTTCAGTAGATAGATCTGATGGTAAGGTATTTCCGACGATCCCAAGGTATCATCGATCCACCAAAACAAGTGGAAAGTGAACAGTACAATGAGTGAAAACAGATTACAAAGATGCTTACAAATTGTAGCTATTTTATATTCAAAAGAAAAGAAGAAAAAAAAATAATGGATGAATCTCAGCTTGCTAGTTACTTCCTCTGCAGATCACACAAGTCGTTCTTGGTAGCATGAGAATTCTTGCTAGAATCAAAACAAACCGACTGTACGTCCCATTCCGTCCGTTGAAGGGTTAAGATTGCATCTCCATAGTATAAGTTTGCATCTCTCTAGTATAAGATTGCGCATTAATCACAACAACTTTATGCGATCAAATCCAAATTATCCTCAACTTTAAGAACCCAAATTGCAAAGTATTTGGATTTCAATGTGAACAAAAAATGTTTTTAGGATATTGGAATCTGTCATCATCATTGTAAAAATTTATTAAGACATTAGTAAAAGAAAAAAATCAACATAAGACAAACTTGAAACTAATGTTGTTTGTAAAAACACTTGCTTTTAATATGCAAATATACTGCATTAATTATAACTTACGCTTATGACAGAAATTTCACACCAATTTCTAAACATTTCTGAGTATTTTCTTTTAATAAATAAAGGATTAAATTTAGTAAAATAATCGTACCTTTTTTAAAATTTACTATTTTTATTTCTAATTTATCGCAAATCAAGATAATAATAATTTTATGATTTTTAAAAAAATTAAAATAGTATGCAATTTGGATAGCAAGTAATATACTATAAAATACATTATAACAAGGTTTTTAAATCGGAATTTACAGCAATTTATATTGATAACAATAATATTTCTAGAAGTTGCAAAATAAATTATTGGATATGTAATGCTCAGAATATATCTGGATATTGAGTTTAAATTAATTATATGATATTAAGCATTACGATATTTACAAAATTCAAGATTTAATTAAAAATTTTTAATTTAAAAATCCAAATTTTGATTGGGAAATTGCTTAGTTAAATTATTTAAACCAAGAATCATTCGCCAAAAAAATTATTGATTCTAAATGATTTCATAGTTTTCAAACATTGCAATTAACGCTAGTGATTCAAGATTTGCATTTGATATCTAATTAATTATTTGACTTTTTTGATCAATTTCTTCATTTTAGATTCAATGTATTTAAGAATTTAATATTCATTTATTTCGATATCATGAAAAAGTTAGATTTTTGTATATTGCAATATAAGTTGATCACATACATTTACATACGATTTTTTTACATACAACTTAAACATACAAACGTTTAGACATAAAACGGTCAATTAATTAAAATCATAATGTTTGTTAAATGTTTTATATTATTTGAAAAAAAAATTACAAAAACAAAATGTATTATTTTAATTATTGAAGGCCAACGTCAAGTCATATGCCAAAAATAAAAATATATCAAATTTATTTAAATCACAAAAAAGCACATTTAAAAAAAATACAAAAATAAATTTGAATGAACATATAAAAGAATGAATTGGAATTACAGAATTATCAGAATATCTTAATAATACAAAATATTAAGTACTACAATGATAAAACAAATTGATTTATCTTTAAAAGATGCAAATTAATTCACCAAAAATCTAGTGTGTAAGTTTTTGAAGACTGTATAATTGAAATTCTAATTTTATAAATAATTTAATTCGGTTTCGTTTGATCTCCTTTAATTAAAACATATTAAAATTTTATTGTTAAAAATTTAATTTAAATTGTAATCTTACACATATTTCTTGAATTTTAACGATAAGTCAATCTATATTCAACTATTTGAAATGCTGTTCCAAAACTATCCGGCTATCCGGTTAGATGGCGCTTCCGAACTTTGGCGAGATGTGCTTTCGCGGTCCGGCAACATTCGCGGTATTTCAAACGCCTGCCTCAATCTCTCTCAGCTGCCGGATATAACCCAGTGCTGGATTTAGCGGAACTGATTAGAGGGAGGAACTTCATGATTATTTTCGAGAAAGAAGCTCTTCCGAAGAGTGATTTTCCATCTGGGCTGATTTGCGTGAGTTTGTGAATTTAAACTAAACTGTGAATAATTTTACAGTTTTGAATTATCTAACTTTTAGTATGAATTTGAATTGAAAACAGTATACATATTTTTACAATAAAACTGTAAAATATTATTGGAACTAAAAGAAGGTTTATGGAGGAATTTCTGTTTTTAAAACATTAGCAATTTTTTTTCCTTATCCAAGTGTTAACATACTTTTATTTGAAAAATATTTAATAATAGAAATTACTAAGATATAAATTATAAGTTTAGTTTATTTTGGAATTATATGAGTGAGATTTTTAAATTCCGTAATTATGATTTTTAAATATTAGATTTATCAAGTAAGATAATGAGTTTACGCTATTCAGACGCATTTTATTTCGAAATTTAATAATTTAAAAGCAATTTTACCGTTTTATTTAGTAACATTTTTGAGAAATATTAAACTTTAAATTTTGATGTTTTTTTTGTAATTTATTAAATTATTTGCTAAATATAAATGTATAAAGAAACAGTTACATAAAAGTGTCCATTTGAATAATTAAATTCCTTATATTGTTTTAAAATAATCATGATTTTCTTCATATTTTTACTTTCGTCAGTTTTTATGAAAACCTTTGGAAATTACAATGTTGAATACTCTGCATTCAAATCACTTGTTTTGAATCTAAACAAAACAAATCTATCAAAGCAAAATTTTGTTGACAATTTAAGTTATAAAAATAGTGTAACTGATTTTGAAAAAGACGAAAATGAGATTAATTTATTAAAACCAAGAGGAAACGAGGATATGGTTCCGAAGGAAGTTGCTGTCAAAGAATTTGATTCTCTTGACAAAAATGGTAGACTATTTCATGATGTTAAGAGCAATAAAAGCAGATCAAAAACAGGAAACAAAGATAACAGCAATCTGGTTTCGAATCTTGAATCAACCAAAGGTGAAACTATATTCAAACCATCAGCGGCAGTACTTAGCACTGCAAAAAAAGAACAAATTGAAGAATACTTTGCACCTCAGTTACCAGTTCCAGGTGACAATATCGTTCTGGTTGCTGAGATTTCGAACGTCACTCAGAAGAACTTAAACTGCACATCCACGTCCCAAAACGCTTCTGAACCTTGTGTTGAAACGTTGGAACACGCTCCGCAATTCGAACAGGCTACGCTGACTAAAGTTGTGATTCTGTTCGTCATAGCTGGACTCTCCTTCATTGGCAACATTGCCACTTTGACGTCTATTTTGAGAACTGGAAGACAGAACACATCAACAGTGTATATTCTTCTGGTGCAGTTGGCAATATCTGACTTGCTAGTGGCAACTTTCTGTTTGTTGACTGATGCACTGTGGAAAATCACTGTTCAGTGGTATGGTGGAAACATTCTTTGTAAGGCGGTCAAGTTCATGCAGATGTTTTCTCTCTACCTATCCACTTATGTGCTGGTACTGATCGGGTTTGACAGACTGTGTGCGATTCGGTTTCCTATGGCAAGAGCTAGAGCTAAGCATTACGTTCGCAATGGCATTGTTTGCATCTGGATTTCAAGTGCTGTCTTCAGTTCTCCACAAGTAAGTCAATGATAGTTAGTTATAGTATTAGTATTTTGGTATAGTACTATTCACGAAGGAATTATCCTTCCTTTTCCACTGCCAATGATGCAAAAATTTGAGTTTTTTAAAGGATAACTACTATAATGGATAGAGGAAGACTTAAATAATTAAAACAGGAATGAAATTTCATGTCTGATCATAAGACTCTAATATATAAAATGTTGAATTCTTTTTTTGAAATATTAGCATAATCTTATAAGTAACCTTGAGCATTTAATTAAATCATCAATTAGTATGAAGAGATTAAATAAACGGATTAACATAGTGAACACCATTTGCATTCATTAGTAACAATCCAACTAACTAAAGCATAAATCAATGTGTTTTTTTGGAACTTGTGTTTCTTTACTGTTGTTATAATCTGTTTTTTCTAAAAAGGGTAGATACTTATGAATATTGATGGAAATGACCGGTGTTCAGACTCTTATAATTTTTTTGTAATATTTAAATCATAGAATGAAGAACAAGATGTACATTAAATGCATTCTCATCTTCGAGGATTGAGTAAAGATTCTGAACTACTGATAACATATAGTTAAACAAAAAATATAGAGCTTTATTAATACAATGAATGCTTTCTATTGTCTAACAAAAAGTACTACGAAATATTAAATAATGTTAAAATGATTACTTTGTAAATGCAATAATGGCAATTATTTATATTGTTATTACAGTATAAATAATAAATATTGAAATAGTTGTTTAATGTTATAATATTGTGGCATTTCGTATGTTACACTAATAAAGTGATGGCTTTTAATCAAAATTATTTTTCTAATTACATTTAGCATGAAGAATTTCTAGAAAAGTAATTTTTGACTTTCGATTTTTAAGTGGTTTTAAAGAGTAATAAATATTTTTTTTATGTAACTACAGTTATTTATATTTGAAAAAAAATTTCATAGTATACTATTAATGTGTTTCTATATCCTAAAAATATTTTACACTTTATAATAAATACTCGACCAGTTTATTGTATGTAAAATGAACGTTTTTATTTCTATAAATGATTGATAAATATTTTGTAGAAAATGTATCGATATGACATTAGAGAAAACAATTTCATATATTCATGAATTCCATTTACTTACAAAAACAGCAACAATAAAATATTATACAGATATATGTATAAAAGTATATAATCAAAATTATATATATATATTGATGTATTATTTCTATTTATACAATTTTGATTATTTCGAAGTACAAATTCAATATTCGTGATCATTCAGTTTCTTGTTAGAGAATTGTATGTGTACATAGTCTTTTTAAAACATCGATATTTACATTTTATTGAATTTTAGAAATGTTAAAAAAAATTATTTTTATGTTATGGTAATATCAGGATGGAAATATTATTCTTTATTTGTTAATGTGTTTTATTTAGACGTGTTCTTTTAACCATCTGTATTCTTTTTATAACAGAGATGTGAACGTTATTTATGAAATATCTACATATACTTCTCTTTCCTACTTGAAATAAAATCATTTTGCTTTCCGAAATATGTATAATTTTACAAGCGACGCAGATGTTACCAAAGAAAAATACTTTTAGGAAATATTGAGACAAGTGCTGGCCAGTGGACGATTCGTGGAAAAACTGTGAATTTGGACAAATCGAATCATCATTATCTGGACAATTCTACTCTCAGTATAAATTTAGTTTTAAAAGGTTTTAAAAAAGCTTTAAAAAGTTTTCTACATATTTTGAACAGTTACTCTGATAATGAGGCACTAGATTTATTTTCTTACTAATTACCCCAAAGCTTTTCATATTTAATGCAGTTAATAATAATTAATCAATTATGTTATTGTTTTATTTTTAAATTTTTGAATTTCATTGATAGTTTTTAGTCGCCCTATAATGTCATTTCGAATCCTAACATTCGATATTAGATATTTTTTAACTATAGTATAAAATTATAAAAACTGGGTATGAATTAAGTAATAAAAAATTAAATACACGAAAAAATTCGAAAAAACGCGGAGAAAAAAAATAATTTAAATTTAGAAATATTTACGAACAAATATTCCAATATATAAAATAAACATATGATATCCTAAAAATAAACATGTCTTGAATTGTAAAACCTTTAATTGATTTTTTTTAAATTTAATACTTTAATAAATAACAAATTTAATAGTAAAAATTTAATAGTAAAAATTTAATAATAAAAATTTAATATTTTTAATAAATTTAATACTTTTTATTCATTGTAATAGAGGAGCTAATATTATGAGAATGAAAGGACAAAATCACAAAATTGTGTAAGGAAATATTCTAATAATGTATTGAGAAATTTTGGAGTTTCTTGACTTTTTAATTGTTTTATTACAAAAAAAAAAATATTTTATTACAAAAATATTAGTAGTATTTGAAAGCTGAGAAATTTACCGAGACATAATTTATTACGTAAATTGATGGTTTAATGATATTTTTTAATGACAAACTAATGCGCGATCTTTCTTTCAATTACTTGAAGGAGGTTTTAAAAACTTGCGGCAAAAAATAAAGTTATTTTAAACAAAAGATATTCTTATATGAAATTTAAATATTATAGTGTATTTAAATTACAACAATATATATGTTTTATGAATCTACATGTTTTCTTTATACAATCTGCATATAATTAAAATTTTAAATCTGTCTTAATTAAAAATTTTCTTAAACTAAACTCATAAATCAAGTAATCCCTTTTTCAAATAATTCCTTTTTCTAAGATCAACCGACTATATAAGTTACAGCATTATAAATTGATTATCTATTTACACGAGAGTAGTTTTTAATAGGTGAAATAAGGAATAATTATTAATGTTACTTAATGATGGAAAATTTAGGAAATTATTCTTATTTTGCATTGTTTATTTATGTATAGAAAGTACGAAACGCAAAATGAAAAGTAAGTGGAAGATAAAAATATGTTAATATTATGTTCATATATTCATATTATGTTCCTGTGTTCCTATGCTCATGTTTATGTTCATATTACAAAAAGACAAACTGGAATACTGCAGATAGTATTGGAAACTAATAAAAATTGGTTCAAACCTCAACTATTGTGATTTCCAAGTGAAAATATTCGATAAAAACAAAGAGGAATTCTAACATTTGCACAAATATTTTGCCAAAGAAGAATTTAACATCTGGGAAACTGAAATAAACTCAAATTAAATTCAAGGAGCCCGAAAAATATTTTTGTTCTTTTAATAATTCATTAAAAATAGCAAATAAGGATATGCGAGTTCAATTTTTTGTTCGCTAAAGAATGTTTCAAGTTTTTTTTTTTTACTTTGTTTTCTCGTATGTACCATTAGCTATATGCAAGACATGGAGTCTTTCACTTTTTTATGTCTTAGATATATTTTATGAGGATATGTGAAAACACTGTTTATTAATCCCCAATTCGCGTCCCTCAAAGGGCACATTTCTTTTATTTGTGTACGGGTATCATTTGCCTAAAGCTCCCCAGGGATTTTTGTCTTTATTCTTTTGCCATTTCTTTATTTTCTTTTCCCTCATTGATGCTATAGACATCTTCTTTTCCTCGACTTTTTTTTACGAACTTATTATCATCTTCATGTGCGTTATATGTTATATTTGTGGCTCGATTAAATTTGCTATGTTGGTATTTATTTCTTGTCATTTGTTTAACTTTTCAGACAGGATATGCTTCGGTTGACTGACATTGTCAGTATTATGACACATGGGTTGGTGTTATAGTTGTGTCCATTCATGTCCTAGGAAAAATGAATTCTGAGCAATTGTATAGAGGCTCAATCTTGTGCATAAGTCTTTTGATCCGCCTTCTTTGAGAAGGACGATAGATCAGACCTCCAGATGGATCAAACTATATGAGATGAAGAAATGGGTCACTTCTTCGGAATCTCTATAAGAACAGAGATTGTTTAAATGAGTGAATCTGATCATATAATTCCGTATTAGAACCACTGAAGAAATTTGTTTTTCTATCATTGAGTTGGAAGTCCATGGTGTAGTTGCCCTTTTCAGACTAATGACGGACCATGATTGTTCGGCCAGTCACCTTTTCCGAATGAGAATATTTGATAGCCCAAAATGGATGCTCTGCAATCTGGGAGAGGACATGGATTCATTCCACCTTCCTGTCTGCCATGCGCTTTGTTTCCTCTGCTGTGTATGGTCCTTACTGGGAGGCTAGGGCCCTTATGTTCTTCATCTTTATTTTATTTTCCACCATCGTTACTATAGACATCTCCATCCCATACTCCATCGTCTTTTCCTCAACTTTTTTTACGAACTTATTGTGTTCATGTGTGTTATACATTTGTGGCTCGATTAAATTTGTTATGCTGGCATATATATATCTTGACATTTGTTTAATCTTTCAGACATGGTATGCTTCGGTTGATTAACGATATTAATATTTTGACACACGGGTTGCAGTGAGTGGTCATTCGTGTCCTAAGAAAAGTGAATTCTATGCAATTGAATAGAGACTGAATCTTATGCAAAACTCTTTTGTTTTTCTTCTGAACTGGCTTCTGGGAGAAGGATTGATTCATCAGACTCCCAGGTATATCAAACTATATGAGATGTAGAAATGGGCCCCTTTTTGAGAATCTCTATAAGAACGGAGATCACTTAAAGGAGCAGATATGATCATATAATTCCGAACTAGAACTGAAGGAATCTGATCATATAATTCCGTACTAGAACTGAATGAATCTGATCATGTAACTACTTCTAGAACTGAAGGAATCTGATCATATAATTCCGAACTAGAACTGAAGGAATCTGATCATGTAACTACTACTAGAACTGAATGAATCTGATCATGTAACTCCGTACTAGAACTGAAGGAATCTGATCATATAATTCCGAACTAGAACTGAAGGAATCTGATCATATAATTCCGAACTAGAACTGAAGCAATCTGATCATATAATCCGTACTAGTATTGAAGAAATTTGTTTTCTATCATTGAGTTTCACGATAAGGGTGCGGGTATCGAAACCGAACTGATAATAGAGAGTTTTTGCATAGGAAACATAATTTCCTATGAGCATGCGCGCTAGGTAGAAAAAGCTAACGGACGTCCTACGGTAACTAACGTACGGTATGCAAAAACTCTCTATTAAATTCTATGCTGTCTTTTATTACTAAAATTTTGTGCCCTTGTAAAACTCGTCTTATGAAATTCTCTATTTCTCTAATGAAATAGAAATAAGTGAAATTGGTCGTGAAGGGCGATTGACACATGTCAACCATTTAGGACAGTCAGTTACAGTCAACGATTTAAAAAACATGCCCTCTTTTAAAATTAGAAAGGATTTACACTCTGTTGATAGGCCCCTAAATTAGTTTAAAAAAACCTAAATATGGTGTACTTCTAATCGAAACTTTTACATCTGTTTAATCTAAGTTATTTTTACTTGCAAATATTTTTGGTCGACTTTCCAATAACTGTCACTGATTATCACTGAATTAATGGTGTGGTGACCTGTTAGATACATTTAAATCTGAAATTAAGAAAGGATTAAATAAACAAAGCGCAATCCGCATACAGAGAATTTTCATTAAAAAAATATAATATTAAGATGGCATACTATTTCAACATTTTAGACCAAACATCTTGAACTTATTATTATGTTGCTTTAATTATATTCCGAACGTTCATTTACTTTCATTTCTATTTATAGAAATGTTTTTATTTGAGAATCTTTCAGTCATTTTTTTACTGAAGGCTACACTAAACTTAAGTATATCAAACACTAATAACTTCACCCATCCAATTCAACTTTTTATCCCCAATGGCAATAAATTCATTTTCCAATGACAATTGAAAAATAAATTCAGGAAATAGTTTCGTCAAAATGTATCTTACTCTGAAGCAAGAAAGTTAGTTACACAGACAAAAGCTATTTATGCTCTTTGAGAAATGGGCAGTTCTGCCTTCTGGAAACCAACTGGGGTTGATGGAGAGATGGTGACAAGAAACCATTACAACTAAGGACATCTCTTACTAAGATACATCTGTTTGTTCGTTCGTGGGATTCTCTTTCGTGGACTAACAATCATTTGTACCTACACTGTTCTTTCATTAAAGTCTTTGTTCGATAGCTCACTAACACATAAAATAAACTCCAATAATGACACGTACACAGATAATGGACTGTAATTAATTAATCTCCTTTATTTAGGCAGTCATCAAACTCGGAGATGAACTGACCACACAACCTCTCTCTGGGGTTACACTTATTGAACTCGTTTGATTATGCAGCTATCGTACTCATGGATGGACTGCCACACGCAACCTTTCTCGTTGGTTACAGAAGTTCAACTCTTTTAATTAAGCAGCCATCAGACTCGAAGATGCACTGCTACACGCAACCTTTCTCTTTGGTCGCTGAGTTTCAACTCCTTTAATTATGCAGCCATCAGACTCGAAGATGCCCTGCTACACGCAACCTTTCTCTTTGGTCGCAGTTGCTCAACTCATTTTACTTACATTCCTTCTTTCTCTCCCTGGCCCTCACCCCCTGCCAGACACCCCCACAGACAGGATGTTTTTCTGGACATAGGGCGTTGACCTCCTCTAAGCAGGGGAACCTGGGTTTCGACGTAACAGTCTTTTTTAACTTTTTTGTATCATTCCATATTGTATGCATTCTATTAATTTTGCAGTATTTATCATCTTTAAATACAAAACAAATAATATAAAAAATTTTTTTAACACAATTCCTACTTTTTTTCCCACTATATTGCCGAAAGTCCTTTATAAATCATTTTCATTCATTGTTTTAAGTTTATCTGGCGCCATCTATTGGTAGATATATGCAACTTAAATCTAGAAAAAACAAAAATTAATTAATTAAATTTAATTACTGAATTAATATTTGAAAAAACTGTAACATCCATTGTCATCCATTACAAGTTCAAAAAAAAATTTATTTGAACTTGAGTGGATGAATAAAAAGTGTTTTATGAACGATTGAAAATTTGTATACGGAGAGTGTGAGCTAATAGAAAGAATTGAATAAAGTCTATGTATTGTGAATTTCACATCTCCTTAGTAATTACATGCGAAGTTATGGAAAAAAATTAAGTAAATAAATGAACAAAATAAACCTGTCATTTAAATTTTGTATGCCAATGCATTATTTTTACTAAATTTAAGAGTTAAAAATGGCTGCCTAAAACAAACGCATTTTTTTAATAAAATATCTTACATAGTACTATCATTTACAAATCTAAATTTTGTATGAATTTTTTTTTATGTTTCATCTAATGAACGAAAAGCAAACATACGAAGTTGAAAAACATTAGGATGCCTTACAACAACCAATAATGTTTGTAATTTTAAATAATATACTTATGCATTTTTTGAGGTAATATAAAAATCATCCCAGTGATTGAGGATGCTCATGTGTTCATGAAATCATGCATGACATTCAATGAAATTAATTGAAATTTATTTATTTTCTGCTTATTATTCATGTTGAATTTATTTGAAAATGAATGTAAAGAATATGGTTTAATGTATCAAACACATGACGGTTCATTTATTGGAGGCAGAATTGGTGAAATAACAGATGAAAATAAAACTAGCAACAGGAAAAACAGCTTATTTCTTTCTTTAAACCTTCTGCTTAATATTGATATGAATGACAAAAGTGGCCAACTCGCGAATCAGTGGTAACGTGAGCATAAGGGTTGAGGTTCAATCTGTTGGCAGGTTTGTTGTAGACACTGCTTCAAAAAGCAAGGAGATTCGATAGCGTTTAGGATGTTCATCATTTTGCCTCGTGAGTCGGATTAACTGGTGGGAGTTTTCCGGGTTTACACCAATACGAGGGGGCCTGATGGCCGAGTGGCTAGCGCTCTGGCTCTCGGTACCACAGGTATCGGGTTCGAATCCCGGCGGTGCCCATGGATGTTTGTAGTGGTTCGGAATCCACTTTAAGCCGTAGGTCCCAGTCTCCTATGACTGTAAGAGTGCCACGGAGCCAAAGTCAGACTTCTACCAACGGGTGCTCCATCACAACAGAAGCTGCTTCCTTCCCCTTCAATCATGAGAACGTATGGACTCGTGAGCTTGGCCAGCCAAGTGGGATAAGAAACAACAACACCAATACGATACCTAAATGCTGGGGGTAGTTCCCCCCAAGAAGTTCTCTCAGAATACACTGCCCTCCTTTTTCAGCGTCACGGAACCAGGTAAGACTTCTACCTACGGGTGCTCCATCACAGCAGAAGCTGCCCCTTTCCCTCCACCCATGAGTAGACTAATCACGGGATGTTCTTTCAGCATAGGATCAGACACACACAGCAAATTGAACGTTCGGGTTTCTCTAAATTGGAATAATCTCGGTTCCCTTATAATTCGATTCTAATGTAGGTAAATAAAATTAATTTTATTATAAAGCCATGCAATTGTACTATCCCTTTTTACTAATTATGTGCTTAAAAATTAAGAATTTTTACATATCCCTAATCAACTCGTAAAAATGAGTATATATTGAATGATATAGTCTATAAAAAAGAAAATTCCTTAAATTCCTTACATGTAAAATAACTGCCATGGTAATTTCACAATTATATAAACATATATTCTCTGTATCGAAATCTTGACTAGTTACATTTGTATTTCATTAAATTACAACCGGTAAAAGTGTTATTAAAACACTTTGTTCAAAAATATTTCGTGCACGAGTGTTCTTTTCTTACACAAGAGAATCCTTTGCACTTCTAGTGATTAAAAGACTTCGCTTTGTCATTATTTTGAAGGACGAAAATGATTAAAGGAATCTTTATAGTGACCTTCGAGAATCCTTGTTACAATTGGGAATTATTCGAAATTTCATCGATTCAGTTTGAAGATATTTTAGAATGCTAATTAATGATACTTC
Source organism: Caerostris darwini (assembly GCA_021605075.1). Lineage (NCBI taxonomy): Eukaryota > Metazoa > Arthropoda > Arachnida > Araneae > Araneidae > Caerostris > Caerostris darwini. The sequence goes on along the minus strand of BPLQ01000115.1, from coordinate 195,798 downwards.
GGCGAAATAACACGTCATTCTTCCAATATTTCACTACTTGCTTTTAGAAGGTTATGTAACCGGAAAACTGGCATGAACTGTGTGACCATTAGTTATTGGTTCGTTATACAAAGCCAACGGCCGTACCATGCTGAATATACCGGTTCTCGTTAGATCACCGAAGTCAAGCATCATTGGGCGCGGTCAGTACTTGGGTGGGTGACCACCTGGGAACACTGCGTGCCGTTGGCAAATTTGGGACCTGAATGGCCGAGTGTTCTAGCGCTCTGGCGCTCGGTGCCACAGGTTTCGGGTTCGAATCCCGGCGGTGCCATGGATGTTTGTAGTGGTTCGGAATCCACTTTAAGCCGTAGGTCCCGGTCTTCTATGACTGTAAGAGCGTCACGGAGCAAAAGTCAGGCTTCTACCTACGGGTGCTCCATCACAACAGAAGCTGCTTCCTTCCCCTTCAATCATGAGTCCATATGGGCTCGTGGGCTTGGACAGCCAAGTGGGATAAGAAACAACAACAAATACATTTGTTATACAATTATATAATGCTGCATACCTAATAAATCAAGGACCTTAGAGTCCTGGTGGATTTCACATTGGGTTTTCGAATTAAGCGAATAATGTTCGAAGTCCTTTTAACAGAAAAGGGCGTGATAAATCTGTAGAACAGAATGTTTTTCGTAGGTTACAGGAGGAAGGCGAACTCCATTATACTGCGTTTGAAGAAGTTCAACATAAATTCATTATAATTTGAGAAGTTCAATATAAATATTAATTTAAAAGGTCAATATAATATTCAATATAAATACATATAAGGAAGTGGGGCCTGAATGGCCAAGTCTCTCTGGCGTTCGATTCCACAGGTTTTGGATTCGAGTCCCGGCGGTGCCATGGATATTTGTAGTGGGTCGGAATCCACTTTAAACCGTAGATTCCAGTCTAATAAGATCGTAGAGCTTTGTGCAGGTAGTCTTACTAGCGTCTGTATCATATTTTCAAAGCTAGACGTGCCCCTTGGGTAGCGCTAAATGAGTAACAGTACAGCCTTTGCCTATGGCGTAAAGATTAATTCCTGCATTACCAGCTGCATTAGAAACAACAGCATATAAGGAAATTCAAAATAAATTAGTGGTTAAATGTAAATGGAATATAGGATTCCCCTCCCCTGCTACTCTTTATAATAAGTACTCGGCAGTACTAATTTATTGTAATTAAAATGGACATTTTTATTTCTATAAACTATTGATTAATATTTTGAAGAAAATGTTTAAATACGATATTAGAGAAAATAATTTTTTAGTATCATTTAATATCATAAATGATACTATAAAAATGAATGGATGGATAAATGTAGACAGAATGCAGCCTTTCTCTCCCCTGTTCACCTTGATTATGTTGAAGCTGCTATACTCTGCTGTTATAGAGCAGAAATAATTGACTAATTGAATAGTAATAATGAATAATTGAATACTTTGAGTTGAAAGTCCCAGAAATCGGAAAAACCATAATTAGTTAAAATAGAAACATAGTTATTATTGCATGAATTCCTATTTGTATTATTTTTGTACTATTTTTATTTTATGTAGAATTTGGAATTAAAATCTGCCGGCATAGTGAAAAAAAATAGTGATGGCATAGTGATCTGCCGGTACTACTAACATAAAAAAATGAAAATTTTAGTAAAAATCTACTACAAAAAATAGTATATAAATAATGACTAATAGAATAAATGATATAAATATATAATTGCATATAAATAATGACTAACAGAATAATTGAATAGTTTGACTTGAAAGTTTCCAGAAATCGGAAAAAAATACCATAATTAGTTAAAATATAAGCATTTTTATTGCATGCAATTTTATTTGCATTATTTTTGTGCTATTTTTATTTTATGTTGCATTTTACATTAAAATATGGTAACATGGTCGCCTTCTACTAATACAAAAAAAAGGAAATTTTAGTAAAAATCTATTATAATAAAAATTGCACATAAATAATATAAATAATGACTAATAGAATAATTGATATAAATAATGATTAATAGAATAATTTATATAAATAATGATTAATAGGATAATTGATATAAATAATGATTAATAGGATAATTGATATAATGAATTATATAACTGCATATAAATAATGACTAACAGAATAATTGAATACTTCGACTTGAAAGTTGCCAGAAAGTTGAAAAAAAAAAAACCATAATTAGTTAAGATAGAAACATAGTTATTATTTCATGCATTCTTATTTACAATATTTTTGTACTATTTTTTATTTTATGCTACATTTTACATTAAAATATGATAACATAGTAGCCCTCTACTAACACAACAAAATGAAAATTTTAGTAAAAATCTGTTACAATAAAAATAGCGTAAAATAATAAATAAAAGGAAATTCTTCACAAAAACTTTAAAAGCACATTTTAAATCGGTTAAATAATATAATTTAATAAAAAAAGTTTACATACTTTTACTTTAACACACGCATCACTGAATTTTTATATATCTCGGCAAGTTAAATAAAAATATTTCACTTGAGTATTTAATGTCCTTTCAGCCGTATGCAAAAACTATGCTATATAAAAACAAATGTTTTATTTAACTACTCATGCATCAAATTGCGACTTATTAAAAAAAATGCAGCTGTCTCAAAAAAGGAAAAAAATTTATTTAATTGAGCCAGACTGAAGAAAAGCAATAAAAAAAAAAAAATCAGTTAAATTTTATTTAAAAACCTTTTTGACAATGATTTTTATATCTCAATTTTAAACAAAAAAATTTTTTTTTTCTCTAGGGAATTTAAAACTATACGTTGAGGATTACAAAAAGAAAATATTTAAAAAGTAATTTTTAAATAAAAAAAAAATATTTTATTTTATTATATCCATCATCATATATGTAGTCCAGTGAAAAAATTATATTTATATTAAATTTCCAATTGTAAAATAAATTTGTCGATCACAAATGGAAAGAAATATATATAGAATTATAGAAACTAGATTTATTTTTCATTTGGTAGTTAGAAATGTCATTTGAAATTTTGTTCTTTTCCTCGCGAAATGATCATGTCAGCTGTTTTTATTTCCCATTTCTCATGAATATAAATTGTTATGGAATTGAAAAGAAATGTAATATTAAAAAGTATGAATAATTATCTTAATTTAATATTTTTTCTGACACTAAAGTACTTATAAATTTCAACAGATTTCCAAATAAATTTTCGAAAAAATTGTTCTTTTTTTTTAAAAAAGGGACAATAACGTTTCTTAAGGGACAATAACATTTATTTTAAATTTAAACTTATTATAAAGATTATATTGTTCTTCTATAAAGATTGATTTTCTCACTCAAATTTATAACATTATTTTGTTTTTATTTTGACTTAAGATTACTGATATATACTTTAGAATCTCTTTTTACACCATTTAATAAAAAAATGGAGTTAAATTATTATTTTATTTTTATTATTATTTTATGAATAACTGTTTGAGAATGAATTAGTATAGTTTAAAAGCATGTATTTTATAAATGATTAAAATATATTTATAAATAATTAATAAACATAATAGTTTTTATATAGCATGCAGTTTTCAAACAACATTTCTTTTATTTACAGCCAATAGTACATATTCGTGATAAATTTTATATGAAAATTCTGAACAAACTTTGTTATTACATATAGATTTATTGAAAATCAATGTATTTCATTTATGGCACATCAAAATATTGAAAAATACAAATACAAGAATAGATGAAAAAAAAATTAGTTTTTAAGGGAATTACAATTAAAAGCTATTGTTGGTTCAAATTAAAATTCCATATATATAAATGTAAAGATAAAATGCTTTTAAAAAGGGTAATTAGCAATATATTGGCATAGAAATCAATGACAAGACTACATTGGTCTTGATTTCAATGACTCGTTCAAACTTCTGAAAATTTTTGCTTTCCATCAATTAAATCCAGTATTACGGAAAATTTAATGACTTTAGGTATGAATAGGGGCTGATATCTCACTGATGCTCAGTTCCACAGGTTTCGGGTTCAAGTTCCGTTGGTGCCATGGATGTTTGTAGTGGTTCAGAATCCACTTTCAACCTTAGGACGCTGTCTAATATGACTACTACTACTACTACTACCACACCACATCACTATGGTCTAGAGCTGAGTTGCCATTTTACAGTTTGGGAATGATGTGGGCAAGTAGCCTGATTGGGATCAATAACGCTCTACTGTCGTATGAGATCGGGACCTATGGCTTAAAGTGGATTCCGAATCACTACAAACGTCCATAGCACCGCCGGGATTCGAACCCGAAACCTGTGGTACAGAGCGCCAGAGCGCTAGCCATCTCGACCAACTGTCCATCGTTGGGCATAGGGCTGATAACCGTACTTCGTAAAAAGACAACATCTCCTATCTCGAAATATGCCAGTAGACAGAGGCCATGGGGTTATTTCGCCAGTGAAGAAGAAGAGGAGGCTAATATAGTGCCAAAAATATGTGTGTGTACAATAATTGTGGTTTGTGTAGATAAACAACTGTTATTGTACACACACATGATTTTTGAGTAAAACTCATAAGCGCCATAAGATCTGAAACAGAGCTTACAATATTTAACAGACAAAGAGGCCTTAATATAAACGTTAGTATCCCAAGTTGGCTCGTAGTTCTTCTAGGAATAAGAGACAATAAAAAATGTTCTTTTGCAATTTTCTTTACATAGTGTAAGAATATTGTTTCACATTTTTGTAAATAAGCAAGTTAGAGACATCAATAATTTGAATTATTATATATAATAACAACTGATGAATCATTAAATATATTTTTTAAATAGAATTGTCAGCACATTTTCAGATCATGTATAGTCTAATATAAAACTTATCGATTTGAATGCTGGAAAAAAGTTTTCAGAAAATTGACAAATAAATTGAAAACCGCCTTTTATACATATAAAAAAAACTTACATGTATCTTCAATAAAAGTAAACCTTGTATAAGTTTTTTTTTCAGTCTACTATTTTTAATTAATTCTGTTTTATCCATAATTTAAAATCTAGAACCATTAAAAATAAAACTGGCCAAACCAACATTTTAAGAAATCAAGATAATTCTCAATGATTTCAAATAATATATTAAAAGGAATTATGTGAATGAATTGAATGAATGAATGAATGAATGAAGGAAATGAAATGAAATCCGTCTATTTTTTTGTTACTCTTTCAACCAGTTGACCCATGCATGAAACATATTCTATGCTATCAAAGAAAGTATGAATGTGTGGGTCAATCTCTTTCTAAACGGAATGGTCGGCCCCATCTTTCCAGACAGTTATATATTCGAGAAAAAAAATAATAATGGATTTATATGAAGCGTGAAATACCGAAAATAAGTCTTCCGACAGTTGACAAAAAGATTTCAAATCGTTTCCAGAGGACGTAAGAAAAAAATGAATCTTGTCTTTTCATTTCCGAAAAACTTTTTAGACTCAGAGAAAAGGACAGAAGGAAAAAAAAACAATGCTTAAAGAAGTGAAAAACACTTTTTTTTTTGGAATGTAACTTGTTTGACACTACGTTAAGATAAGTCTAAAATACTAAAATAACACCTGTTACGGCTCGCGAATTTCCCACGAGATATAAAATGATGGAAAATACCACATCAAATAGTTGGTCGTGCTTTCATATAATATTTTGAAAGGTTTGTAATGATAAATTTCATATTATAAGAAGACTATTGTATGTCGAGGATTTTCTACATTACCAAATACAGAAAAAAAATGGAAATAATCTTTACCCTATAAGAATTTTGAACAATGAAAGTCTAAATAGCATTGATCGAACAAATAGTTTAAAGGGCAAAAGTCATAAACTTCTTTATTCTTTCTTGATAATGCACATTTTTGCAACCTCAGGATTATGTTTTCTTGTATATCTAAAAGATATTGATATGATTTATATATAATTAAAAATTACATATTTTAGCATAGAATATATTTATAGGTTAAAATATCTATATGTTATATATAAAATATATTTATATGTTAAAATATCTATACGTTATATATAGAAATTTTAGCATAGAATATATTTATATGTTAAAATATCTATATGTTATATATAGAATATATTTTATATGTTAAAATATCTATACGTTATATATAGAATATATTTATATGTTAAAATATCTATACGTTATATATAAAATATATTTATATGTTAAAATATCTATACGTTATATATAGAAATTTTAGCATAGAATATATTTATATGTTAAAATATCTATATGTTATATATAGAATATATTTTATATGTTAAAATATCTATACGTTATATATAGAATATATTTATATGTTAAAATATCTATACGTTATATATAGAAATTTTAGCATAGAATATATTTATATGTTAAATTATCTATATGTTATATATAGAATATATTTATATGTAATCTATTTATATGTTAAATGTCCTATATCGTTCTTAATAATGTCCATTTTTGCAAGCTCATGATTATGTGTTCTTGTGTTTATATATAATTAAAAATTTGATATTTTAGCGTAGAATATATTTGCATGTTAAAATATCTATGTGTTATATGTTACATATAAAATATATTTATATGTTAAATGTCCTATGTCGTTCTTAATAATGTCCATTTTTGCAACCTAATGATTATGGAAAATACTTCTTGTGCATCTAAAAGATATTTATAGGATTTATATATTATAATAAATTTGATATTTTAACATAGAAGATATTTATATACATTTATAAGTAGATTTGTCAACTAATTGAAAGATTAATACACACACACAAAAAAAAAATTACATCACATAATTACTTTTAATGTTAAATTAAATTATTCAAAATTATTGAGGCTCATCGTGGTAAACCGTCTTTCACTCTTGTTCATAGTAATTGTTCTTAATTGGAGTTATATGTACAATTAAGTCAATTAAATTTATAAGAAAACCTTCAATTAACGAATAGACAAATATCTTTCATTGTTGATTTTGTGTGGTATATACAGATAATTATTTTCCTGTAATTTTTTTATAGGAAAGCTGGCAAGTTGATGACAATTAAATTGCCACTGAAAAGGCACATTAATTATAATATGGTATTACTTCTATTTAAATTTCAGTTAAAATGCAAAATATATCCTTTGTCTGTCTTGTATTATGTTTTGAATACACAATAATAATTAACTTATAATACTTACAAGTTACGTAATATGCAATTGTACTACATATACATTTTTTTCTTCTTCTCGCTTGTTTAGTTATACATTTATCTTGCTTATTGTGATATTTATTGATAAATGTGAAAGGTGCTCGTCACCCCGATCAAGAACGTCGAATTGTGACAACAGAAAACAATACGATAGTATAAATGTTGAAAAAAAAAATCGCCAAATCGCCAAATAAGTAAAGTTAAAGATAAAAAAATAAAAATGCAGAAAAATAATAAAATAACAATAAAAAAATCGCCAAATTAATTAAATAAAAGTTAAAGATATAAAAATAAAAATACACAAAAATAATGAAAGAAAAATAATAAAAAAAATCTCCAAATTAATAAAGTAAAAGTTAAAATATTAAAAATAAAAATACACAAAAATAATAAAAAAATCGCCAAATAAATTAAGTAAAAGTTAAAGGTAAAAAAATAAAAATACCAAAAGATAATTAAAAAAATCGCCAAATTAATAAAATAAAAGTTAAAAATATAAAAATAAAAATACACAAAAATAATAAAAGAAAAATAATAAAAAAATCGCCAAATTAATAAAGTAAAAGTTAAAATATAAAAAAATACCAAAAGATAATTAAAAAAATTGCCAAATTAATAAAGTAAAAGTTAAAGATAAAAAAATAAAAATACACAAAAATTATAAAATAATAATAAAAAAAATCGCCAAATTAATAAAGTAAAAGTTAAAGATAAAAAAATAAAAATGCACAAAAATAATAAAAGAAAAATAATAAAAAAATCCACAATTTAATAAAGTAAAAGTTAAATATATAAAAATAAAAATACACAAAAATAATAACAGAAAAATAATAAAAAAATCGCCAAATTATTAAAGTAAAAGTTAAAGATAAAAACATAAAAATACCAAAACATAATTAAAAAATCGCCAAATAAATAAAGTAATAGTTAAAAATAAAAACATAAAAATACCAAAAGATAATTAAAAAAATTGCCAAATTAATAAAGTAAAAGTTAAAGATAAAAAAATAAAAATACACAAAAATAATAAAAAAAAATCGCCAAATTAATAAAGTAAAAGATAAAGTAGCCACAATTGTATTTCGATTGGATAAATATATACAACTACTGGCGCATGACTGGTTGAGCCAGCCCTTTTTTTCATTTCATACTGAGAGTGGATATTATATTATTTATGAAGATCTTTATTCAGGTCTTTATTTAACAGATAAATAAGTATTCAGAAAATACATGTTCTTTACATTTTACTGAAATTGAACCTAATTAAATAACAAAATTCTTTATGTAATTTTTGTTATAACGAATTTCCCGTTTTAATTACAATATATGAGCATGACGTCGTAGGGATGTTATAATGCATGAGCTCCGCTGAATATGCAAAAAATGCGTACCAAGAAAATATGTTATTTAAAAAGTCTTGCGCTTCACGAAATGCTTTCATTTCAAAAAACGTTTATTAAAAATTAACATTTATTTGTATCTTATTTTAATTACATGTTTTATAAGATTGATGCAAAATATAAATTACTAAGACTAAAATTTCGCCAATGTGAAGTCACTTTCGTTGCATTGTATGCTTCCTCCTACTCACTGGCACGAACACCCCCAGTGACTTTCAAGAGAAATGGTCAATTGGCTTACAGACTGTCACCAGAAAAGTAAGTATATTTCACGCCTCCTACGTTTAGCTGAGTATCGGGTTTTGGTTTAGAAGAGGAATCCTTTCACGAATCAATATTTATCTGTCTTTGTTAAATATTGTGTCTCTAATTGTATGTGTGTGGTGTTAGTGCGTGTGCAAATAAAGCTGTGGGTCCTTCAACTTGTGCCTCAAGTATCTCAACACCCAGTTACAATCTGATCGTCCAACCTGCATACTATAGTGCTTCTTTTTAAATTATAATCCGATCATCGATTGCTTGGAAAATTGGTTGTAAAAAAAAAAGAGCGTCATCATAGGGAAAGAAGTGTCCTTTAATAGAGATTTTAATGGTCTTAAAATTTAAATTTTCAATAGTTGAAAGTTTAATTTACACTGTAGTAAATGAAAAACTAGGTGAAAAAAAATCTAGACTAAATATTATCCTTTTTCTTTAAAGGCATTTTTGAGCAGCGTCTATCTGACACGCACCCCTAACAAATAATTGATTTGCCAGCTTCCGCCGTTAAACCGGATGTTTATCATTTCACGTGATTCATGGGTAGACTATACCTGGCTTTCAAATTGTAAACATATTATTGTTTCATTTTTATCAAAATATTATACAGTGATGTTATGTTTTTGAGAGATAATTTAGCTATCTCTTAGCATTATATGTGCAAGTTACGCTAATAAAATAAGTTCATACATGATAAATTGAAATTTGTAAATGATTTCCACTTTTTTTTATCTACCATTACAACCAGGGAATCATAAATAATTGTCTTTTTGAAATCACTGTACAAACATTATCAAAAATGGGCTGAATAGCCAAGTGGCTAGCATTCTAGCGGTCGGTCATACAGGTTTCGGGTTCAAGTCCCTTCGGTGCGATAGATGTTTGTAGGGGTTCGGAATCCACTTTAAACTGTAGGTCCCGGTCTAACAGGATCGTAGAGCTTTGCGGGGGTAGTGTTACTCCACGTCCATGGCTTAACTTCAAGCTACCTGCACCTCCTGGGTAATGCTAAGTGAGTAACATCGGTGCAGCGCTTGCCTTAAGGCATCTAAGTGTTTGCCAGCTGCATTAGAAAAAAAAAACATTATCAAAAAATTTTTACAATTACATCTACATATATTATGTATACAAAAGTAAGCACATTTATTTAATTAAAACATTTATTTGTTTAAAAGATTTTCCTCACCAATTGAATTGAAAGGATATTTTATGTTATTTTTCCCCAAAAAGAAAGAAACACTGAGAAGAACATAAAAAGAACTTGTAAAAGGCATCGTTATCAAACGAAAAACTTCACAGAATGTGGAAGAATTTTCATTACGTCTCTCGTCTGCCGTTTCCTTTTATATTTTGCAGTTAAAATTACGTATCAGGAATTCATAAGTTTCATATAACAAAAAATATTATACATCCCAACTTCTGCTCTACGAGTCACAAAGCTCTTCTTCTTCCTTCGCAGCTATGAGAGAGACAATAGCAATCAGTTCCCTTTTTTCTTCTTTTGCCAAACTCATGTAGAAGAACTTGAGGAGCCACGCTACAGTCTGGGGAGTGGGCCGGTATTCTCCTTTATTGTGACAGTATTCGGGACATAAATGCGTATGGGGAAGCTATTCATATGCCCTCTGTTTGGAGTAAAACATTCTAGATTTATCGACTGAAGAAGGAAATAACATTGATACTTCAAATGCAATTTTTGCTTTTGAATTTTGGAAAATCTTTAGTGCAGAAATGAAATTTAGGAAATGTTTTAGTTTGGAAGGCAGCATAATCATACAAAGGAAAAACCCTTTCAAATCTTTTAGCATATATATTTCATATTGCTGTGTGTATGAAAAAAATATAATCTATCTATATATAAATGAACTTTTATTTGTTTGTATGTATAGTATACAAAAGTGTCTTTGGCAACCATAATACATGGCATTACATTGTTTTTCCTCTTAAGTTATTATAATTTATCCTTGTGTCTAGCTAAAAAATTACGAACGTATTCTAATTAGTTTTTTAATTAACAAAAGCCGTTTTTGCTATTGGGGGTCCATAAATATAATCTGGGGGAGCGAACTTGTAACTATTCTTATTCCTTCTGTTCGGAGTAAAACATTCTAATTTTATCGGGACGGAAGGAAATAATATTGATAGTTCAAATGCAATTTTAACTTGAATTCTTTGCATTTGAATTTTGGATAATACATAATCCAAAAAATGAATTTAGGAAATGTTTTGTTGTGAAGGCAGCACAGACATACAAAAGAAAAACCCCATTAAAATTCTTTAGCATATGCTAAATAAAAATAAAATATAATAAAACATAAATGTAAAAATAATGTATAAATTAGAAAGAAAAGAATCAATTGTCTACATTCAATGTCGAAAAATGAAAGAGGTTTGATGCCATAATCTATAATAATGAGTCTCTATTGTAAGATCTAATATGATAACAAGTAATTTTAAATTTCTAATTGAATAGAATATTTGGTTGCATTGTCCCTCAAGTATAAAAAGCAATATATATTTGCTTATGTATTTACATGGTTCAGAAAAATTTAACATTTCTTTTAAACAGTCTGTTGAATCAAAATAAAAGCGTTTATTATCTACTTTGTTTAGTATATTTCATATTGCTGTGTGTATGAAAAAAATATCTATCTATCTATATAAATATGAACGTCTGTATGTACAGTATACGAAGTTACGGTATTCTGAAGTTTCTTTAAGAACTATAATACTTAGTGTTATATTTATTATTTATCCCTGTGTCTAACTGAAAAATTACGAACGTATTCTAATTAGTTTTTTAATTAACAGAATCCTTTTTTTTTTTTGCTATTGGGGGATATAAATATAATGTGGGGGATTTTTTAATCTGGTGGAACTTAATTAACGTAACATGCTCCAAATGAATTAGGGGCATTTCTTTCTAACTTTTAATAGAGGTAGTTTTTTTAGAATCACTGAAGTTGACAATTTCTATTACTATTTGACAAACTACTGCAGATCGGAGAAGGTAGATTAACAGTAGAGTTTTCTGGCAAGTTAAAGCTGTCATCCAATTTTTATAATACGGTATCGTTTGTTTCACAGTTAATAGATGTAGTCTACAGGTTGTTTTACAAAATTATCACAATTTGAACTAATTGCAAGAGTTAAAATGAATCAAAATAAGAAAGTAGTTTTATTCGAATCAGTAAATAAGACAATTTCTTTTACTGATTTTGTTGATTCTATGAGTGCAACTTATTGTTTTCAATCTGTTTTATTGTCCAATGATTCCTCCCATAGAAACATAAAGTGAGTGGCGAATAGACAATTTTACATTACATTAATTTTTCTGTCAAAATATTAGGCAAAATGTAAGGAAAGTAAATACTCAGGCAAAGTCGAGTAAATAGCTAGAATTGTAAAACGGGAAGTAACCAAATAATGTTTGTAACTATGTTAATTTAATTAGTTTAATATTTGGTTTGAGTTTTGTAGTAACGAAACACCAAGTGAGAGTCAATTAATTTATCTGTTTTATGGTATTTTTGCTTAACACAGACTTAGTTGAACTTGCTTTATTCCCAAATATTATTTGATCCAAACATGTTTGTACATTTTATTGTATTATCTGACAAGAACAACATTTGCGTTGTTTAGAAGATTTTAAAAAGGGAACATGCTTAGTAAAATTTGCGAGAAGTTGTTTTCAAGGAATTGTCAAATTCTGCACGAGTCTACTCATTCTTTCAAAACAGTTATTTTAGTGCATTCTAACAACAATATTCACTCTTCGTCCTTTTGAACATTAAATGGCGGCATAAAATTAGTCAAAAAAGGATAAACAGTTAAACTGTTTTAAATAAAAATCTTTAGGTTAATTGGAAACATTTTATATTATTATGAAATGAACATTTAATAATAATAATATTAATAATAAAACAATAATTAAAAAACATTTCTCTCATCAACTTTCAAACCTGTTAAATTGTACGATTTCTATTGTATTGTATATCATACATATTTAAATTCTCAAATTAAAATATATAAATTTTTTCAAATTATTTTTTGTACCTTTTTGCTCTCCAGCAAACAAATTACACCTGCAAATTTGTAATATTATAATAAAACAATGTTGTAATAATCTAAGTTCATACTAATATAAAATAACAATATAAATTTATAAAATTAAGAATAAAATAACGATTAAGAAATATTTCTACAACAACTTTCAAAGCCGTTAAATTATATAATGATTTCTATTGGATTGTATATCCTACATAATTAAATTTACGAATAAAAAAAATATATTTTATCAAATTATCCTTGTACCTTTTCGCTCTCCAACAAATAGGTTACACTTACAAGATTGCAACAATTCCATCAGAAATTAAACAATATATTTGCTTTTATTCAACGCAGTATCGTCAGAATTAGATAGAGCTATATAAAAGACTTGAAAACATTGTTGTCAAATCCGAACTTTCACAGAGGGGAGGCAGACACTTTCATTATGTCTCGACGGCTGTTTTATATTTGCGTGTTAGAGTTTGATATCAAATAGCCACACACAAAAAAATAGAACGGGTCCTGGATTTTTCTCTAAGAGTCACAAAACTCATCTTTTTCGAGATAATCAAAGGTTGCTTTTTTGTTTACCTTGTAGCTATGGCAGAGGCCATAACAATGTCTCATTCCAATTTTTCTGTCGAGATCAGTTTGCCAAACTCAACTCAGAGTATTGCTGTCTGGCCTGACCGCTGGTAAGGTTTTTTTTCTTCTTTTAGGCACAAATACTTTTGGTAAAACTATTTTTATGCTCACCCGTTGAAGCAAATAATTCTGATTTCTTCTGACAACCAGTTTTTGTATTCTTTCAGGAGAAAAACAGCAATCATGGCCCCGACGTTATATTGTCGAAATAACTTTGCATTTAAATCTAGAAAATGGTCTGGATTTGTCTGATGAAAACAAGATTTTACGATTCGAGGAAACAAAAATTAGAGATTTTGTGCCATTTTTCGTCTTAAAGTTAAACAAGGATATTGGTTTTGGGGTGATTACGTAATATTACATGTATAAGATAATACAGTTTTTAAAAAATAACGATACAGAGTGATAAGTAATATATGAATGCAAAAGAAAGCTATCATAGTTTGTCTTTATTATCAATAGATTTTTTTGGTATGATTTTTATTCACTCGAAAAAAAATTGCTCACTTAAAAGTAAGCATTTTCAGGCATCCTGATGGCCGAGTGACTAGCGTTCTGGCGCTCGGTGCCCCAGGTTTCGAGTTCGAGTCCCAGCGGTGTAAAGGGTGTTTGTAATGGTTTGGAATCCACCTTAAGCCTTAGCTCCCGGACTAATGTAACTGTGGTTCGGAATCCACCTTAAGCCTTAGCTCCCGGACTAATGTAACTGTGGTTCGGAATCCACCTTAAGCCTTATCTCCCGGACTAATGTAACTGTGGTTCGGAATCCACCTTAAGCCTTATCTCCCGGACTAATGTAACTGTGGTTCGAATCCACCTTAAGCCTTAGCTTCCGGACTAATGTAACTGTGGTTCGGAATCCACCTTAAGCCTTATCTCCCGGACTAATGTAACTGTGGTTCGAATCCACCTTAAGCCTTATCTCCCGGACTAATGTAACTGTGGTTCGGAATCCACCTTAAGCCTTAGCTTCCGGACTAATGTAACTGTGGTTCGAATCCACCTTAAGCCTTATCTCCCGGACTAATGTAACTGTGGTTCGGAATCCACCTTAAGCCTTATCTCCCGGACTAATGTAACTGTGGTTCGGAATCCACCTTAAGCCTTAGCTTCCGGACTAATGTAACTGTGGTTTGGAATCCACCTTAAGCCTTAGCTCCCGGACTAATGTAACTGTGGTTCGGAATTCATCTTAAGTCATAGCGTCTGGTCTAATATGACTGCAAAACATTGGCTTGGGCTGACAACCCTACCCCATTAAAAGACAGCTTCACTTGAGCCAAGTTAGACTTCTACCTACGGATGCTCCATCACCACGGGAGCTGCATCCACTTTTCCCACCTTCCGTGAATTCTTTGATTTGGTCTAGATGGTGCTGCCTACCAAGTGGGATAAGAAACAACAACAACAAGTATTTTTCCGCTTCAATTTCCATGAGTTAAACGTATTTTTTATAGAGGACTTGAGATAATTGTAATTGGTGTTATTTGTTCTAATAGATAAATAACAGATGATGAATGATAAGATGCATTTAAAATAAATTGAAAACCGATTATATCTTCAGAAAGTGTTGCAAATCAGAAAGAGTTTTTTTTGTCCTGTTCACAATTATAGAATTAGGGTTCTAATCATGAATTAAGTTAGTTGTTGAGGTATTATTTTAGTAATTTAATAACAAAAGCGTTCATTTAAGAGTCCTTATAATTTAAATAAATGTAGTATATTGAAATTATCGGGACTAGGAAAATAAATCAAATGATTTATTTTTCCAAAGCTAATTTAAATTAGGAAGTTCATCTTTGTTGATATCATTTCTGAGACTGTAAACAGAAGAAAATTTGTAAGTGTTTAAGATATTGGTAAATAAATTTAATACATTTAATATTAAAAATATAAACTTTAAAACTTTCGAATGCAATGCTTTTTAAAAAAATTTAATTTCCTTTTTTAAAGATAAGAATAAATAAAAAAATTCTTCTAGACTTTTATTTTATTGAGATTATGCAATTAAAGTATTCTTAAGAATTTTTGATAGTATAATGGAGAGAAACTCAATTCTAGTAGAGTAAAAATGTTTCATATTTAAAAATAATGAAAAAAAAATGGTTAGTATGACACTAAGAGTTCTAGAAGTGCTAACGATTCATAGCCCTTAGAGAAATTTGGACCCTATACTGTTTTTCTTTTGTTTTAATTCTAGGAAAGTTTTGGATCGCAAATGATACATTTTGTATCATCTTGTGTGTTCAAGCTAGTAAATTTAAAATGTTAAAATTTAAAAACTGAGGTGATTTCTTGCCTTGTAGCGGCCTTGCTTTGCCATTAGTCTCAAAATGCTTTCAGAAAGCACACGCACATCCTTTGATCTTTGAATTGAAGTACGAACACAAGGATCAAAAGATAAGGGACCCTCTTTCAAGGTTCATCAAAAGACAGGTAACATTTAAAAGTCGTTCGAAATTTTGGAAAGGGTAATCAAACAAAATTAGTTTCTTGATGTAACAAACATTATGTGTTATAAAATGCAATATCTTGATTCTTGATAGTGAATCGATAATTCGTAAGATTTCAAACTGACTTCTGCACTCGTGTTAACGAAGACAAGGTGATTGAGTGCGCTTATGGATTAGGAATTTCATTAATTATGCATGCGAAATCAACTAATGCATCACTACAAACTACTGCCTACAGTCTTTGATAGCTTTAGACTACAGTCTTTCTCATTAGAAATGCAGTTGATTATAATGTATGCCATTTCATGCACCACCATGCTATTCCATCGTTTTTATCATCTTCAATTACTGTTAGAAATCTAAAATTTTCCAGCCAAATATATAAAACTATTAAAAAAAGAATAATTTCGTTTACTTTAACAATGACTACAGGCATTCGTATTGAATACTGTCGTAAAAATATCGAAAACGAAGTAAGCTTTAAAAAATCCTAAAATAAAAATATTTTTTATAAAAGTTTGATAAACATCAAATATATAACGCATGTAACCAGCCAAATAGGCAGCCAACATTTGATTATGCGTTTTACGTAATATTGTATCATACCAAACTATTTCGCATATGTTTGATGCTTTGAAAAAAAATCAAATTAGAATCATAAAATCATAAAAATTTTCAGCGTTACTTTGGGTTAAATAATAAATAAATGTGACATAAAAAAATAAAATTTTATGAAACTATTCTGAAATTCATATTTTCAGGATGTGGTTGAAATGGCAGTAGAATAAGTCATTCTTCATTTCATCGGAACTTCTTTTGTGTCAAGTTAAAGAATTAATTAAATATGAGCTAATGAATTCATGTTTTGTTCCACATTTATTCTATCTTGCTGAAAGTGTTATTTTTACTAATTCTACATATTATGCATTTCCATTTCCTGGATTTCAATGAAATTTTATTTTTAAACATTGGAATGCTGAAATAATTGTGTGAGAGATAATTATGAATGTTGAATATATCTTATTTGACTTAACAATTAAAAGAAAGTATCATAAATATTTCCAATTTTAATTAATTTTCAGAAACAGCAAATGTCAGACTGAAATAATGTATCTGTTATTTAATCGTGTGGAATGTGCAGTGTAATTTTCTAGAGCGTGATTAAATTGATAACAAAATATGTATTTCTTTTTAATTAATAAGTCTCCTTTTAATTAATATTAAAAGTATCGCAGAGATTTAAAATCACATTTTTCTAAATCATTCATTAATAGTAATTAGCAGAACAAACAAACAAAATAGTAATAAAGATTACTTCCTTTTACATTTCATATCTAGGAAGAGAATTAATTTTGTTCTAACAAATTCCCCAACAAATTCCTTATTTCCCTTTACAAAAAGGACGTATATAACAGGTGGGCTGAAAGGTTCCTAGGCTAACACATAAATGGCGCTACTAGTATTAAATTCATATGATTTTTAGTTAGCATTAATCTTCAAAAGGCACGTGTATAAATTTGACAGCTGCTGCACTATTAGTATGTGAGTTATAGCAATGTTAGTGAAGCAACTTTTATTAGTTTGAAAAAATGGATAAAAAGGAATTTCGTATGTTAATAAAGCATTGCTTTTTGGTGTCTTTTGAAGGTGAGGGCTAACTAAAAATCATATGGATTTAATACTAGTAGCACCATCTATGTGTCAGCCTACGAACTTTTCATCCCACCTGTTTATATATGTAATCAAGAAGGAATTTACTGATATCTTTTAGAGAAAATTTTTTATGAGATTGTGTAGCTTAGCAATTCATCAGTAATATAAAAAGTATGATTATGTCAAACAATGGAAAAAACCCCATAAGTTTCATTTGATCCAAAAACAATTTATACAGAGTAAATCTATCTACGCTTATCTCCATATTAGAGGTAGGGAGTTGGAGTTGGAGTCAGATTCAGGAATTCATATTAAAGACTCAGGAATGGTTATTAAAATATGACTTCTGACTCGATTTTACGTGAGCTTGGCGATCGCCAAGAGGCAATAAATAATTGAACATGATGATAATTGAAATTTAGTATATTATGGATGGTTATTTTTATGGATACCTAGTTGGCTCACCAAGAGTTGGCAGAAAATGCACAATGGGGCAAAGATGCATAGAATTTATAGAAAAACTGGCCATTTGTTTAGCTGTTTTCCAACTTTGTGAATAAAATGTACAATTTTCTTTTGGTTTCCTTCAGTCATTCAATAATATTTTGATATTTGTTAATTTAATACTGCTATTTTTATGGGATATATATATATATATATATGGGATATATATATATATATATATATATATGGGATATATATATATTTATATATACAAATTTCGAATGTAAGGATATCTTTTAAGTGAATGCAAATATTACACCTTAAAGTTATAACAAATTATTTGCTAGTGTAAAAGCCATGTTGATAGATTTGAATTCAATAAGAGTCAATTCGTCGAATTTATTTTATTTAATACATTTTTCTAAATCCATTACTAAGGATCACAGTAGATAAACAAAATTATGATAAAAAAAACAGGAATCTGGTGTCAATATAAAATATTCGACCAAGTAGTCGGAATATTTTTGTCCGATTCGTTACCTCTGAATAAAATACCAAAAAACTACGGCATTAAAAGTGCATTTTTTATTTTAATATATCAAAATATAATATTATTAATTAAACTGAAACGACTCAAATGTCTTTAACTTAATATAACATGTTTTTCATAACATTAATGTATTTAATAATATGCATTAATTAATAAATTTAATTAAAATGTCTTTTTGATGAGGGTCACTAAACTAATAAATTTTGCTTACAAATTTCAGTTTATCATATGTAAACATGTTTTGTTTTTCACTGAATTTAAATGTAAGGTAATATTGTGCTAGAGTACAGTTTCATAATGCTAAAATCATCATAAAATCTATTGAAAATATAGAAATAATGAGGGGACTTGTAAAATAGTCACTGTTGCTTTTTAACTAACGAAATTGTTAGTATTTATATTACAATAACAAAAATCCGTACTAGTAACCACAAATATATTAGAATCCCCAATAAAAATTGTAGTTCAATAATAGTTAGTTATGAATTAAGGTTTCATCTGACAATTTACTTAGTATTCTAGCTTATTCAACTATGCAATGTTCAGTTGCAAATTGTACAGTCTTTTCATGTTTTTATATTACTTTCATGTTCAAATGCACAAAATTTCGAATTCTTTAGGATTATTGTAACATTTCATGCATTTTTTTCTAATATTTCAGTGTTTTTAAGTCCAGAAAAAATTAATAATTAGATTCATTTTAGAATTAAATCGTTGTGTTAATAAATGTTATGTTACTTTCAAGTTTTTTTTCTAACTTAAATTTTGAAACATTTGAAGAAAACTTTCAGATTTATGTCCCTGAAGAAAGGAAAGAAAAATATTTTCGATTTAATATGTCCTTAATATTCAAATAAGTTTTCTAAAAATGTAACTTTCTTATAGTCATTAAAAATGTTCGTTGGAAATAAGATCGTTACAGAAATAGAAATTTGACATTCAGCTTAACTAGTAAAATTTCTGCATCATTTGCAATGCCGTTAGAGTAAGGCGAGATAAATTCCTTCTAACTACTGGTTTCAGTAGTTTATTAGATTTCTTATTATTTTGGAAAAACTGCACAATTTAGAAAAAATGAATTACTGAGTTAAAGACCTAACATTTCTGTAAATCACTGTTATTATAAAATAAATCCTTCTGAAATCAGAAATAATGTTAAAATATAAACTTAGAAGATTTTCATCGTTGCCATCAACATATGATGAAAGTGAAACATTTATTATTTGCTGTTTTAAATTCCAAAGAGAAAATTGGAGCCATTTTTAAATAAAGAAAGAAAAAAAATTTAAAATTAGTAATTAAAAATAATGTATCAAAGTAAACACGAAGTCTTTGATTAAATATATTTTAATGAATTCGATGTAGTTCTACTTCTAAAAGATATTTTTTTAAATTTAATTTTAAGATTTAATAAATTCATTTCTAAAATTAAATAACTTCAGACGATTATAAAAGATAAAGTAATTTAATAACATCATACGATTATATAATATAAGGTAATTTAATAACGACGATTATATAAAATAAAGTAATTTAAAAACATCAGATGATTATAAACATCAAGTAATTTAAAAACATCAGATGATTATATAACAGGAAATTTAACAACAGTATACGATTATATAAAATAAAGTAATTTCATAACATCAGATGATTATATAACATAAAGTAATTTAATAACAAAAGGCGATAAAAATCTCTCTGCAGAATAAGAGAAAAATCAACATTTTTCAAAAATTTTAAATTTTTTTCAACATTTTTCAAAAATTTTAATTTTTTTCAACATTTTTCAAAAATTTTCAACATACAAAATTTTTTCAAAAATCAATATTTTCAAATTTTTTTTTTCTTTTTGAGAAATTAATATTTCCTTCATCTTTTGCTTAATGGAAGCACTTTCATTTTTCGCTTAACGTGTGGACAAGATGACCGTAGAGCAACCATTAAAACCAAACCTTCAGAAATAAAATCAGACGTTTTTTAGTTTTAATTTGTAGGTTGTATAATTATTAAAGTTATTAATTATTAAAAAAAGATTGCAAAATTTCTAGATTAATAGAACAAATTATTTCAATTTACCAACAAGCTGGGTCATTTTATTGATCTTATTTGATTTTGATTTTTGTGGTATATTGTACACGAAGATACCATTTATATAATATTATAATCTATAAAATATCTTGGAAAATAGAACTGATTTTTACACAGCACATTTTTTCAATGTCATTCTTTTTAAATTTCTGTAAAATTCTGTCATGCTTTATATTGTGTACCAGTGCTAACCAAAAATATTCGATATTCAAATTTCTATGTATCTTTCTTTTTTTAAAAATAGTTGCTGTTTTTAGTTTTATAAATTTAAGGGAAAAAATAAATAACATAATTTTTGAGATGATTTTAAAGAAAATTTGTTATTTTCATATCAGTTAATAGAAAATTTTAAATTATGGAAAAAATAATAACTAAAATAATTCAAGCTAGGCATATTTAAATTATTAACAAGAGATATCTCAATTATTTAATTATCGTTTCTTAAAAATTTTTATGTACATTTTTAAGAAACTCTCAGAATAATATAAATATATTACAGAACTCTCAGAATAATATAGCGTCATAAATTAGCCATTCAATTTAATAAAAACAAATAGTAAAAAAATTCATTATTATAAATCTCAATTGTTAAATGTTTTTATCAACATGGACTATTAAATGTTGAATGTTTAAAAATATTTTATGTAAAATCAATCAATCTCTCATATTATATTTTATATTAAAATTTTTAAATGTTTCTTAATCATATTAGTTCCAAAAATTGAAAAGTTTTAATCGATATCTCAAAATATCCTAAATAAGGAAATGTTTGATATGATAACAACCCATATTGATAATCATATCATCATTCTTTTTTGACAATTATCATATTCAAAATAAGTTTATTACTATTTAGTAAATAAAAAATAAAACTGTGAACAGATTCTAAAATTACTATAAATAGAAATTATTTTAGCTGGTAAGAATATTTTTTGATAAAGTATTTTAATATTCATATTTTTTTTACATTTCTTTCAAGAAATATTTGCAAAACAATTGGACCGTTTCAAAAATAGAAAAAGTTGTAGTCAAAGTGTCCAAAATTGAAAAGTTGGTTTTTTTTTTTTTTTTTTTTTTTTTGAAAATATAAATTTTGATTGCATGCCATCTGGGCAACATTTCATTGTTCAAATAAACGAAAAGGAAAATAGTAGAACTAATAACCACCAATTATCCAAAAAAAAAAAAAAAAAAAAAGAAAGATAGATTTTTAAGATATCATAACTTTTCCTGTAATATTGCTTATTGCTTCATGAACGCTAGAATAAACAAATAAATAGACAATTTTTTTCCCATTTCTTGCATTGTATTGATAAGACTTCTGGGCTTAAAAGAACAATTTATGAGTTACATTTTCGAATTGCATTTTTGCCGTCTCTGACTATTATAGATTTGGAAAAGCTTTTAACGAAATGGAACTACTGGTAAACAAAAATAATAAAGGTTATATACCATGAAACACCGCCATTATTCACTGCAAAATTTTTGTATTCTCCTAAAAACATACTTTAAACTTCTTCGCTATTTCCATTGATAATGATGTGAAAGTGCTGTTTTTATGGATTTTTAAATTTTATTTTCAAATGTTTCTGCTTGTGCAGTTAAACCTTTATATGTTCAAGAAAAAAGTTTTAGATATGAATTTGTTCATCAGATATGAATTTTTATTTAATTAATTTAAATCAAAGATATATATAAATGCGGATCAAAATATTGTCAACAAAATTTTCATATAAATAAATAAAAATAAAAATAATAATAATTTGTTTAACTTTATTTTAAATTAATAGGTATGGCACGACTTTACCTGGCTTTGTACACGTATATTTTTTTACTTTTTTTAAGTTTTTATAATATAAATCAAGAATATAATTATTGCAAATCTAGAAAATGCAATTAAGAACCAATTCATTCATCTTAAAATGCAAAAATTATTTTTGTAAATAAACGTTAAAAAATTTAATCATAATTAATTCTTGTGAATGATTATAATAACAAATTTTACAACTACAACTTTTTAATGAGTTTGCTTGCTTTAATAATTAAAATGATACCGAATAATTAACATAGTACCGTAAATAAAAACAAGGGTTTAGGATTTATTTTTTTGCCTGAAGATTTATAAAAATTAAAATGATTATTTAAATTTTAAATTATATTTATTTATCAGAAATAAATATTTTGTCTCTAATAAAATAGGTTGACCATAATTTGAAAGTTATTTTTGTACCGTACCTCCTATAACGCTATTAATTTATTTCGTGGTATATCCAATGACACCAGCCTTAAAAATAATATTAAGTCGAAAAAAAAATCCCTTTACATCGAATTCATATTCCTAAAATTCGATATTTGTCAGAAACTTTTTTTTTTCTAAAAAAACTTAAACTTCTTTGTGTTGGCTAAAGAACTCACCAAACGTACTGATGCGAGCACCATTTCGGAGGGTTAATGTTGGTGCCAGGTATCACAGAATTTTGGAACGAAGCCCAAGATCATCGAAAGATAGTTAAGAAGAGGCAGCTGCGGAATCTACAACTTCCCTGACCTCTTTAAATACTTATTAGGAACTGCTGAGCTTACAGTTTTAATGTGTCAATCTTGGTGTACGAACTTTGGATGATCCTCTTCGAGGTTCTTAATACCTCGACAACAGTTTCCAGCGTGCATAGACGGCATCTTGGCTTGACACATTCTCTAGAAACCAATCTTGTGCTCCAGTAACTAATGCATGACACATTCGGGGGAAGGAGTTGTTAAAGAAAGTTCGTCTACTTTTCAACTTTGGTGACATACAAAACAAACAATTGGAAACTGGTCTTCTTGTGAATACAATACCCCTATCATCACAAATGGGAACAGGAATCTCTTAAAAAACTCGAAGGGTATAGCGTAGAATATGTAAACAGAGACAAAAAATAATTTGCAGATTCCCCAATTGACGTCGACAAGATGTTCCCATCTTTCTCGGAACTCTAGTGGAAGTTTTCTGGGTTTTCTCCCACACTCTAACGAAGGCGGGAAAGTATGTAGATAAATACCCATATGCAGAAAAATACGCATATATTACCCATGGAAAGTTACCCACCTAGTAGGTTATATCTTCCCTTCACCGTAGTTGGGCTTTTCATGGTATACATAAATGGAGCAACAGGTCCAGCGATATATAGCAAAAAATAAATAAACAAATAGATGAAATATTTTAGTGATTTAAACATATTGTTTTTCTAGTATTACATAGTAAAAGTAGTTAAGTACCTATTATTATTTAAATGAAAAATATTGAATTTATTCTTCAGTCAAAAACTGTGAGGCTCGTGAAACTTTATATTAATCTTCATGTAGAAATAGGTGTCCACTTATGTTATAGGAAAACTGACATAATTTTTACCCTGCACTACACATCAAAAATATTTATATGCATTATTAATGTAGCTAATACTTTCAACCCATTACTTTTGCATACTAGAAAAATGGATCGTGTAACAACCCTAAAGACCTTGATGAAAAGAAAGAATTTCCTACATCATTATTCGCTTGACACAGTTCGAGCATTTCCACAAGCTGTTAGATTCTTTGGTACATCCCAGTAAGACATTTATCGATTCACCAGTCGAACCTCTTAAGTCGCGCTGGAAAATACTTTATCGCGTGAATTTTCAATTCGGTGACCATGAAATTGGAAGACTTCCCGCATGCAACCAAGTATATCTATCGAATTTTACTAGAAATTGAAAAGAAGGACATAAAATTATGAGGAAGTATGTGCCATGTTGTATGACAAACCCTTAAAAATATGTTAAAAGATATTATTGGTTTTGATAAGGCATTTTAGTAAAATAAAGTTCACCAGTTTACTTATTATATCACTCAAGAAGTTAATTGAAGAATTGTTAAAATAGTGCCACCTTTAACAATGTTTACTTTAAACCACACTTTTTTTCCTTGTAAGTGTGGTTAATTAATTCCTTACTAGTTTCACTGTTGAGGGTGGAAATAGATGTCATCCGTTATCTTGATGAACTTCTTGGTGACATTTATGTAAGATAAAAGAAAACAGAAAAAGTCATGTAGCTATCCAAACTTTAGCTGAGTTATAGCTTAATTTTATAATTCTTAAAGTTGTTTAATGATGTAGAATAACAAGCCGATCAATTTTTTTTTCAAATTCAGATAAATTAACCAAATCACAATCATGTTTACTATCATACTGCTGCCCTTTTTTGTGAATGTTAATTATAAAAAGTGAGGTTCAAAGATGTAGAAAAAGACATAAAACAAAGTAATAAAAGAGTAATTCAAAAATATAGAACTGGTTTTTATGTCAGAATTTATATCAAGATGCATTTTCGCCTCTTCTAAATAACTAATTCAAATATTAATTGGTCAAGATATCGTGGATCTCTCGATATATCTACGATAATTTTAATTATTCCGACTACTCTGAAAAAGTTATTTTCGATAATCTTTGCATTTTTTTTTATTTGGGAATCTTTTTATGTAATTATTTCTATTTCTAAAACTGTTTCTCTTTCTGTTGTACATCAATTAGAAAAAAAAGTCTTTAACACATTTCAATATGACTGTTCTGCTAAATATAATATTTTTTTAGTACAGGAAGATTTTAAATGTGTTCTTTTCAGACCTTGAATTTTCACACTAAGTTGTGATACCAATGCATTTTAAGAAATAACATTCATGATGCAAATTTCAGTGCTTGTTTTAATTGCTACTTGCAATGAAAGATAAGGGAGGAAAAATTTGTTTTATAGTTATTTTCCTTGGTGAATTTCAACGAAGTTTTGTTAAATATTCATATTAGCACATACTTTTGATAATATGCTTTTTAGTTGACTATTTCTATCTCATAGATAATTCATATATATGATTCATACAAGAGAAATTAAGATTGTAGCAGTATACATTTGTGTGAAGTGTTGAACGTTATGTTAAAATTTAATAGAAATTTATAAGAAATTACGCCTTTTTTTTTAAAGTATAGTAAATATATTTTTAAATTTCTTATTTTTGTGTAGTAGTTTACTTGAAAACAGAAAATAGGTAGAAAATAAATCTGAAATTAGGTGCATTCCTTAGCAACTACTTTCCATTGTACATAGATCTAGTTCAAGATCTATGATATTTATATTTAATTTCAATGATTTGTTTTGCATTGGCATTAGCTTACATTGCTTTAAAAAAAACATCTTCAAACAAAATATAGCATCTTTGACCTTAAAATGTATAATTTTCTGTTGCTTCTTTAAGATATTCTTAAATTGTTCCTGCTTTTATAGAATATATATGTTTTTCTAAGTAACTTGAGAGTTTAAGAATATCTTTTAAGATAATGCAAATAATAAAAGTTGAAAAATTACTATATTCTGAAATTTTTTTTTTATTCATTTATTTTTTTTTTTAATTTATGTATTTAGAAAACAATGTTTTCGCTAGGTTTTTGTATTTTTATGTGCATGTAGCAACAAAAAAAACTATTCAAAAATTAAATGTATTTGATATTATTGTAAGATTCTGCATTTAGATTTTATTTCTGGTTAAATATTTAATGATGATTTTTTAAAAAACTATTTTAACAATTATGGTAAATTACCAGTAAAATTAAGATTTAATTTGTTGGAGAGTTATAATTGCTTAATTTAAAATGTTAAATATTAATCTGAAAATGAAAAGAATATTAATTAATTAAATGAGACATTTTCTATGCATTCATTTTCCTCATTTTGAAAGCAAATAAATCATTATGAGTGCATAAGGCAACCAAGATTTATTTTTATTTGCAAGGGAAAATTGATTACGCAGCAATGTATGACGCTTGTACAAAAATAAAATTTTCGATTTTGTTATTTATTATGCTTTATATTACAGAAGGAAAGTTAAAAATATATTCGACGTGTATTTCATGGGAACATTTTTGTGACTATATAAAATTGGAAGATATTCAAATGAAAAGTACATGAGAGTTATTTTACTGTAATGGCTTTCCTAAGTGGTTCGTATAGTGAACGTTGTTGGGGATTCAGTACAGAATCCTACTACCTGCGGCTTTGGAGTAAGGAATCTGAATATAATGCTAGTTTATATGCAGAACTCCTGGTTAAATGGAATTGACCTCAGGCATTACTTCCCTATGAATGTTAAGCCTCCATTACAGGCCATTATAGTGCAAATACTATGAAAGGCAAAAGACGCCAATGTCATATTTATTTAACAAATACCTTGGCATGATGATTAATATTATTGAAATTTCAAGTTTCTTCATATAAAACATGGCAATAATGGATAAATGGATAAAAATAACAACTAGCACAGGCTTGAATAAACTGAATTATGCCAACTTTGAATGTTTTAATCGATGAATCCTTTGAATGAATGAATGATGAGTGAATCTGAATGAACGAATCTTCTTTTTGGCTTGAAACCATTTGTAGTATTCAGTGACTTTGTTGTATATAAACATGAACAGACTTACGCAATCATCAAAATATTTAGTGAATGTGCAGAGATAAAAGATAATTAAAAAGGAAATTAAAGTTAAGATCAACAATTCATTATTGGTCTTCTTTTATCCATTGTTGATTCTTGTATTATATTAGAACGACTCTTAAAAATCAGCAAACTTGCTGGCATCTTTATTAAGGAAACGTCATTCCGATAATTCAACACTAGATAATTCTAAAAAGAAGATAATTTGTTATATTTACCTATATAAAAGGTTATATTTCGAAACACATTTTACCATACAATATGAGACGATGCGTGACATCCCGTCGTATTCTTTAACATATTTATTAAGTTTTAAAAGCAGGAGAGTGAATCTATTCCTCCAATAGAAATAGAATTTAAACTCAACTCACCCGCTAGACATACATGCTCTCAATGGTTTTTTGAGACATTTTGCGATGTTTGTAAATTATCGTGAAGATATGATTTTATTATAAAATATTTTTGCATTGCAGTATATATAATATTGTCTAATAGTAAGAGAAAAGGATAAATAATTACGCAAATGTACATATCGTGTCTTTCTTTAGGTCAATAATGAGAAAAAAAGCATTGAGATTTATTCCGTTGTTTTTCGGATCCATTGACATCATCTTCGTGTCATAATAGTTCAGATTACTACAATCAATTTCGTGTTACAATTATTAATTCATAATACATTATTCATCCGTGATAAAATAGAATTGACAGGCCACAGGCATATGATATAATGGCAGTTTATAATATTATATTATACATCTTTAACGGGGTATTAGCATGATATAATTATATTATACATCTTATTTTATTATACATCATCATCACCAATGGCGCAACAGTTATTGGTGATTATGGACAAAATGGTGGCAATGGTGCCCTACTGGTACATTTCCAGACAGGACATGCTTTTCTTTATACGGGGTAGGATTGTCAGCACGCCCAACAGTAATATTAAGCCGGATAAGTGGATTAAGATAACCGGATTTCGAGCCACTACAAACATCCATGTCACCACCAGGACTCGAATCCGAAACCTATGGCACAGAGCACTAGTCACTCGGCCATTAAGCCCAATTATGTTATACACTTTTCAATAATATATATATATATATATATATATAAAATCATATCATATCATCATCATTAGCCTAAAAAAGAGCTTTAAGAAATTCAAGAACGTATGCAAGATTCTAACGTAAGTACAATACCTTAGAGAAAAAGATTAAAAATAGTTCTTGATATGCATTGCTTCTTCATATAATTTCTTTATAATAAAACTCTCGGCATTATAGTTTATTTTCTATAATAAGAGTAGCATATTATATGAGTAATAAATATTTCTACGTACCAATATTAAAATATTCATCATTTGCTGTTATATTTACTTCATGAATTATTAAAACTCATTACTGCTTTGAAATTAAACGTACGAAACTCGAAAAGGAAAGCAGAAATGTGCGAATGATGGTAAAGTATTTTTAGTATTCATTGCAGTTTCATTCCGCGTGGCAGGTGACTGATTCATACGTTACTCCCGAGATTCTCCTGACAGCACGCTTCATCTGCAAGTCGCTATTTCTCATAACTCTCGCGACTACTTTGACAGTCACATTTCATTCATTCGGACGCACCTATTGATTGGGATGATGTATAGCACTCTCTTTGCGAGAAGTAGCAGAATAGAGTTTAGGGTTTGGGATTCTGCATCATTGAGTTAAGTGGATTTTATAGGGTGAAGTATATAAATTAAATAAAATGTATTTTTATTTAAGACGATTATAATTTTATTTTGAATCAAATAGAAATAAATTTTGTTTGGAATGGAATTGTGATATTTTATATTTTTGAGAATATTTCCGAAATGAAACCAAAATGTAGAACGTATTAAGCCTCTAATGCGTGTATACAACAGAATTTAGTGATTATAGGCCCGACTCGTGTCTCAGTGGCAACGCGCGCAGCTGGTGAGCATTAGGGCGGAGGTTCAATTCCCTGCGAATTTGTTGTAGACACTGTTTCAAGACACGAGGAGACTCGATGGTGTTGGTGATGTTCAGCCTCTTGTTTTGTTAGTCGGATTACCTGCAAGGATTTTTCTGGGGTTTTCTCTACGATACGCAAATTCTGGGTAATTTCTCCCAGAAGGCACTGCCATCCTTCTTCAGCGTCAAGGAGGCAAGTCAGACTTCTACTTATGGGTACCCCTCCCAACAGAAGTTGCCTCCTTTCATGAGAACTCTCGGGTTCTTGGCCTTGGTTTAGACGTTTCTGTCTACCAAGTGGGATAAGAAACAAACAATCAAACAAACAAAAAACAGTGATAATAGTTATTTAGTACATGTTTAATTATGACTAATTTTAAATGAGCTAAAGTTTAATTTTATTGATACCTGTTTAATATATTTTATTACATAATATTTTGTAAGTTAGTTTTCTCTAATAGGTAATGCAACATTATCAATTATTTTGAGCATTAATGTAATGGGAATGAAATGAGAAATACCGTAAATGTAGTTTTTATATATGTGTAAGTATACTAAAATATAAGTATAAGTATATTAAAATATAAGTATAAGTATATTAAAATAAAACTACATCCGTATTTTTGTATAGAATTTGTTTTATTAGAAATGCGTAATTTTTTATGCAAAGAATAAAAGGCAGTTTACTCCACTTCCATGTCGCAGTTTCGAAAATAATCGAGTATAATAAAATTAATCAAATAATTTAAATACGTAGTTATTTGTTTATTACTTTTTTTCATATTTTCTAATTTGTATAAATTATTAGATTAATCTAGACTAGATGACTTGGTAGACTAGATTAAATTAACTATTAGACTTGGCACATTACCTTCCAAAAAAATTCCTTCCAATTGAAATATCTGCACTCCAACAAAAATGTCTCGATCTTAACCTAAGGTAAGGCAAAATATATTTTTTCAATTCAGAAAAACTCGTGAAATAACAAATTCCCTTTAATACAATTTTTTATTGCATTTTTTTAATGATACGAAACCTTTGCATTATTCCGTAGATTCCTTACAAACGTCCCATATTTGCTACTAAGACATACGTTAGTCGCAGTGAGCTGATATAATATTTAAAAGAGAAGTATATAAAAAATAAAACAAACTGGAAAGAATAAGCTTACTTTTTAACCAGAAAAATTCAACGCTGTCTTGTTTAAAATTGCAGTTTCGGAATGAATATTTGAAATGCTGTCGACAGCAAAAATTTGCTTATAAGAACTTCTTCGTATTGCTGGATAACAAAGTAATATTTATTTCAGAACAAATCTGGTTTATAACTTGTTGCAGAGATTTCATAATTTATCAGTTTGTTCGATAAATTGTGCATTGTGTAATTTATCTATTATGATTGTTTGAAAGACATTAAGTCGAAAATATTTTATTTCATACAATGTATATTTTCGACGTAACATAAAACTTGAAATATTGTTAACTTATATAGAATATTAAGTTCAACTTCTACTTGTACTTAACCCAACTTATCCAACTTGTGCAAAAATATTAAGTCCAATTTATTAGTTAGACTTAAATATATCTGTATCCATCCATTTTTATTTATCCATCGACAAAATACCAAAATTTCTCTTTTCAAAAACTGACTTACATGAATATATTTTTGAGGCATAACTTCATTTTTTATTCAACTATTTAAATTTAATTTATATTTGATATAAATAAAAAATATTAATTTTGCTTTTTTTATTGCTATGAACAATTTTCCTTCATTTGATGTATATTTTTTCTCAAATGTGATATTCCTAAAAGTATAAGTGCATAGCGCACTTAACATGCATTTTTTTTGCTTATAAAGTAAATAATTTTGAAAATATTCAATAAATAAGAAAGTCTTTTTAATATTCATACTTGAGGAAATTTGATGTACAAATCATACATAGCCATCACAAGAAAAAATTCCAGCCTTTTATTAACGTATGACATCTACGGGACATATAAGTACATTTAGTACTTAAAAAAAATACGTAAAAGAAAAGAGATCCAGGCATGAATTATTAAAATATCTTCCATTTTTAAAACACTCAGAAACTACTGGTATTTTCTAAAAAAATCTTGTTGCTTACCTAATTTAATCCAATCTCTACTTCGGCCCTTGCTGTTGAATACATGAATACATTTACACATCTCACTTTAACGTCTAACGAGCAAATTATTAGGTGCGTTGTCCTTTTTCTTTTGCTGAATTTCTTAGGCCTAGTTTAACCAAAAAAATGCGTGACTGGGAACATCAAACACGTTTCTAATTCGAATGCCACTGCTTTGGAAAACAAAAACGAAGCAAAAATCACTTAGTTCGCTAACCGCCCAACGGAAATCATCGGCTTTACCTCAATCGATTCATTTCCAGAAAGAAAAAAAGAACATGTTTTAGGCTCACGTATCACATTGATCAATTTGGTGAAGGCGATTTCTTTTTCAACACGCAGCTTGGAGGTTTCTTGTAGAAGTAGTAGATATTTAATCAACGCATCTGGGCTTAAAGTTTAGAGATAATCTATGAATATAAAATTAAGCGAGAGGGTGGTTGAGGTAAGCTATCGAAGGCGTCGACTATCAATCAAGATTCTAAGAATGTAAAATCGTTTGATGAACGGAAGGAAATGGAGTGAGAAGAACTATGTCCTCTTGGGAATTAAGTTGCATGATTTATTTGAGGAGAATTTGTAATGGACAAGGATTTAATTTTTGCTTTTTTTATTCTTTGATTAAGTACTTAAATCCTTTTTGAAAGAGGTTGGATTAATTGAGGTCATTTGATTTATAACCTATAATTATGTTTAGAGTTGTTCTTTTTCTGAATTTCTTAAAAACTATAATTATTTTAAGAATTGCAAAAACTAATTATGCTTTTAAAGTTGTTATTATAAGGACATAATAAGGTATAATAAGGTTATTCTTATAAGTTATAACATAAGTATTATAAGTTCTTTTATAGTTGTTCTTATAAGTTATCAAAAAGAAATATATTTTGTGTTTGAATAAAACATTATAAGAATTTTTTTTATGCAGAAGATAAGGAAAAAGTTTTAATTAGTTGCAGCTTTTTAAATATTCGAATCATTTCTAATAAATAAATGTTTTTAAAATGCATATTATAATTTTGAATTTCGATCTTTAAATCAAATTAACTATTTTCATTTGCTGCTATAATTCATAAAATAATGACATTCTCTGTATTCGAAATAATTAAAATTTCTTAATTGAAAGTAAATGAAATGTTTTATTCTTACTTAAGGTAATACAAGTTATTTTTTAGAATAATGAAGTAAATAATTAGTAAAAATAAGACATTGTACAGGATGAGTTTTTTGTATGAACTTTCTTTTATAATAATTCACAGTTTTCAACTAAAAATGAATTTTTATAAACATTCTCTTAATGAAAGCACTGGCGATGTATCAGTTGCCATGGCCGAACTGGCAATATTTGATGGCGTTAATTGCATCATTCTTAGATTGGATATGTTTCTTACTGAAAATTCTTATTTGTAGATGTCTATGAATTATTTTCAAAAAACATGAAGCTAATGGATGATAAAAAATAAAAATTACTAGATAGTTTGTCTCGGCATCACCGGCATCAGTAAAAATAAGCTTTAGTTTAGCAATATGTTGTGATATAGTTAATATATTTATTATACAGTTAATATATTTACGGTGTATGATATATAAGTTAAATTATTTATATTTTAATATTTTTCTTTATAAAGTTATCGAAGGCAATATGTAATTTACAACAAATAATCAATTGATAATATATGTATTAGAATTCTTAAATAAATATTACTAAATATTGTAATTACTTAAATCAAACTGATAATTTTAAATTTTACAAATTATTAATTAATAAAAT
The DNA here is from genome assembly GCA_021605075.1 of Caerostris darwini. NCBI lineage: Eukaryota > Metazoa > Arthropoda > Arachnida > Araneae > Araneidae > Caerostris > Caerostris darwini. The sequence continues at coordinate 162,621 of BPLQ01000115.1, read as the reverse complement.
TATCAATTTATATTTATTTACTTACAAAACCAATTTTCTAATAGTGCATAAATATTAAAAATACATAAATAAATTAGTGAAAAATTAATTAAATATTTTTATAATAATAATAATAATAATAATTTAAAATGATTACTTTTTAATATTACTGTTATACAGTAATTATTTAAAAATATGATCTATGAAATTTGCTGTCAGAAACTAATATTTACATTCATTAAGTACATAAATCTAATGATATACTATAAACGATCAGTAAGTTACATAAATCTGGTGATAGTGCAATATGTTTAAGTCAAATTTTTGGAGTTTAGTGAAAAGAATTCAATCATTCATTTTCAAGAAACAATCTTCTCAAAGAAAAATATTCTTTTTGAGGAGATTGTTTCTTGAAAATGAATGATTGAATCCTTTTCACTAAACTCCAAAAATTTGACAACAATTATTGTTAACAAGGAAATAAATTTTGTCATTATGTATGTAAAAATAAACTATATTAAATTTCAATAACATTTAATGAAATAAAATATTTTTTTATTTTACAATTTCTGAATTAAAATTAAATTAACAATATAAAAAGATTTAGTTTAGGAATTTGATATACCTAATGTAAAAAATAAATCCCCTGACATTCATTTAATTGTTACTCCGTTATTCTTGAAAACAAATTATTAAGAATAAGCCCTTCATTGTTAATTAATGATCTCGCTTCATCTTTTCTATTTTAATTTTGTTATAATTCATTTGATTCTTTCTTAAATTTCTACTTCAACACAGATTCTGTTTCAGTGCATTTGAATTTAAAAATGTATTCTAAAAAAGGATACATTAAATTAATTTAATTAACGTTTTAATTTAAGATAATTTTATCAAGCATTTCGACACCGCCACTGTTATTAAATTAGTTTTAAAATGATACAGTTACTAAAATACATTTATTAAATTCAATAGTTCTATTTACTTTTTTAATTATAATAGTATTATAAAAACTGTGCGTTAAAATTACAGTTATTTAATGAATGAAATAAGAATAATTAGAATATTTTCATGATTTTTAGCTGTGCATCAAGTAAAAGAAATAATTCATTTAGAGAGATAAACAAATGTACTTCTAACTTTTATGGTTTTTAAATTTCAGAAAAATCATCCACTAACAAATATTTTGCTATATATAGAGAGAAATAAGAAATACACTACTTTTAAAAACACTACAAATGAATTTTTGGAGTAATATACCAAATTTTTGTAAAAAAAAAGTCTTTTAAGCTGATTTTAACACAAAATGATATCGTCAATATTTCAACGTATGAATAAATAGACATACCACTTCAAATAATATCGTTTATAGAAGGCTTAATAAATTTAATCGATACGTAATTTAATAATGTAGAAATAATAATTGTTTATATGCTTACACACACACACACAAGTACATATACATATAAATATGTTACGGTAAATGTGATTAATCCGGTGATTACGTATGTTCACCGGAACATTAATCCAGTGATTATATATAATCACTGATCAAGCGCATTCACAGTAATATATACGTTATATGTGTATATTTAGAAATACCACTTCAAACAATATCGTTTATAAAATTAGCTTTAATAAATTTAATCGCAGTATAATAGTCTGAGAATAATTATTAATACCCCCATACATACACGCGTTACTGTAAATGTGATTAATCCCGTGATTATACATAATCACCGATCAATCACATTTACCGCAACATAGACGTTGTATATGAATATTTAGAAATACCACATCAATAGATATACCACTTCAAATAATATGTTTTATAACATTGGCTTTAATAAATTTAATCGATACGTAAAGTAATAATGTAAAAATAATTGTTTATATGCTTATATGCACGAGAATATACATGTATATATATATATATATATATATATATATATATATATATATATATATATGTTACTATAAAGTGATTAATCCGGTGATTATGAATAATAACCGATAATCACATTCCTCGTAACATATTGTATATGTATATTTATATATATGTATACAACGTTGTATATGTATATTTAACAATTTACAACAATTTTTTATTAATTATTAAAATGTATGTAAAGAAAGTGTAATATATTTTGTGTATCAATCAGTCAATGCCCCCCTCTCCAAATTTAATTATCAAAATGCAGGACAGCATATATAAGCAAATTGCAGGAGAAATATATACTAAAACAGGAAAATGAATATCGCATATCAAGATCATTAGTACTGTATATCACTTCATACAAGTCATGATAAGATTAAAGTATGAGCACAAGTATGAATTTACTTATAATTGGTAGTTCATATTATATTCCATCTCGCTATTATCAATTATTAATTGAAAATAACGAAAAAATCTAACTCATTGAAGAATAGTATCTAAGACTGATACACATTTTCATATTTTTATTTTATTTTTCAAGTATTATTGATATTTATACAAAAACATGAATTTTAGGTTAATATTTTTGGTTTTGAATTTTTCGTTTCTTTTTTATCAGAACGTCTGTAAAAATGATGTATCTAATTTTCATTTTCTTGATATACCCACTTTATTATGAATTTTGATTTCATAAGCCATTATGCATGACAAATCTTTAAATTGAAAACACCTGATTTTCTCCATTCTCGTAATAGAATTAATTCATGCACTTTCAAAAAAGTTTTGTATCTTGTGTGAAGAATGCGTTTTTAAAGAGTTTATTCGAGTCTTTTTTAGGGCATAATTATTATTATAAGTTCTCTTTTGTATAAGTTCTTTTAATACTACGTGACATGGAAAAATATTTCAAAATACAGTTATTTAAACGGAGAAAAAGCAATTTCGAATTGCTATTTCTTTTTCTTTGGTGAAACGTTATCACGCGACAGTAAAAATCTATACAAAACATCAAATTACATTTTTCACAAATCAATAAAATAAGAAATCTGCGGGTCCATCTATAAAAATAGCCCTGATATTACACTATATTACACATATAGTGTAATATCAAAACATTGCTTTTCATTTAATACGCATTTAAATGCGACTTACATTTTGTAAGCCTATAATATATACTTTGCAGTAAATATGCTTCTCAAAAAACATACTTCGAATTTCCAGAATAGTGAATGACTTAAGCATACTGTTATAAAAATGTGGAATAAAGTAAAGTAAATATTAATATTACTTAAGTTTCATATAATATATACTTGTATATTTGTACTTTCAAATAGCATTGTAGTTATTCTAAGAATTGAAAGAAATAAAAGTTTGCTAAAATAATCTGTTCCGTTTTACTTTTTAAAATTGTAAAACCCCTTTTTATTATATGAACATAAAATGATTATTATTTTGGTTAATATGGAAGGATCTTGAAAGGATTATACAGAGAAACAGAGAAAAACATAATTTTAAAGCCCAAATATTAAAGCACAAATAACAAATAAGTTATACAATATAATTACAAATAAGCCTTATAGTAAGCACAGATTATTGCAATCTATAAGTCTTTAAATCTTCATCAAACCTCATTTGCTGTAACCATAGCTGTTTGTCGTAGTAATATTATTGTATAGCATATTTAAGTTAGAAATAGACATAATGCCAATTGAGGAAATTTAAAACAGTGCATGCTATGTTTGTTGGTACATTGTCGTTTTGATGAATTATATTTCAGAGATAATACCAAGGCAATATCATTACAGCCTCTAGTAAAGATGTATGGGCATAGTTCAGAACATATGCTTTAATTTCGAAATTTATCTAGGGACCTTCCATGGGCCGGAAAGACATATTGGATAGCCCGTTGGATTTTCAAATTACGGAAGGATTTTCTTTATATTAGGAGAACCTAATATAAAGCTTTCAAGTCTATGGTGTGGATGGAGCTGAACAGGCTTGTTGGATAATGCGTTGGGCTTAGTTCGACATGCTATGCCGAGCCGAAAGCATCCATGTTTATGGCAGGGATAAGCACAATAGATCTATTGGTTCAGAATGTACTTTAAAAGAGGAAGGCTGGAAACCCTAAATGTTATTCTTGACAGTGTTTAATCAAAATTGAAGCGATGTTGAATTGATGCTTTTCCATAATATTTGGTGAACTTATTAAAAAAAAACGTTTATATGAGGAAACGGTTTTTTGAGTATTGCAAATAAGAAATGTTTTCAATAAAAGGGAATCAGTTTCATCTAGATTGTTATATTCAATATGCAATTACTACACTGGTTCTGGTGCACAGAACTTACGCACATTTTTTTGTCTGTAATTTCGCAAAGAAATCATTAGGAAGACATGAATTTCAGAATATAGAGACTATATTTTTTATTTAAAGAATAAACGAAACATATTAACGAAAAAAGGAATAGAACGCATAAAATATGGAATGGGAAAAAAAATCTTTTTCGAAAGAATAATGGCACAAATAAGTAAATGTTAGCACAAATATTTGTTTACCCTTGTTTTTACATTGTTTACCAATATATTATTTGTAGTAAATATACTTCTCAAAAAAAGTACTTTACCCAAGAAAGAAAACAATAAACAGATGTCTCTTGTAAGGGACATAATCTCCTTTTAATGCAATTATTGTTTGACACCGTCTCTTGACACTCAACAGTTGTTGCAATAAGGGGTCATTCCTCAATGAGCAGATTTATTAGTTTTTAGGTGCTCTCCGAGATATATATCCGTGGCAAATGCGCATCTAAAAAGCACCACGCACATTTTATATGGGATTTATATCAGATGGTCTATCCATTCTGATGATATTTCCCTTTTCCGAAAACACTTCAGCATCACGAGCTTGATGTAACTTGGTGTTATTGCCCATAAAAAAGAATGCACCAATAGAGTCTTGGAGCAGACACACGGGGAGAATTTCATTTTTATTTGCTACTACTAACGATCTTTGGAAATAGCACCCTCCTATCAATCCACGCATTCATCATAATACCTCCACAAAGTAGCACCTTTTCTTTCCCTGATGTTAGTGGGTTGAAACCATGTCATTACGCTTCTCCATATTAACTGACATTTATACTGTAAAGACCCTTATCTGTCAAGAGGATATGTTCTGCATTGATGAGATGTCCCAGTCTTTATGTTCCTTGTCAGCTGTTAATGAAATGTAGCTTAGGGATGGAATGGCTGTAATAAAGCAAGACGACACTTTAAAAGGTACGCCGTTTTAAAATTTTGCACGGGGATATATTATTATATTTCTTCAGGTCGAGGTCTAATGGTTCATATTAACACAAATCTAATAGAGGAATTAATTTCTTTTCTGAGAGTAACTGTTCTCATTTGAATATCGGCTTTTGAAATCTAGGAAAATGTCCACTGAGCTGTCTGCAAATGCTAGATACTCATGATGTTCACTACAGGGTCTACTTTTTTTTCGAAAAAATATTTATTACAATATATACTCCAGTTGAGAATCGAACCTTCCATCTTGTCAGATTTATCAAAGGGACTTAACCGGGATCCAGGAAATTTATTGTAAAAGATTTACATTTGTATTCTTTTTGCTACCTTTTTGATAGATTTTAATATCAATTTTTAGAATCTATCAATGTTCTTCTATTAAACTATATGCATTTTCCAATTAGTTAATAAATTATATGAATTTTCCAATTAGTTAATAAATTATATTAATTTTTCAATTAGCTAATGAATTACATGAATTTTTCAATTAGTTAAAAAATTGTATGAATTTTCCAATTAATTAATAACTTAAATGAATTTTTCAATTAGCTTATAAATTATATGAATTTATTCATATAATTATATGCAAATAGTATGAATAACTTTTTTCTTCTTTAAATGAATAGCTTTTAAATTCTTTAATCGAAAAGTAGCGGATAAATCAATTTTAAGCATCAAAGGCTTTATATAGCCCTCGGATATTTATCAAATAAGACAGAACATATGGTTAAATTTAATAAAAAAAAAAACACCAGAAGAATTTTTTTGAATAAATTTATACATTTATAAAAATACAATGAGACAGAAAAAAAAATAACATAAACTACTTTTAAAACGCTCTTATCATTTATGCATTATATATATAACCAGCATATAAAAATAATGGAATCTATTTGTTTTTAATTTTTGTACCCATTGTTGTATTAGGACAACGCAGTAAAGCAGAACGCCCAAATGAAAGCTCATTTTCTTTCATGTAATGACTGAAATTTAAACAATTTGCTCTGAATATCTGCCCGTTAATGGCTTCTTTGTAATGATTTTAACTTATTTGGTTTTAAAATAAAGATTTCCTTCAAAATGCAAACATAAATCTTGTTCCTCAAAAGAGATTCTTCTTTATTCACTAATGAGCCTTTTGATTAAAATGCTTCTAATAAAAGAAACGTAATGAATTTATCCTTCATTTTTTTTTTTTTTTTTTTTTTTTGCTGTGCAAATATATGTTTTCATTTAGTTAGCTGTCATTTATAAAGCAAAGGGCTGATTCGCTTTTCTGGAAAAAATTCCTCCACATCCATTTATTCTCATAATAGGGAGATAATGACACCAACCATCTTAATACAATTACGTATATGCAATGGTTATATTGATGCACCAGTAAGGAAAGAAAATTGAAAAATCATATTTTTGTACATACGTAAAGATATTTTTAAATTTGAAATTAATTTTGGGTATAGAGCATAGAGAAATCATTACCCCGAGAGTCGCAAAAACGGCTCCAATATGTCTGGAAAATGCAGGTATAAATTTCTTTGCTGAAAAGTAATGCAAAGGAAAACTCAAGGTTAGGTTACAGTCACCGGTTTGAACATATTGGAATTATTATAATTAAACCTGCTGAAACTGTCGTTTAACACACTGTATCTATATGTATCTACGTGTATGACCTATAGTATAAAGGCTTTTTTATATCAATTTTTGAAGAAATTTTTAACTCAGGCTTTTGAAAATGCATTAATTATAATATTTTAAGTTACTATGTATAGGGGTTCAGAGAAATTCATTAATAATGTTTTTTTTTAATTAGAGCTTGATTTTTGTAAAGGACACAATTAAATATTTATTACTTGTTTTACAACAAGAGCAGGTAAAACAGCTTCTTAACATAAAAGTTGCCAATTTACAAAGAAAATTATGGTAAATTAATTTCAAAATATGATGACAAAGTTGAAAAGGATAATTAAAAATAAAACATATTATACAAATATAATTTAAGAAAACTCAGTTTGTTTAAGAATATGTGGTTATTGAAGTTTTAAACTAGTTTTATTTTTTATTTATGTAAAGGTAGAATTTTATAACCTCAGAAATTTTTATTGTAGATAAAAAATATCAAATACATCTCCTAAAAGCTAATAAAAAAGGCTGAAAGGTTACGAAAGTTTCACTCAAAAACTTCTTTTACATATAGGGGGTTAACTTAAATGTCTGAATAATAAAAAAATTATTAGGAGTCACATTGAAATTCATCAAAGTGAAATAAAATTTAAATAAATTCATATTGTCTCAAATGTTCATAAATATGTTTTTTTAGTGAATAAAAACTGTCATAGTAGAAGGAGAAATTTCTTTGAAGAAGTACTTCGCATGGCAAAATTCAATCTTGCTTTTTCTTCCAAAAAAAAAAGCAATAGGTTGAAGATTTTGTTCATGTATTTACAGTTGTAATATAAATAAAAAAAAAAATTAACATCAACTATGAACATTTTTCCTGTGCAATTCCGAGACCTATAAGGCACTTTTATGGCAGCTATTGAGCATTTCCAATCAACGTAACTCTACTCAGAGAACCTCTTTAATAGCATTGCAAAGGCCGTAGGTGGTCCTTCCAAGAATCATTACAGCCTTAATGGTAACCCTTTGGTCCTCTAAAAAATTCCTCATAAATAACCAGAATGGATGAGCAATCCATTCGGTTTAGGGAATTTCAACCTCAACTTTATGTGGGTGGTGCTTTGGGGAAAGCTTTTCGCCTCAATTAAGTATAAACTCGGCTGTTTCGTTGCAGTGAAAATAAGTGCGGAGGTAGTATTTGGAGGATTAGGTGAAAATTTTGTTTGTTTGTTGACTCGTAACTTCTTGGTTCTGATCCAGTAGAATAACCTTTTTCTCTCTATATATTAGTTTTTTTTACATGCCAGATTCCGAAACATTAGATGCTTTCTTTTTTTACTGGGCAGGTTTGGTAGCCCTACTCCCAACAGTCACATTAGACATTTGGAGCACACAACACCAATTACAATTATCTGAAGTCATCTGGGAAAACTACACTTAACACACGGAAATAAAAGCAGAGAAATACTTGTTGTTGTTTCTTATCCCACTTGGTAGGCATCACCATCTAGACCAATTCCAAGTGAAGTCATCCTTCTATGCGATCACAATTCCATGTGATCTCATAGAAGAAGGGAAAAAGGGGTGCAGCTTCTGATGTGATGTTGTACCCGTAGCTAGAAATCTGACTAGGCTCCATGACGCTTACTTTTTACGGGGTAGAGTTGTCAGTATTACGCTGAATGCTCTACTGTCCTATTAGAGGGTTGTTGTTTATTCTATGTTGGTTAGACTTAATGAAAATAAAAGCTTACAAATATTTTAATAAATAATTTCTTCTTCTTCATTGGCACAGCAGCCCCATAGTGGGACAAAACCGTCTGTCAATTGGCAGATTTCGAGATAGGTGGCGGTTTCTTGAAATTAATTTAAAAGTTTATTATTGTAAACAATTGTAATTAAATTGTGATAAGAGCATCTTTTACTCCATTTGATCTGTATCTATTCCTCTGGTTTTTTTCTTATTATTCCACTAAGCACGCCGCAAGCAGTGATGAATGGTTAAAGAGAAAACACTACTGAAACGTAGCTGCAACGGCCGAAGTAAAAAATCCTAATCCAGCAGCTTGAAGAGATCCTGTTTGAATCCGCATTCAGTTTCCTTGATTAAGCAGCGGGATTTCAATGATAAGCCTTTAAGTAGCTAGCCGAATGGAGCTTTTGCTATAATGTATTTCAACAAATACTTAATGTGATAAAATTACTTTCTCCGATTTTATGACACAGTTTGGCAGGCACCACATCGAGCAATAATTGTGCATTAAAAACAATCTTTTGATTAGATTTCTTGAATTATAATACTACTATTAATAAATGTCCTCACTATAATAGTATATAGCACGAGAAACATTGTAAAATATATCATTATCTTTATTTAAAAATATTTTTAAATTAAAAAATTTATACAAAGCAGCTTTTTTTTAATTGTTTATAAGCCCTATGTTGGTCAGGTTTAGTGAAAAAAAGCTAATTAACTAAATTAGTTAAAGCTAATTAAATTAATTATAAATTTCAATAGTTTATTAATTAACTTCTTCTTTTCCTACATTGGAACAACACCCCATGGTGGGGCAAGGCCGTTTGTTTATTGGCAGATTTCGAGACAGGAGATGTTTTCGTTTTTTCACGGTGAAGGTTTATCAGCCCTACGCTAAACGCTCTATTGTCATATTAGACTGGGATCTACGGTGGATTAATGTGGATTAATGTGGATTCCAAGCCACCACAAACATCCATGACACCGCCAGGATTCGAGATAGAAACCTGCGGCACCGAGAGCTAGTCACTCTGCTATCAAAGCCCATTGGTAACTAATTTGGTAACACAACAAAATTTTATTTTAGTAAGATTTATGTGTGTTTACCTATGATAATAATTTTAGAAAATTTAAATTAAAACTTATAGCTTAAAATGCTATATAAAAATTGCGACTTTTTTATGGTCCCATACTCAGCAAAAATGCATTTTTCTTATAATTAAAGTTCACATTAAAGCACACTTAAACGAAACAAAACCAAGATCAGTTCTCTCAGAACATTTTATATATTAAACTCAGAAATCTGACTGTTCAGTGCCATCCATTTCTACATTCGTTTCTAAAACTGAGTACCGAATGAGTCTCATCTACATTCCAACCCACTCTATGGAAGAATAAACGCACAGCGACATTCATTCAGAAGGATCATTTTATCATTGTTGTTGTTGTGCAGAGAAAATTTCAACGTTTCCTCCTCATTCACTCTTCTGTGAAGAGTCAGACAACGTGATGAAGACGTTTCAAATTTATGCCTCAGATATTCTGCCTTTAGCTATTTATTCATGAATAGCATTTTAAAAACTTTTCCTGCAATGTAACATTTCGCAACTATTAAAATATTTTCGAAATTCATCAATTATTTTGTAAATTCCATTAATATATATATATATATATATATATATATATATATATATACCTGAATGGCCGAGTGTCTAGCGCTCGGTGCCACATATTTCGGGTTCAAATGCCGGCGGTGCCATGGATGTTTGTAGTGGTTCGGGATCCACTTTAAGCCGTAGGTCCCGGTCTCCTATGACTGTAAGAGCGTCACGGAGCCGAAGTCAGACTTCTACCTGCGGGTGCTCCATCACAACATAAGCTGCTTCCTTCCCTTTCAATCATGAGTACGTATGGGCTCGTGGGTTGGCAAGCGAAGTGGGATAAGAAACAAAAACATATAAGATTTGTTTATATGTTAATAATAATTATAATTTTAAATTAGTATTGTTGTAGAGTCAAATTTTGTAAGAATCACTTATAGTTTCTATTAGAAATCATGAAAAAATTGCATTTATATATTTTTTTATAAAATGAAAATTTCCTTTTTTGGAGCAGAATTATTATGAAATGAAATTGCTCTTGTATTCTAGTCCTACGGAACCTGATGGCCGATTGACTGGTGCTCGGTGCCACAGGTTTCGGATTCGAGTTTTGGCGGTCCCATGGATATTTCTAATGGTTCGGAATCGACTTTAAACCGTAGGTCCCGGTTCAATATCACTAACGAGCGTTGGATGTAGGGCTGACAACCCTACTCTGTAAATGTAAAGCTTCCCATGTTCCGAATCTTCGGCCTTGACTCACCATGGGGCTGTTGCGGCTTTGATTAAAATGAAGAAAGTTCTAGTCCTAAGTATTTTATGTGTAACGTAATATTTGTCAGTTTTAAATGCTATACTTATATGTAAGGTAGGAGGATTTCGGAATACTCTATCGCCTCGTGTATGAACAATACGTACAGGTAGCGGAATTTTTATGAAGACAAGTACAGGAGAATTTAGATATCGTTTTAGAAACCCGGATCACAGCTCAGTATTCCGCTCAGAATTAACATCTATAAGCGAAGCTCTGAGCCTATCTTTAGACTTTAAAGTACCTGATGTTTGGATTGCGACTGATAGTAAGAGCTCAAATAGTATTTGAAAGATTGGCCAAGCATCCTGGACAAATTGGGGCAGGATATAGTTTCTAAACTAGCTGTTTTGGACCAGATCGGATCGGTGTGCTTGCAGTGGATTCCCTCCCATGTGGGCATCTACGGAAATGAAATTGCTGATCTGCTCGCTAGGGAAGGTTGCGAACTTACCAAAGCTTCTTTTTCCAATCTGTTAGCTACAGAGGTTTATTCCATGACTTTAGCTAGAGTGAATACCGCTTGGTGGTCGCCACCAATTCATGCATGGTACGCCGCTAAATATCCTGGTATGTCCTTGCAGTGCTCATGTCCTAGATCTGCTCAAACGGCTTTAGCTAGACTAAGAACTGGCCACACTAAGAGTTTGACCTTCAATGGAGACGAGAAGACATATACCCTTTGTCATTGTTCGGCCATCGCGTCTCCCTCTCATCTCATCGATTGTATTGGTGCCTGTGTGAGGCAACTGTTGAATGAGGGGAGGACAGTTTACGATCTATTGATGCAGCATGATCTACTGGACTTGGTTTAGGATTCTAAATCAAGGGGATAAGCAACAACAACAACAACAACAACACGAACAATACACGTACTCTTATATTAATCCGGAATACAATACACTCCAGGCGCACTTTTAGGGATAACTGTCCCATATTTGCGTGTGGCACGACAGGAAGCCAGGGATACTCCCAATACGCAGTCTCAGTGCCGATGCGAGGCGCTTGAATACACTGTCTAAATCATGATTGAATCTTCTTATGTAAGAGTGTAAAAAAAGCAACCAGGGAATTCGAACTCGGGGCCCTTCTTCATGCCTGACTGAACACATGCCCCGAGTCAGACTACGAATTATTTAAACGAACTATAGACGTAAACCATTGTAATTTGAAAAATAATACAATAATTTTAGAATTTTTAGAATTATTGAGAGTGTAGATGATAGAAACATGTATGTATTGTTATTCTATTCCAATGTTTCTTAACATAAATTTAATTTAAAATTTAAAAAAAAATTATCAAGAAAAGATATATCATAATTAATTAAAGTTCAACACAAAAAAATTAAATAGTTCAATATGAAGCTACGTTTAAAATCTACGGAAAATTTATGTTTTTTTTCCTTCCGAAAAAAAAAAAAAGATAAGCTCTATTGAATAAGTCGTCGGATCACAATATTTTTTTCTGTCAGACCGCAAAATCAACAACCGTATTTGTAAGAGATTTCTACAAGGTAACAGATTTATATTCTATCGAATAAGAGCTCTTACAGATAATGGCCAAAAGTCCGCTCTCTCAGAAATAAAAGTCCGTTTGGAGACAAAAATACCCCAAGATTTATCATTGGCTGAGAGGAGGGTGGCCTCTGAGATCCACGGATCAATATTTTCCTTGGTCTCTTATAAAAGCTTTTAATACTATAAGAATATCTTTAAGGTAATGGCTATATATATATATATATATATATATATATATATATATTATAAAAATAAAAGTAGAAAAAGTATCCTAGATGGTCATGAAATATTACATGTGCTATACAAAAAAAAAATGAAGACTATCAAAAGTTATGTGTCACCAATGGCTATTTTTTTACTAACGTTACTTATGTAGTTTCATTTTATTTTATGATAGTTATCTACATGCTATGAAAGAAAATATCTATTTTCTAACTCTGGCGTAATATTAACGTATGTCATTTTTTAAAAAAAATTTGAATTCAGTGATTTTTGCAACAATTTAAAAAATTTGTTGCTAGGAAAATTCTCCAATTTTACTGTATTGAACTTTTTACGATGGTGCCATAGGTCGCAGTTATATCATTGCCATTCAAATATGAATAGCCAACAGGCATGTAATTTTCAAACTATAAAAAGATATAAAAATATAAAAGAAACTATAAAAGATTATAAAAGAATAAAAGAAACTATAAAAGATTTTAACAGTCAGCACCATGTTTACAGGTTCTTTTTAAAATTTCTGAAAATATGATGAAGGTGCCCCGCAATAAGTGATAAATTTAAATGAAAGATTTAATAGGCTGGAATATGAAAATAAATAACTTCTTATCAATACACACTCGCATAGCAAGTAACGTAAATTACGTTATTCATATTAAAATGAACAGTAGGAAATACTTTATGCTTAATACTTTTTATACTTTAGTATGAAAAGTGTGACAATTTTCATTTCATACTAAATAAAAAATTCATATTAGTATGAAAAGAAAGAATACATACTAGTAGAACAGAAATCACATTCCTACAGAAAATGCGTCCGTATCTACACTCAAGAGCCAAAACATTATGACCACCTGTCAATAACGAGTTGGCCCACCTTTGGCGCGCAACACAGCTTCAACCCGCCTTGACATGGATGCCACAAGTCCTTGGTAGATGGCCGGAGACAGATTGTACCAGATGTTTAAGCAACGGTCACACAAATCCGAAATATTGCGAATTGGTGGTCTTTGGACTCTGAGCTGCCTTCCCAAATGTGTTCTATCGGATTGCGATCCGGTGAGTTAGGCGGCCAGGACATTAACTGGAATTCAGCATCATGTTCCTGGAACCACTCCAACACAATTTTAGACTTGTGACAAGGGGCGTTGTCCTGTTGGAACATTCCATTTCCAGCTGGAAAAACAGAGGCCATGTAAGAGTGCAACTGGTCCGCAATGATGTTCAGATACCCTGCAGTATTCAAGGTCTGCTCTACCCGGGTCCCAGAGACGCCCAAGAGAACGTCCCCCAAAGCATAATACCGCCACCACCACCGGCCTGTGTATGACCTACTGTACATTGAGGGAGCAACTGTTCGCCTGGAAGACGGCGTATCCTGACACGGCCATCGGCGTGATGAATGACAAACCGTGATTCATCTGACCAGGCTACTCTCTCCCACTGATCCATGGACCAGTCACGATGTTCCAGGGCCCAGCGCAGGCGCAGTTGGCGATGACGCTTGGTCAGCAAAGGCACACGAGTAGGACGTTTGCTGCGTAGCCTCATATCCAACAGTGTCCGCTGAACAGTGTGCTCCGATACTATTCTACTTGGCCCTGCATTGTATTGGGCTGTCAGCTGAGCCATTGTCTGGCTCCGGTTTTGCTTCACCATGCGAGACAGTCTCCGACGACCTTTTTCTTTGATAGCGTGTGTACGTCCAACACCATGTCGTCTACTGCTGGTTTCACCGTCATTCATCGACTTTGCATAAGTACTAACAACTGTAGATCGCGAACAATCCACGAGTCGTGCAGTTTCGGAAATACTTGTTCCAAGCCATTACAATCTGCCCTCTATCAAAGTCGCTTAGATCCGCAGACTTTCCCATCACACACAGAAGTAAGTGAAAGAATGATACTTCAGACTCTCCAGCAGCAGTCAAATACCACTTCCACCTGATCACGTGCCTTCCACATCATCCAGACGAGTTCATTGCAAAACGTAGGGGTGGTCATAATATTTTGGCTCTTGAGTGTAGATTGCTTGTGATTGATATTGTGATTGATTGCTTGTGATTGATATTGTGATTGATTGCTTCTGATTGATACTTTTAGTCTTTCTATTCCCTTCTTTAAAAGATGGAATGCCTTAAAGATAAAATGGAATTAGATCGTGGCAGCACCACAACCAATCAGGAAATCAGTTCATCCTATTGCGATATTGATATATTCATCAATCAAAATCCCTTGATGGTTATGAAAATATTAAATCATGGACTGCAGGTGGGCCATGAAGAATACCGTCTCAGTGACCTTCTATCATTAATGTCTGAGAAAATATGTATGATATCCATGTGGCCTTGCGAGATCATTCCTTCCCGTACCTTACCCTATGCTAGTAAACGAGTTTAAACACGGACAACATATCGAGGCTTTCCAGATTTTGAGTAGGGGAACCATTGCCGAGGTTTATTCTTATGATAAGATGTTCAAAAATGAATAGGAAAATACTAGGGCATAATCATGTATTTCACTCAAATATAGACTCTTATGTCCACCATCATTTTACCGCATCAATGTGTGGAGGCAACGAGGAGTGAAATCATTACCATTTTACAATCATCCTTGACATATTCCCTGATGATATACAGTGCCGTAAGATGCATATATATATATATATATATATATATATGAATACATGTTCGTGTTTATCGACAGTTTGGGCTGGTTTCATTTGCAATTCTAATGTGTTAAAGACTGTGGCAGTAACATAATCTTGAGTTTTTCTTTGCATTACTATTCAACAAAGAAAGTCATGAACTGCATTTTCCAGCCATATTAAAGCCGTTTTTGCTACTCTGGGTATTGATTTCTCTATGCTCTATGCCTAAAATCACTTTCAAATTAAAAAAAAAAAATATGTACAAAAATATGATTTTCTAATTTTCTTTCCTTACTGGTGAAACAATATAACCATTGTATATACGTAATTGTATTAAGATAGTTGGTGTCCTTATCTCCCTATTATGAGAGTAAATGGATGTGGAGGATTTTTTTCAGAAAAGCGAATTAGCCCTTTGCTTTATAAATGACAGCTAACTAAATGAAAAAATATATTTGCTGTGCAAAAAGAAAATGGAGGATAAATTCATGACATTTCTTTTATTAGAAGCATTTTAATCAAAAGGCTCATTAGCGAATAAAAAATAATCTCTTTTGAGGAACGAGATTTCTGCTTACATTTTGAAGGAACTCTTTATTTTAAAACCAAATAAGTTGAAATCACTACAAAGAAGCCATTAACGGGCAGATATTCAGAACATACTGTTTAAACTTCAGTCATTACATGAAAGAACTTACTACGCTCGCTATCCAAATACAATAATGGTTATAAGAATTAAAAACAAATAGATTCCATTATTTTTATATGCTGGTTATATGTATATATAATGCATAAATGATAAGAGTGTTTTAAAAGAAGTTTGTGTTATTTTTTTTTGTCTCATTGTATTTTAATAAATGTATAAACTTATTCAAGGTAATTCTTCTGATGGTTTTTTTAATTTAACCCTTTGTTCTTTCTTATTTGATAACTATCCGTGGGTTATATAATGCATTTGGTGCTTAAAATTGGAGTGATTAACTGCTACTTTTCGATTAAAGAATTTAAAAACTAATTATTAAATTATTAATAATATATTCATATAATTAAATGAATAAATTCATATAATTTATTAACTAATTGAAAAATTCATATAATTTATTAACTAATTGGAAAATTCCTATAATTTTTTAACTAATTAAAAATTTACATAATTTATTAATTAATTAAAAAATTCATGTAATTTATTAACTTGAAAAATTCATAAAATTTATGAACTAATTGAAAAACTCATATAATTTATTATTTAATTGGAAACTTCATATAATTTATTAGCTAAGTGAAAAATTCATATAATTTATTAACTAATTGAAAAATTCATGTAATAATTCATGTTTAACTAACTGAAAAATTCATGTAATTTATTAACTAATTGAAAAATTCATATATTTCAGTCGAAGATCTTTGGCAGATTTTAACAAACTGTTATTAAAATCTATCAAAAGTGTCATTATGGCTCTTTGATAAAGCTGACAAGATGGAAATGAGGTTTGATTCTCATCGGGGGGTATATATTGTAAGTCTTTTCGAAAAAAGTAGACTCTGTAGTAAACATCATGAGTTCTAGCATTTGCAGTCAGCTCAGTGGAAATTTTCCAAGATTTCAAAAGTCGACACTCAAACGAGAACAGTTACTCTTAGAAAAGAAATTAATTCCTTTATTAGATTTCTTAAATCTTTTGAACCACTGGACCTCCATCTGAAGAAATATAATAATACACTCCCCTGTAAAATTTTAAAACGGTGTACCTTTTAAATTGTCATCATGCTTTATCACAGCCGTTCCATCCTTACACTACATTTCATTGACAGCTGCCAAAGAACACAAAGGCTGGGCATCTCATCAATACAGTTTGTCCTCTTGACAGATAAAAGAGTGGCTAAAATTTAAATTTCAGTTAATATTGAGAGACGTAATGGCATGGTTTTATCCTACTAACATCAGAGAAGGAAACCTTTACGATAGTCTGGAAACGCTTTTTGTGGAGGCATAATATTGAATGTGTATTCCAGGAATAGGAAGGATAGAAGATATCTGATAGGAAGGTACTGTTTCAAAAGATCGTTAGTATTAGCAAATAAAAATGAAATCTGTACCATATCTCTGTTCCAAAACTCTATTGGTACAAATTTCATTTTTATGGGCAATAACACCAAGTCACATTAAATCATGCTGTTGAAGGGCTTTTGGAAAATGAAAATATCATTAGAATGGATTCACCATCGGATTTAAATCCCATAGAACTTGTGCAGGTTGCTTCGGGGATATGTTTTCGGCATGCGTATATCTCTCGGAGAGCACCAAACAATTTTTAAATTTGCTCATTTGGAAATGACCATTTATTATAATAACAGTTGAGTATCAAGAGACTGTGACAAACAATCATTGTAGTTAAAGAAGGTATGTCCCTTACAAGAGACATTTGTTTGTTGTTTTCCTTTTTGGGCTTGACATGTGTGTTAGTGGTTCAAAATCCTTGTTAAACTGTATGCCCCGGTCTAATTAGCCCAAAATGTACAAAAAGTGACAGCAGAGCAACAAACCAAATCAAACAAACCTCCTTGGGCTAACAAGCGTTTGTGCCAACCTACTCTTTCGAAACAATTATTTTTTTCCCTCACTCCCTGTGTTCTATTCTTTTTTTCGTTAATATGTTTCCTTCATTCTTTAAATAAAAAATATAGTCTCTATATTATGAAATTTATGTCTCCCTAATGATTTCTTGCAGAGTTACAGAAAAAAATCGGTGCTTAAGTTTTGTACACAAGTGTAATAATCGCATATTAAATATGACAATCTAGATTCAGCTGATTCCCTTTATTGAAAAAATTTCCTATCTACATACTCAAAATGCTGCTAGTAAATAATAAAGAAAATTTTTAATAAGTTCACCAATTGTGAAGAGCAAACATCTATTTTAACAATCAAATTAATATCCCTTCAATTTTGAATAAACACTTTCAAGAAGAACATTTAGGGTTTCCAGCCTTCCTCCATTAAAGTACATTCTGAACCTAAAGATCTATTGTGCTTACTTCCGCCATAAACATGGATGCTTTCTGCTCGGCATAGCATGTCGAACTGCCTTTCTCTTGTAAACCCAACGCATTATCCAACAAGCCCCTTCAGCTCCATCAGCACCATAGACTTGAAAGCTTTATATTAGGTATTCCTAATATAAAGGAAATCCTTCCGTAATTAATCCAACGGGCTATATAATATGTCTTTCCGGCCCATAGAAGGTCCCTAGATAAATTTCGAAATTAAAGCATATGTTCAGAACCATGCCCATACATCTTTACTAGAGGCTGCAATAATTTTGCCTTTGCATGGTCTCTAAAATGCCAACCATCAAAAGGACAATGTACCAACAAACATAGCATGCATTGTTTTAAATTTCCTCAATTGGCAGTATGTCCATTTCTAACTTAAATAAGTCATACAATAATGTAACTCCGACAAACAGCTATGGCTACAACAAATGAGCTTTGATGAAGATTTCAATCCTTATAGATTGCAGTAATCTGTAACGTTATAATCCTTTCAAGATCCTTCCATATTAACCAAAATAATAATCATTTTATATTCATACAATGAGACATTCATATAATAAAAATGGGTTTTATAATTTTAAAAAGTAAAATGGAACAGATTATTTTAGCAAAATTTTATTTCTTTCAATACTCAGAATAACTATTACTATGAAAGTACAAATATATAAGTATATATTATATGAAACTTAAGTAATATTTATATTAACTTTACTTTATTCCACGTTTTTATAACAGTATGCTTAAGTCATTCACTATTCTGGAAATTCAAAGTATGTTTTTTGAGAAGTATATTTACTACAAAGAATATATTATAGGCTTACAAAATGTAAGTCGCATATAAATGCGTATTAAATGAAAAGCAATGCTTTGAGTTACGTATGTGTAATATAATGTATTATCAGGGCTATTTTAATAGATGCAACGCAGATTTCTTATTTTATTGATTTGTGTAAAATGTAATTTGATGTTTTGTATAGATTTTTCTATCGCGTGATAACGTTTCACCAAAGAAAAAGAAATAGCAATTCGAAATTGCTTTTTCTCCGTTTAAATAACTGCATTTTGAAATATTTTTCCATGTCACGTGGTATTAAAAGAACTTATACAAAAGAGAACTTATAATAATAATTATGCCCTAATAAAAGACTCGAATGATCTCTTTAAAAATGCATTCTTCACCCAAGATACGAAATTTTTTTGAAAGTGCATGAATTAATTCTATTACGAGAATGGAGAAAATCAGGATTTTCAATTCAAAGATTGATCCCGCTTAATGGTTTATGAAATCAAAATGCATAATAAAGTGAGTATATCAAGAAAATAAAAATTAGATACATCATTTTTAAAGACTGTTCTGATGAAAAAGAAATGAAAAATTCATAACGAAAAAATATTAACCTGAAATTCATGTTTGTCTATAAGTATTAATATTATTTGAAAAATAAAATTAAAATATTAAAATGTATATCAATCTTATAATCTTTTCTTCAGTTAGTTAGATTTTATCGTTATTTTTAAATTAATAATTAGTTAATAACATAATGGAATAAAATATGAACTGACAATTATAAGTAAATTCACACTTGTGCTCGTACTTCAGTCTTATCATAATTTACATAAAGTTTTAGACAGTGACCATTGATGTTAATATGTGACATTAAATTTAATGTTGTATATATTTCTCTTATAATTTGTTTATCTATGATGAGTTTTCATTTTGATAATTAAAGTTTTCTTGGAGAGCATTCAAAAATAATCATAATATAACATTACATTTTCTTTACATATATTTTAAAAATTAATATAATTTAATTAAATATAATATATTTTAAAGTAATTGAATTAATAGTATATAATATATTGTTAATATAATTTGTTAAATATATATATGTTACAGTAATGTGATTAATCTGTAATATTCATAATCCCCGGATTAATCACATTTACAGTAATATATATATGTGTGTGTATTTATATATATATATATATATATATATAAATACACATATGAGAAATAATTCATACATTATTGCATCATGTATCGATTACATTTATTAAAGCTAATTTTATAAACAATTTTTTTTGAAGCAGTTTTTCTAAATATTCATATGGTATATATACATATAATATATATGTTAAGGTGAATGTGAATGAT
Source organism: Caerostris darwini (assembly GCA_021605075.1). NCBI lineage: Eukaryota > Metazoa > Arthropoda > Arachnida > Araneae > Araneidae > Caerostris > Caerostris darwini. Next base: position 142,019 of record BPLQ01000115.1, on the reverse strand, counting down.
CAGTGATTATTCATGTTCACTGGATTAACTTACCGGTGATTATACATAATCTACCGGATTAATCTCATTAAAGCTAGCATATTTATATGTACATAAATGTGTGTATAAACATATAAAAAATTATTTTTACATTATTACATTATGAATAGATTAAATTTATTAAGAGTAATTCTATAAACGATTTTATTTGAGGCATGTCTATTTATTCATACTTTAAAATATTTAAAATTTCCTTTTATGTTGAAATCAACTTGAAAGATTTTGTTAAATAAAAATATTGGATATTGTAAATTATGGATTAATTCTTATAAAATAAGAAAATACAAGTCTATTAAAGCAAACCTTAAGTCATTTTTTTTTTTACAAAACTTTGGCATATTACCATATATATTTGGCATTGGATGAAGGGGTTTTTCTTATTACTCATAGTTTTTCTTTAATACCTTTATTTTCAGGAATAACGAAATAACAATTAAATGAATATGAGAAAACTATTTTTTACAATAGGTATAACAAATCCCTAAGCTAAATCTTTTTATATCTCATATAATTTTAATTCTGAAATGGTAAAAATATATTTTATTTGATTAAATGTTATTGAAATTTAATATATTTTATTTTAACAAACAGAGCGACACCGGATTATATTTACTAGTTAACAATAATTATTGTCAAATTTTTGGAGTTCAGTAATAAGAATTCAATCAGCCTTTATGGAAACAATCTGCTCAAAGAAAATTACTGATTATAAATGTATTGCGCTATCTTAGATTTAGATAACTAATGATCTTGCGCTGTATTTATATGATTTGTTTCTCTGAAATTATAATACAAAGTACAGCAAATCAAATCAAATTGCTGCTTTATATAATTTATTTCATATAAATATTAATAATTATAATTATATATATATATATATATATATAACATTTTGCAGAATATTCACTTTGTAATTAAAAATAAATATCAGTTTCTGACGGCGAATTTCATAGATCATATTTTTAACTTATTATTATACAATAATAATTTTAAAAAGTAATCCCTTTAAATTTTAAATTATTATTATTATTATAAAAATATTTAATTAATTTTTTATTAATTTATTTATGTATTTTTAATATTTATGCACTATTAGAAAATTGTCTTTGTAAGTAAATAAAAATAAATTCATAATTTTACTAATTAATAATTTGTAAAATTTAAATTGATTAGTTTGATTTAAGTAATTTTAATATTTAGTCATTTTCATTTAAGAATTCTGATAAGTATTAATAATTTACTTATTGGTTTCGATAACTTTATAAAGAAAGTTATTAAAATATAAATATGTTAACATATATATAGTAAACTGTAAATTTATTCACTGTAGAATAATTATATTGGCTATGCGCTGTATCGCAGCATATTGCTAAATTAAATCTTCATTTTTTTATGTATTAAATTATATTAGATACACTTTCTAAATTTTAATTTATCCATCCATTAGCTTAATGTCTTTTGGAAATAATTCATACACTTTTATAAGTAAGAATTTTCTGAGGAAATATGTCCAATCTCATCAATGATGCAGTCAACAAGTCAAATATTGGTATTCTCACCCTAAACAATCGATGCATGCACAATGCTTTCATTAAGAAAATTTTCATTAAAATTCATTTTTATTTGAAAATTGAGTATTATCTAAAAAGAAAGTTCATACAAAAAAAATCAGTGTGTACAATGTTTAATTTTAAATAATTATTTATTTCTTTATTCGAAAAAAAATAACTTGAATTATCTTAAGTAGGAATAAAGCATTTCATTTGCTTTCGAATAACAAATTTTAATTGTTTCTAGTACAGAAAATGTCATTATTTTAGGGATTATAACAATAAATGAAAATAGGTAATTTGGTTAAAATGTCGAAGTTCAAAATTATTATATGAATTTAAAAAACATATATTTATTAGAAATAACTCGCAATTTAAAAAGCAGAAATTAATAAAGACTTATTAATTACCTCCTGCATAAATAAATTTCTTATAATATTTTATTAAAAATCCAAATATATTTCTTTTTAATAACTTATAAGAACTTCAAAAGCATAATGTAATAAATAGTCCTTGCAATTCTTAAAAATAATTATAGTTTTTAAGAAATTCAGAAAAAGAACAACTCTAAATATAATTATAAGTTATAAATCAAAGGACCTCAATTAATCCAACTTCTATCAAAAAGGATTTAAGAACTTCTTCAAAGAATAAAAAAAAGCAAAAATTAAATCATTGTCCATTACAAATTCTCATCAAATAAATCATGCAGCTCAATTCCCAGCAGAACATAAGTTCTTCTCACTCCATTTTCTTCCATTCATCAAACGATTTTACATTCTTAGAATCTTGATTGATAGTCGACGCCTTCGATAGCACACCTCAACCACCCTCTTGCTTAATTTCGTATTCATAGATGATCTCTTACTTTAAGACCAGATGAATTCCATGCGTTGATTAAATATTTACTACTTCTACAAGAAACCTCCAAGCTGCGTGTTGAAAAAGAAATCGCCTTCACCAAATTGATCAATGTGATACGTGAGTCAAAAAAAATTTTCTTTTTTTTTTCTTCCTGGAAATGAATCGATTGAGTTAAAGCCGATGATTTCCGTTGGGCGGTTAGCGAACTAAGTGATTTTTGCTTCGTTTTTGTTTTCCAAAGCAGTGATATTCGAATTAGAGATGTGTTCGATGTTTACCATTCAAAAATTTTTTTTGGTTAAGCTAGGCCTAAGAAATTCAGCAAAAGGAAAGCACAGGACAACGCACCTAATAATTTGCTCGTTAGCTGTTAAAGTGAGATATGTAAATGTATTCATATATACAACAGCATGGGCTAAAGTAGGGATTGGATTAAATTAAGTAAGTCAGAAAGATTTTTTAGAAAATATCAGTAGGTTCTGAATGTTTTAAAAATGGAAGATATTTTAATAATTCATGTCTGGATCTCTTTTCATTTACGTAGTTTTTTAAGTACTATATGTACTTATATGTCCAATAGATATTATACGTTAATAAAATGCTGGAATTTTTTTTTTCTTGTGATGGTACATCATATGCTTTGTACATCAAATTTCCTCAAGCATGAATATTAAAAAGACAGGCACAAAACTTACTTATTTATTGAATGTTTTAATATTTGAAAACTAATTACTTTACATGCAAAAAAATCATGTTAAGTGCTTTATGCAGTAATACTTTTACGAATATCACATTTGAGAAAAAATTATACATCAAATGAAAGAAAAACTGTTTATAGCAGTAAATAAAACCAAAATTAACATTTTTTTATTTATATGAAATATATATCGAATTGAAATTGCTGTAGAAAAACAAAGTTATGCATCAAAATATGCTCATATAAATCACAGTCTATGAAAAAATAAACTTTGGTATTTTGTCGATAGATAAATAAAAATGGATGGATACAGAAATATTAAAGTCCAACTAATAAATTGGTCTTAATATTCTGTATAGGTTAATAATATTTGAGTTTTATGTTACGCCGAAAATATAACCAGTAAGAAATAAAAACATTTTCGACTTTATGCCTTTCGAAATAATCATAATAGATACATTGCCCAATGCACAATTATTTAAAAAAAAAAACTCATACAAAAAACTCAGTCTGTACAATGTTTTATTTAATTAATGATTTATTTCATTATTCTAAATAAATAACTTGTATTATACCTTAAGTATGAATAAAACATTTCATTTGTTTTCAATTAACATATTTTAATTATATTTATTACAGAGAATATCATTATTATTTTAGGGATATAACAGCAAATGAAAATAGTTATTTTGATTAAAATGACGAAAATCAAAATTATTATATACATTTAAAAATATATCCTTATTAGAACTGACTCAAATATTTAAAAAGCGACAATTAATAAAGACTTATTAATTACCTTCTGCATAAATAAATTTCTTATAATATTTTATTACAAATCAAAATATATTTCTTTTTAATAACTTATGAGAACTTCAAAAGCATAATGCAATAAATAGTCCTTGCAATTCTTAAAAATAATTATAGTTTTTAAGAAATTCAGAAAACGAACAACTCTAAGTATAATTATAAATCAAATGACCTCAATTAATCCAACTTCTATCAGAAAGGATTTAAGAATTTCATCAAAGAATAAAAAAAAGCAAAAATGAAATCCTTGTCCATTACAAATTCTCATCAAATAAATCATGCAACTCAATTCCCAAAAGGACATAGTTCTTCTCATTTCATTTCCTTCCATTCGTCAAACGATTTTACATTCTTAGAATCTTAATTGATAGTCGACGCCTTCGATAGCACACATCAACCACCCTCTTGCTTAATTTTGTATTCATAGATGATCTCTTACTTTAAGCCCAGATGAATTCCATGCGTTGATTAAATATCTACTACTTCTACAAGAAACCTCCAAGCTGCGTGTTGAAAAAGAAATCACCATCACCAAATTAATCAATGTGATACGTGAGTCAAAAAAAATTTTCTTTTTTTTTTCTTCCTGGAAAGGAATCGATTGAGGTAAAGCCGATGATTTCCGTTGGGCGGTTAGCGAACTAAGTGATTTTTGATTTGTTTTTGTTTTCCAAAGCAGTGGCATTCGAATTAGAGATATGTTTGATGTTTCCCATCCAAGCATTTTTTTGATTAAACTAGGCCTAAGAAATTCAGCAAAAGGAAAGCACAGGACAACGCACCTAATAATTTGCTCGTTAGATGTTAAAGTGAGATATGTAAATGTATTCATATATACAACAGCATGGGCTGAAGCAGGGATTGGATTAAATTAGGTAAGCACAAGGTTTTTTTAGAAAATATCAGTAGGTTCTGAGTGTTCTAAAAATGGAAGATATTTTAATAATTCATGCCTGGATCTCTTTTCATTTACGTAGTTTTTTTAAATACTAAATGGACTTATATGTCCAGTAGATATCATACGTTAATAAAATGCTCGATTTTTTTTTCTTGTTATGGTACATCATATGATTTGTACATCAAATTTCTTCAAGCATGAATATTAAAAAGACAGGTACAAAACTTTGTTATTTATTGAATATTTTAATATTCAAAACTAATTATTTTATATACAAAAAAAAAAAAAAAACATGTTAAGTGCTCTATGCAATTATACTGTTACGAATATCACATTTGAGAAAAAAATATACATCAAATGAAGGAAAAATTGTTGATAGCAATTAAAAAAATCAAAATTAACATTTTTTTTATTTATATGAAATATAAATCAAATTGAAATAGCTGTACAAAAACAAAATTATGCTTCAAAAATATATTCATCTAAGTCAGTAATTGAAAAAGAAATTCTATTATTTTGTCGATGGATAAATAAAAATGGATGGATACAGGAATATTAAAGTCCAACTAATAAGTTGCACTTAATATTCTATATACCTTATTAGTTTTACTTAATATTTTTGCACAAGTTAGATTAAATACAAGTACAACTTGGACAATCTGGATTAAGTACAAGAACAAGTTGGATTAAGTACAAGTACAAGTCGGACTTAATATCCTGCATAAGTTTAATATATTTGAGTTTTATGTTACGTTGAAAATATACCCAGTAAGAAATAAAAATATTTTCGATTTATATTATGTCTTTCGAAACAATCATAATAAATAGATAAATTACACAATGCACAATTTACGAAACAAACTGATAAATTATGAAATCTCTGCAACAAGTTATAAACCAGATTTGTTATGAAAGAAATATTACTTTGTTATCAAGCAATACGAAGAAATTCTTGTGAACAACTTTTTGCTGTCGACAGCATTTCAAATATTCATTCCGAAACTGCAATTTTAAACAAGGCACAGTTGCATTTTTCTGGTTAAAACTTAAGCTTTTTCTTTCCAGTTTGTGTTTTTTTTTATATACCTCTCTTTTAAATATTATATCAACTGACTGCGACCGACTTATTACTCAGTAGCAAATATGGGATGCTGTAAGGAATCTATGGAATAATGCAAAGGCTTCGTATCATTAAAAAAATACAATAAAAAATTGCATTAAAAGGAATTTGTTATTTCACGAGTATTTCTGGATTGAAAAAATTTATTTTCTCTTACCTTAGCTTAAAAGTGAGATATTTTTTGTTGGAGTGCAGATATTTCTTTAGGAAGAAATTTTTTGGAAGGTAATGTGCCAAATTTAGTTAATAATTTAGTAGATAAAGTTTAGTCTAGTAAGTCATCTAGTCTGGATTAATCTAGTAATTTATGCAAATTCCAAAATCTAAAATAAATAAATAAATACTAATTAAAAACGTCAATTATTTTTGAAACTGTACCATGGAGATGGAATAATCTGTCTTTTATTCTTTACGTAGAAATTTTCGCATTTCTAATAAAACAAATTTTATACAAAATTGTCATATAATTTTATTTTAGTATACTTATGCATTATACTTAATACAAATTACATTTACGGTATTTCTCAATTCATTCCCATTACATTAATACTCAAAATTATTCATAATGTTGCATAACCTTTAGCAAAAACTATCTTACAAAATATTATATAATAACAGAGATTAAAAAGGGATCAATAAAAATAAACTTTTACTCATTTAGAATTAGTCATAATTAAACGTATAGCTTATAACTATATTCATATTCATATATATATATATAACCGATAACTATATTTAGAGTTGTTCGAATTTGTTGTTTCTGAATTTCTTAAAAACTATAAATATTTTTAAGAATTGCAAAGACTATTACATTACGCTTTTAAAATTGTTCTTATAAGTTATTAAAAAGAAATACATTATTATTTTTAATAAAATATTATAAGAAGTTTATTTATGAAGAATATAAGTAATAGGTTTTTATTACTTGCTACTTTTTAAATATTCCAGTCATTCCTAATAAGTATATGTCTTTAAATACACATGATAATTTTTGATTTTCGTTTTTTTTCCCACTTGGTAGACAGCAATGTCTAGACCAAGTCCAAGAACCCATGTGGTCTCATGGACGGTGGGAAAAGGAAAAAGGCAGCTTCTGTTGTGATGGAGCACCAGTAAGAAGAAGTCTGGCTTGGCTCCGAGTCGCTGAAGAAGGAGGGCAGTGCATTCCGGGAGGACTTATTGGGGGGGACTAATCCCGTATTTGTGTATCGCATATGAGAAAACCTGTAAAACCCCACCAGGTAATCCGACAAACAAGACAAGATGTGGAACATCCGAAACGCCATCGGAACTCCTCGTTTTCTGAAACAATGCCTACAACAAAGCCGCCAGCGGATTGAACCTCCGCCCTAAAGACTCGTGCTCACCAAGGCGACAAGATGCAAGCGAAAAAATTTGACCAATCACTAGCCTCACCGCGGTCGCCTGAAACCGGTTTGCAGTTCGCCGCTTGAAGTTGCCCAACTTTCAACTCGAAGCGGTTTTTCACTAGGCATAATGCTATTTCTGACGTTTCGCTGTGAAGGGGTCGAAAAAATTTTGTCGTTTGCCTCTTGAATCTTCACGTCTCTCGCCTTGGTAGGAACGAGCCTTAACACTCACCAGCGGCGCGCTTTGCCACGAGTAGGGCCTGTATTCCTTAAATTTGCTTGCATACCATTTGATTTAATAAGCTCTAAATTTTGTTTCAATTTCGGGAATATTTATAAAAATATAAAATATCACAATGCCAGTATAAAAAAAAATATTTCTATTTGATTCAAAATAAAATTTTGATTTCCTTGAATAAAAATACATTTTCATTTTACTTAATTTATATACTTCACCACATAAAATCCACTTAACTTAAGGATACAGAATTGCAACCCCAAACTCTATTCTGCCACTTCTCGCAAAGAGAGTGTTATACATCATCCGAATGAATCGGTATGTGTGAATGAATGAAATGTGACTGTCAAAGTAGTCGGGAGAGTTATGAGAAATAGCGACTTGCAGATGATGCGTGCTGTCAGGAGAATCTCGGGAGTAACCTATAAATCAGTCACCTGCCACGCGGAATGAAGTTGCAATAAATACTGAAAATACTTTACGATCATTCGCACATTTCTGTTTTCATTTTGCGTAACTTTAATTTCAAAGCAGTAATGAGTTTTAATTATTCATGAAGTAAATATAACAGCAGATGCTGAATATTTTAATACTGTTACGTAGAAATATTTATTATTCCTGTAATATGCTACTCTTTCTACAGAAAATAAACTATACTGCCGACAGTTTTATCATAAAGAAATTATACGTTAAGAAGCGATTCATATTAAGAATTATTTTCATTCTTTTTCTATAAAATATTGTTCTTGAGTTAAAATTTAATAATTTAAAATTTAAAATAAACGATAAACGATAAAATAAACGATAAAATTTAAAATAACGTTAAAATTTAAAATAAACGATATAATATTTTTTATTATATATATTATTGAAAAGTGCGTGATATAATGGGGCCTGATGGATGAGTGTCTAGAGCTCGATGCCACGAGTTTTGGGTTCGAGTCCCGGCGGTACCATAGATGTTGGTAGTGGTCTAAATCCACTTTAAATCGTAGACCTCATTTTAATATGGTTATAGGTCGTTGGGCGTAAGCCTGACAACTCTACCCCGTAAAAAGAAAAGCATCTCCTATCTCGAAATCTACCAGTCAGGCAGATGGCCTTGGCTCATCATAGGGCTCTTGAACCATTGATGATGATATTGTACAATATAATATTATAAACTGTAATTATATCATGCTAATGCGCCGTTGATGAGGTATAATATGATATTATAAACCACAATTATATCATATGCCTGTGCCCAGTCAATTCTATTTTATCACTGATATATAATGTATTATGAATTAATAATTGTAACACGAAATTGATTATAGTAATCTGAACTATTATGATACGAATAGGATATCAATGGATCCAAACAACAATGGAATAAATCTCAATGCTTTTTTCTCATTATTGACTGAAAGAAAAACATGTTATGTACATTTCCGTAATTATTTAACCTTTTCTCTTACTATTAGGCAATATTATTATCTAATGCAATGTAAAAATATTTTATAATAAAGTCTTATCTTCACGATAACTTACAGCATCTCTGATAAAACCTTTTAGAACTTGTATTTCTAGCGGGTGAATTGATCCAACATTCTATTCTTATTGATGGGAATAGATTAACTCTCTTTCTTTGAAAAATTAATAAATACTCTAGAGAACGTGACTGGGTGTCTCGCCTCGTCTCAAAATGTGTGGTAAAATATTTTGAGAAACATAATCTTTTATATAGGTAAATATAACAAATTATCTTCTTTTTTTAAGGAGTAGTGTAATGTTGAATTATTGGAATGGTATTTCTTTAATAAAGGTGCCAACAAGTTTGCTGATATTCATGAGTCATACTAAAATAATACAAGTGTCAACAATGGATGAAAGAAGAGAGATAATGCTAAGACAGATTGATCTTAACTTTAATTTCCTTTGTAAAAGATGTTCCATACCTGCACCTTCATTAAGTATTTTGATGAGTGCATGAATATATTCATGTTTATATGCAACAAAGTCGATGGATGCTTCAAATGGTTTCAACCAAAAAAGAACATTCATTCATTCAGATTCATTTATCAGTCATTCATTCATTCATTCATTGATTAAAATATTCAAAGCTGACATAATTCAGTTTATACTAGTTGTTTTGCAGAAGTTATTGTTATATTGTTATTTATTTATCCATTATTGTCATATTTTTTATGAAGTAGCCTAAAATTATAACAATAGCAGTCATGATTTCAAGGTATTTGTAAAACAAATAGGACAATGCCGTCTTTTGCCTTTCATAGTATTTGCACTATAATGGCCTGTAATGGAGACTTACCATTCATAGGGAAGTAATGCCTGAGGGCAATTCCATTTAATTTAGGAGTTCTGCATATAAACTAGGATTCTATGCAGATTCCTTATCCCAAAGCCGCAGGTAGTAGGATTCTACACTGAATCCATAACAACGTTCGCTATAGAAACCACTTAACCTTTACAGTAAAATAACTCTCATATGCTTCTCATTTAAATATCTTCCAATTTCATCTAACCACAAAAAAAGTTTCATTGAAATAAATGTCAAAATTTTTTAATTTTAATTTTGCAATATAAAGCAACAAAAATAACAAAATGAAAAATTTTGCTTTTGTGCGTGTGTATCATATATTTACATTACTGATTAATCAACTTTCCCTTGCAAATAAAAATATATTGCTTGCCTTGTGCACTCATGATGATATATTTGCTTTCAAAATGAGGAAAGTGATGTTTATTTACGTATTCTATACAGTCTATATGTTTTACTTTTGCTATAAATAATTGATCAGTATTACTTATGGGATTATTATATATGTATTGTATATGATATATGTGTATGTATTAATAAAATGAAGGGGATAGAAATTGATATTACATCATACCAATAATCACAGTTTAGAGTACTCTAAAATATACTGAGAAAGAAAGTTTTAAGAGGGAATTTTGATTGCATTTTAATTTAAATGGATATAAACTTTTAAATTAGTAAAAATTTTAAATAATTTTTAAATAATTATTAAATTCCTAAGCATATTTTATAAACGGGCTTATAGATAATATTATCTTCCAACATTGAATAAGATTTTTATTTAAGTTTATAGCATTTATTATAACTTTTATACATTTCTTTTATTTTGCAAATTTCTTTTTTTGAAATATACAAAAACAATGGTAATTTCATTCTATAGATTTCCTTTGAGTGATTTTTTTTTTATCTTATTACTCTTTCTACCATTTCAATGAAGGAAAAAAAATGCTTACATACATTTTCCTTCAAATCCCACTTCATCACTGATCAAATTCTATTCCTTATTTTACTTTTAATTTCTAATTTATTGACCAGGAAAAATATCAAAATTGCATAAAGATATTTCCAATTGTTTTAAGTAGGATGGGAAGTCGGCTAAAAGTTTTCGATTCTTGACAGTTTTAAAAGAATTTATGATGATTTTTAAAAATTTGTAAAGAATATGTGGGAATTTGTGATTCAATAACTTTTATTGAATTCATTTATCGATAAAACAAATTTTTTTTTCATAATAACTTATTTTTTCAACTTTAAATATATAGTATTTGCACCAACTTAAAAGGAATTTTACTGTAAATTTTTGCACTTTAAATTTGGTTAAAAAATACATATACCTTTTAAAAATAACAAAGGCAAAGGTATTGTTTTTGAAGATCTCCGCACCTCTGCTACAGAAGAAAGAGTTAAGCAGATTTATTCTAAAATCAAAGAAGAAAATTTAGTACGAGTACCAACTCCACGAATAGAAAAATTAAAGCAAAGCTTTAATCAAGATCATAATTAAAATAACAAGATCAAATTAACAAGTATTATAGAAAAGCAAGCAATAGAAAACTGCACATTTTAAGGACAACGATCCTATATAATACAATAAATCAATAATATATAATAATTTCTCTTGTACACATCATGCATATGACAATTATCTTTGAGAGAAGTATAGTTGATTATAAGAAAAATATTAAGTATTGTATTAATTAAAATATTAATATTAAGTATAAAATAAATAAGTATTGGTTAATATGAGTATTTTACAAAACCTCGTTACATTTCACCACTGAAAATGTCTATAAAAGAAAATGACTTTTATCGCAAATAGCAAGTGAAACAAACACTGAAAGTTTCATCATATAATTTCTGCGTTATTTATTAAAATATGTTGACGTCAAAGTTAAAAAATAAATTTCTAAGTGAAAAATAAAATTCTGAGAAAAGCGTATTGGAAGTTTTTCTGAACTGTAAAATTGTAATAATTAGTAGAACAGTAATATTGAAATGCTTTAAAGATTTTTTTTTCTAATTGATGTACATCAGAAAGAGAAACAGTTTTAGAAATAGAAATAATTACATAAAAAGATTCCCAAATAAAAAAAATACAAATATAATGGAAAATAACTTTTTCAGAGTAGTCGGATTAATTAAAATTATCGCAGATATATAGAGAGATCCACGATATCTTGACCAATTAATATTTGAATTAGCTATTTAGAAGAGGAGAAAATGCATCTTGATATAAATTCTGGCATAAAAACCACTTCTATATTTTTGAATGACTTTTTTATTACTTTGTTTTATTACTTTTTCTACATCTTTGAACCTCACTTTTTATAATTAACATTCAGAAAAAAGGGCAGCAGTATGATAGTAAACCTGATTATGATTTGGTTAATTTATCTGAATTTGAAAAAAAAATGATCGACTTGTTACTCTACATCAGGGATCTCCAAACTACGGCCAGCCGGAAGATTCTATTCGTCCGCGGATAGAATTTTAATTTGCCGGTCTGAGGCAAATTAAAAGAAATATATATTTATACATTATATATCCATCTCCTTTTCTACTTTGATTAAACATTTTTTTCTGCCTTTTTTCAAAGGACTGATGATCTTTTACTTTCTCTATTTGGATATTTTTACCATGCCTTTCAACGAAAATTGTAAAGTAGTGAGCTCAGATTGGCAGGATGAATTAATTGAGTTACATTCTAACAATCATCTCAAGCAGTTGTTTCTAAATATGCCAAAGTTAGAGTTTTACAAATCAATATCGAAAGTGGGTTTTCCAAATTCAATATCTCACCGCCAGAAAATCAGTGCTGTGTTTGCTTCATCTGATATATGTGAACAAGTGTTTTCAACTATGAATCTTGGAAAGAATTATTTTAGAAGTAGACTGACAAATGAGCATTTGGGATTCCTTATAGTGAGGTTCTCACTTCGAACCTCACTATAAGGAACTTTTAAAAATTTATTGTTAGAATTGCAATTTTAAATAAATTAAAAATATGTTAATGAGCAGAATGAAATCGAGATTTCATTCTGCTCATTAACATATTTTTAAATTGTAATACTTGTATATTGTTTTTAAAATTTTAGCAAAATTTTTCTTGGCCCGCCAACCTTTTTTTTTCTTTCAATTTTTGGCCCTCGACCGAAAAAGTTTGGAGAACACATACATCATTAAACAACTTTAAGAATTATAAAATTAAGCCATAACTCAGCTAAAGTTTGGATAGCTACACGACTCTTTTTTCTGTTTTCTTTAATCTTACATAAATGTCACCAAGAAGTTCATCAAGATAACGGATGACATCTATTCCCATCCTCAGCAGTCAAACTAGTAAGGAATTAATTAACCACACTTACAAGAAAAAAAAGAGCGGTTTAAAGTAAACATTGTTAAAGATGACACTATTTTAACAATTCTTCAATTAACTTTTTGAGTGACATAATAAGTAAACTGGTGGACTTTATTTTACAAAAATGCCTTATCTATACCAATAATATATTTTAACATATTTTTAAGGGTTTGCAATACAACATGGTACATACTTTATCTTAATTTTATGTCATTCTTTTAAATTTCTAGTAAAATTCGATAGACATACTTGGCTGAATGTGGGAAGTCTTCCAATTTCATGGCCACCGAATTGAAAATTCACGTGATGAAGTATTTTCCAGCCTGACTTAAGAGGTTCGACTGGTGAATCGATAAATGTCTTACTGGGATGTACCTAAGAATCTAACAGCTTGTGGAAATGCTCGAACTCTTTCGAGCAAATAATGATGTAGGAAATTCTTTCTTTTCATCAAAGTCTTTACTGTTGTTACACAATCCATTTTTCTAGTATGCAAAAGTAATGGGTTGAAAGTAATAGCTAACATACATTAATAATGCATATAAATATTTTTGATGTGGTACAAAGTAAAAATTATGTTTTAGTTTCCCTATAACATATGAGGACAACTATTTCTACATGAAGATTAATATAAAGTTTCAAGATCCTTACAGTTTTTGACCGAAAAATAAATTCAATATTTTTTAGCTAAATAATAATAGGTACTTAACTGCTATCATTGTGTAATACTAGAAAAACAATATGTTTAAATCAATAAAGTAGTTTATTTATTTATTTTTTGCTATATATCGCTGAACCTTTTGTTCCATTTATGTATACCATGAAAAGCCCAACGACGATGAAGGGAAGATATAACCTTCTAGGTAGATAACTTTCTATGGGTAACTTTTCATGCGTAATATGGGTAATTTTCCACATATAGGTAATTTTCTATGGGTAATATACGGGCAATTTTCTATATATGGGTAATATATGGGCAATTTTCTACGTATGGTTAACATTCTATGGGTAATATATGGGTAACTTTCCCGCATTTGTTGGAGTGTGGGAGAAAACCCAGAAAGCTTCCAATAGACTTTCGAGGAAGATGGGAACCTCTTGTCGACGTCAATTGGGGAATGTGCAAATTATTATTTTTGTCTCTGTGGACATATTGTACGCTATACCCTTCGAGTTTTTTAAGAGATTCCTGTTCCCATTTGTGATGATAGGGGTATTGTATTCACAAGAAGACCGGTTTCTAATTGTTTGTTTTGTATGTCACCAAAGTTGAAAAGTAGACGAACTTTCTTTAACATCTCCTTCCCCCGAATGTGTCATGCATTAGTTACTGGAGCACAAGATTGGTTTCTAGAGAATGTGTCAAGCCAAGATGCCGTCTATGCATGTTGGAAACTGTTGTCGAGGTATTAAGAACCTCGAAGAGGATCATCCAAAGTTCCTACACCAAGATTGACACATTAAAACTGTAAGTTGAACAGTTCCTAATAAGTATTTAAAGAGGTCAGGGAAGTTGTAGATTCCGCAGCTGCCTCTTCTTAACTATCTTTCGATGACCTTGGGCTTCGTTCCAAACTGCTGTGACACCGGGCATCAACATTTACCCTCCGAAATGGTGAATCGGAACGTTTGGTGAGTTCTTTAGCCAACACAAAGAAGTTTAAGTGGTTTTAGAAAAAAAAAAGTTTCTGACAAATATAGAATTTTAGGAACATGAATTCGATGTAAAGGGATTTTTTTTTTCCGACTTAATATTATTTTTAAGGCTGATGTCATTGGATACACCACGAAATTAATTAATAGTGTTGTAGGAGGTACGGTAGAAAATAACAGATAAAATAATAGATTTATTTCTGATGATTAAATAAAGTTTAAAATTTAAATCATTTTAATTTTTATAAATCTTCAGGCAAAAAATAAATCCTAAACCCTTGATTTATTTACGGTATTATTTTAATTATTCTCCATCATTTTAATTATTAAAACAAGCAAACTCATTAAGAAGTTGTAGTTGTAAAATGAGTTATTATAATTATTCAAATTAATTAATTATGATTACATTTTTTTATCGTTTATTTACAAAAACTATTTTTGCATTTTAAGATGAATGAATTGATTCTTAATTGCATTTTCTAAATTTATAATAATTATATTCTTGATTTATATTATAAAAACTTTAAAAAAAAAATATATATATATATATATATATATTCAAAGCCAAGTAGAGTCGTGTTATGCCTGTTAATTTAAAATAAAGTTAATCAAATTTTTATTTTTATTCTTATTTATTTATTTATATTTATTTTTATTTTCATTTATTTATATTTATTTATTTACTTATTCATTTATTTGCAAATTTTTTGACAGGATTTTGTACATTAAGATCCGCATTAATACGTCTTTTATCAAAATTAATTAAATAAAAATTCATATCTGATGGCAAAATTCATATCTAAATGTTTTTTTTCTTGCACATGTAAAGGTTTAACTATACAAGCAGAAACATATGAAAATAAAATTTAAAAATCAATAAAAACGGCACTTTCACATCATTATCAATGGAAAAGGCAAAGAAGTTTAGAGGTATGTTTTTAGGAGAATAAAAAAAATTTTGCAGTGAATAATGGCGGTATTTCATGTTTATATAACCTTTATTATTTTTGTTTACCAGTAGTTCCATTTCGTTAAAAGCTTTTCCAAATCTATAATAGTCAGAGACGGCGAAAATGCAATTCGAAAATATGACTCATAAATTGTTCTCTTAAGCCCAGAAGTCTTATCTATACAATGTAAGAAATGGTAAAAAAATTATCTACTTAGTTGTTTATGAAGCGATAAGAAATATTACAGGAAAAGTTATGATATCTTAAAAATCTATCTTATTTTTTCTCTCGTTAATTGATAGTTATTAGTTCTATTATTTTCCTTTTGGTTTATTTGAACAATTAAATGTTACCAGTTGACGTGCAATCGAAATTTATATTTTCAAAAATAATAATAATAATAATAAATAAATAAATAAACTGTTTTGTTTAATGAAAAAAGTAAAATATGGATAACAAATTTTTCTATTCTTGAAAGCGTTCAATTCTTTTGCAAATATTTCTTGATATAAATGCAAAAAAAAAAAAATATTTAAATGTAAAATATTCTATCAAAAAATATTCTTACATAAATATTCTTTATGGTAATTTTAGAATCTGTTCACAATTTTATTATTTTTTTTCCTACAAAGTAGCAATAAACTTATTTTGGATATGATAATAGTTAAAAGGAAAGATGATATGATTATTCATATGAATTATTATCTATCTATCTATTATTTATCCTTTTATATATTAAAAATGAATAAAATAAGATTATTTAGGATATTTCTAGTGAAATAATTCTTGTAAAAGAAAATAAATTCTAGTAAAACTTTTCATATGCTAAAAATGTATAAAATATGATTCTTTATTATATTTTGAGATATCGATTAAAATTTGTTGAATGTTTGCAATTAATATGATTAAGAAACATTTAAGAATTTTAAGATAAAATAAAATTAAATAATATATTGATTAATTTTATATATCGCAACAGTATTTTAAATCATTCAACATTTAATAGTATATATTGATAGATAATTATTTAACGATTGAGATTTATAATTATTAATTTTTTTATCATTTTTTTATAAAATTGAATGATAAATTTATGACGCATTTTTCAGAAAAATGTAAATAAAAGTTTTTAAGAAACGATAAACAAATAATTAACATATCTGCTGTCAATAATTTAAACATGCCTAGCTTAATTTTTTTTAATTATTACTTTTTTCATAAATTTTCAATTGATTGATATGAAAATAAAATATCAATTTTTTTTAAAAATTATTTTTAAAAAAATTGCATTCATTATTTTCCTAAATTTATATAACTAAAAACAGCAACTTAAAAAAAAAAAAAGATACATAGAAATTTGAATATCGCATATTTTTGGTACACAATAAAAAGCATGAAATGCTTATACAGAACTTTAAAAAAAATGACATATGAAAAAGTTTCTGTGTAAAAATCAGTTTTACTTTCTATGACCTTTTATAGTTTATAATATTATATAAACGGTATATTCGTGTACAATATACCACAAAAATAAAAATAAAATAAGATCAATAAAATGACTTAGCTTGTTGGTAAATTGAAATACTTTGTTCTATTAATCTAGCAATTTTGCAATCTTTTTTTATTAATTTGTATAATTATACAACCTGCAAATTAAAAATAATAAACGTATTTCTTAAGTTAATATTTATTTACTTTGTAATAAATTGTTAATTTTTCATCTTTTACTTCCATAAAGCTGAAAAACTTTTATTTTTGTCTTATTCTGCGGAGATATTTTATCCTCTTTTGTTATTAAATTATTTTATGTAATCACTTTATGTTAATAGTCTAATATTTTGATGTTATTAAATTTCTTATATAATTACCTGATGCTCTTAAATTACTTTATGTTTTATAATCGTCTGATGTTTTTAAATTATTTTATGATTTATAATCGTTTGATGTTAAATTTCATGTTATATAATTAACTGATGTTTCTAAATTACCTTATGTTATATAACCATCTGAAGTTATTTAATTTTAGAAATGAATTTAATAAATCTTAAAATTAAATTTTAAAAATTATGTTTCTTGAGTAGAAGCACATCGAACTCATTGAAATACATTTAATCAAAGACTTCGTGTTTCCTTTGATAAAATAATTTTTGCTACTAATTTAAAATAATTTTTTCTCATTTTATTTTAAATAAACTTATTATTTTAAAAAATGGCTCAAATTTTCCCTTTGGAATGCAAAACAGCAAATGATAAATGTTTCACTTCCATCATATGTTGATGACAACGTTTATATTTTAAAATTATTTCTGATTTCAGAAGGATTTACTTTATAATAACAGTGATTTACAGAAATGTTAGGTCTTTAAATCAGTAATTCATTTTTTCTAAATTGTGTAGTTTTTTTCCAAAATAATAAGAAATCTAATAAACTACTGAAACCAGTAGTTAACAGGAATGTATCTCACATTACTCTAACGACATTGCAAATGATGCATAAATGAGTCATAAATCTGAAAGTTTTCTTCAAATGTTTCAAAATTTAAGTTAGAAAAAAACTTAGGAAGTAAGTTAAATGTTAGAAAGTAACATAACATTTATTAACACAACGATTTAATTTTAAAATGAATCTAATTATTACTTTTTTCTGAACTTAAAATCAGTGAAATAGTAGAAAGGGTGCATGAAATTTTACATCAATCTTAAAGAATTCGTAATTTTATACATTTTGAACATGGAAATGGCATAATCAAAAACATACGAAAAGACTGGACAATTTGCGGGTGAACATTAGATAACTAAATAATTTACATTTAGAATAAACTAAAATAATAAGTAAATGTTGAGATGAAAGCTTAATTTATAACTAACTGCTATTTAACTAATTGTTAACTGTTTTGTTATTTTTGTTGGTGATTCTAATATTTCTGAGGTTTGATTTTTATTATTGTAATATAAATACTAACAGTCTGATTAATTAAAAAACAACAGTGACTATTTTAAAAGTTTAATTATTATTTTTATAGTTTCATTAGATTGTAGGATTTTAAGCATTATGAAACTGTACGTTAACACAATATTACTCTGTATTTCAATTCAGTGAAAACACATGTTTACCTATGATAAATTGAAATTTGTTAACAAAATTTATTAGTTTAATGACACTAATCAAAAAGATATTTTACCTGTATTTATTAATTAATGTATTTTAAATATTCAGTTATCGTTCAGAAAAACATGTCATTTTAAATTAAAGACAGCTTAATCGTTTCAGTTTAATTCCTAATATTTATACTTTTACATAAAATCAAAAAGTGTTCTTTTAATGCCGGAGTTTTTCGGTATTTTATCCATAGGTAGGTAGTCGCACAAAAATATGATTTTGTACTGACTCCAGACTCCTGATTTTTTACTGTAATTTTATCTACTAACTGATTTAGAAAATTTTTACTTAATAAATTCATTGATTTTTATTGAATTCATATCGATCAACATGGCTTTTACACTAGCAAATCATTTTTTACAACATTAACTGTGTAGCATTTACAGTCACCGAAAATATATCCTTACATTCGAAATTTGCTTGTACTACATATATATCACATAAAAATAGCAGTATTAAATTAACAGATACCTCAATATTATCCAAGAGCTGAAGACAAGCAAAAAACATTGTACATTTTATTCACAAAATTGTAATAACTAACCAAATGATCAGTTTTTATATAAATTCTTTGCGCTCTTCCTCAAAAAGTGCATTTTCTACCAAATCTTGGTGAGACAGTAAGATATCTGTAAAAACAACCCTGCGTAACAAGATTCAATTATTATCATGTTAAATTATTTATCGCCTCTTGGCGATCGCCAAGCTCAGGTAAAATCGAGCCAGGAGTCAAATTTTAATAACCATTCCTGGGTCTTTAATATGAATTCCTGAATCTGACTCCAACTCTCTACCTCTAATATGGAGATAAGCGTAGATAGATTTACTCAAATTGTTTTTGGATCAAATGAAACTTCTGGGATTTTTCCATTGTTTAACATAATCATACTTTTTATATTCCTGATGAATTGCTAAGCGACACAATCTCATAACAAATTTTCTCTAAGAGCCAAAAGACTGAGAAAAATAATATATAATCGAGAAAGAATTTACTGAGCCCAAAGACCTATAAGCAAATTCCTTCTCGATTGTATGTATGTATATATATATATATTATATATACGTCATTCTTTTAAAGGAAAATAAGGAATGTTAATTTGTTAGAGCAAAATTAATTCTGTTCTTTCTAGATATGAGATGTAAAAAGAATTATTATTACTATTACTATTTCATTTGTTTACTCTGCTAATTACTAATAATGAATGACTTAGAAAAAAGTGATTTTAAATCTTTGTATCACTTTTAATATTAATTAAAAGAAAACTTATTAATTAAAAAATTACATATTTTGTTATAAATTTAATTACAATAAAGAAAATTACCTGCATATTCC
The DNA here is from genome assembly GCA_021605075.1 of Caerostris darwini. Lineage (NCBI taxonomy): Eukaryota > Metazoa > Arthropoda > Arachnida > Araneae > Araneidae > Caerostris > Caerostris darwini. The sequence continues at coordinate 121,659 of BPLQ01000115.1, read as the reverse complement.
TCACGATTTAATGACAAATACATTATTTCAGTCTTTTGGCTTCTGAAAATTAATTAAAATTGAAAATATTTTTGCTACTTCCTTCTAATTATTAAGTCAAATAATGAAAAGAAAATTTGTTGAAATCCTGAAAATGAAATGCATAGTAGAAATGCATAAGTCGAATTAGTAAAAATAACAATTTGAGCAAGATAGAATAAATCTGAAACAAAACATGAATTCATATTTAATTAATTCTTTAATTTGACGCAAAAGAAATACTGCATTGCCCAAAAAGTAAGACCAATTGTTATTTTTTTAAAAAAACTCTTTATTTATTCTTTCCAATTTATTTCATTGCCTTGAAATAAACCACTCCGGACACAATGCATTTATGCAAACTTTTTTTCTAATCCTCAATGCATGCCAAAAAGTCATCGGCAGGCCTTCAAAGCGCGTGGCGATTCATGTTGAATCTCTTCAATCGTCTCAAAATGTGTCCCCAGAATGGTCTTTTGAGTTCAGGGAATAGCCAGAAGTCGCACGGTGTGAATACGGTGGTAGTGGAACGATATGGGTTTCATTTTTGGCAAAAAGTCACGAAGAATCAATACAGTGTGAGTTGGCGTATTCAGTATTTTCGATACGTTTGAGGCCAAAAACATCTTTTAAAATGGAATTGACCGATCCTCTAATTGTAAATCTACGGTTTGCAAGCACCAAATCTTTAGTTTTTGGACGTGAGCTTCGTCGGTTGTGGTTGATGGTCGACCAGAGTGCTCTTCGTCTTCAACGCGGTCTCTGCCTTCTTTGAACTATTTATACCACTTCTAAAAAAAATTTCCGATACATGAATGCTCACCGAATGCCTTCTTCAACATTCTATACGCTTCCGCAAACAAAATTGAATGCAAGTTCTTTGCTCAATTGATCCAGGCATTTAAAAAATCGTCAGAATCAGTTTTAGCGTCGCACACAGCCAAGCGCCACTCAAACACTAATAAATATTTTGACGTCAAATTTCCCACAGATGTCAAGAACCTAAACAGCAACTTGCACAGCAACATGAAAAAAAGAAAAAAAATTTAAATTCCGTAAGCCCCGGTAATTTTAAATTAAAAATTAGTCTTACATTTTGGACACAGCAGTAATGCTGAAAATCATTTATATAATTATATATTTTTATAATTTGATTTTTTTTTCAAAGCATCAAACATAAACGAAATAGTTTGGTATGATAAAATATTATGAGAAACGCAGTTAAATCTCTTAGCTCGCATTTATCAAATTTATATATATATATATATATATATATATATTTAAAGCATACTTCGTTTTCAATGCTTTTATGATAGTGTTCAATTAGGTAGTTGTTGTTAAGGTAAATGAAAATATTCTTTTTTTTAATAATATTTTACATTTGGCTGTAATTGATAGTAATAAAGATCACACATCCAATAGTAATTAAAGATCACAAAAAGGACGGAATAGTATGGTGGGGCATGAAATAGCATAAATTATGATCAACAGCATTTCTAATGAGAAAGATTGCAGTCTAAAGCGATCAAAGTTTGCAGTATGTAGTCTAAAGTGATGCATTAGTTGATTTCACATGAATAGTTAATGAAATTCCTAATCCGTAAGCGCACTCAATCACCTTGCCTTCGTTAACACAAGTGCAGAAGTTAATTTGAAATCTTACGAATTATCGATTCACTTTCAAGAAACAAGATATTACATTTTATAACAAATAATGATTGTTACATTAAAAACTAATTTCGTTTGATAACTCTTTCCAAAATTCGTTTGATAACTCTTTCCAAAATTCGTTTGATAACTCCTTTATTTCGTTGAATCGTTTCGTTGTTTTAATTTCGTTTGATAACTCTTTCCAGTCATTTTGGATGACTTTTAACTGTTATCTGACTTTTCTGGGACCTTGAAAGAGGGTCTCGCATAGTTTGATCCTTGAACTCGTACTTTAATTCAAAGATCAAAGGATGAGCGTGTGCTTTCTGAGTGCATTTTGAGATTAATGGCAATGCAAGGCTACAAGTTTAGAAATCACCTCAGTTTTTACATTTTAACATTATTTTGAATTGCTAACTTAAACACGCAAAATGGTACAAAACGTGTCACTTGCAATCCAAAAATTTCCTAGAATTACAACAAAATAAGACACTATAGGGTCCAAATTCCTCTATGGACAATGAATGATTAGAGCTTCTGTTGTTGTTGTTTCTTATCCCACTTGGCTGGCGAAGCCCACGAGCCCATATGGACTCATGATTGAAGGGGAAGGAAGCAGCTTCTGTTGTGATGGAGCACCCGTAGGTAGAAGCCTGACTTTTGCTCCGTGACGCTCTTACAGTCATAGAAGACCGGGACCTACGGCTTAAAGTGGATTCCGAACCACTACAAACATCCATGGCACCGCCGGGATTCGAACCCGAAACCTGTGGCACCGAGCGCCAGAGCGCTAGACACTCGGCCATTCAGGTCCCAAATTTGCCAACGGCACGCAGTGTTCCCAGGTGGTCACCCACCCAAGTATTGACCGCGCCCAATGACGCTTAACTTCGGTGATCTAACGAGAACCGGTATATTCAGCATGGTACGGCCGTTGGCACACTTAGAGCTTCTAAAACTAATAACGTCTTAGCATCACACTAATAATTTCTTTTAATATTTTTGAATAGGAAACATTTTTGCTCTACTCGAATTGAGTTTCCTTCCACCATGACGTTGAAAATTCTTAAGAATACTTTAATTGTAAAAAATAAAAGTCAAGAAAATTTTTTTTATGCTTATTCTTATTTAAAAAAAAGAAAATGAAAGAGCAACTTTAAATGTTTTAAAAAATGTAATGCATTTAAATATTTTAAAACTTATATTTTTAATATTAAATTTATTTACCATAATCCTAAACAACAACAACAACAACATTTTTTTAAAAATTTCCTTCTATTTACAGTATCATAAGAGTTATCAACAAAAATCAACTTCATAACTTAAATTAGCATAGGAAAAAGAAATCATAGGATCATAGAATTTTAATATGCCGCTTTTTTTTGTTTTAAATTATAGAAACACTTAAATAAAAACATTTGTTATTAAATTACTAAAAAATTCCACAACAACTAACTTAATTCTTAGTTAGAAACATAGTTCTATATTTGTGGACAGGATAAAAAAAAAACTCTATCTGACTTGCAACATCTTCTGGAGATATAATCGGTTTCCAATTTTTTTAATGCATATCTATTGGAACATATAACATCAATTACAATTATCTGAAGTCATCTAGGAAAAATACACTTAATTCACGGAAAAAAAAGAAGAAAAATTGTTGTTGTTTTTGTTTCTTATCCCAGTTGGTCTATAGCAACATCTAGACTAAGTCAAAAAACTGACGTGGTCTCATGTTACGAGGAAAAAGGGATGAAGCTTCTGTTGTGATGGAGCACCCGTAGGTAGAAGTCTGACTTGTCTACGTGACACTAATTTTTAACAGGTAGGATTTTCAGCCCTACGTCCAATGTTCTATAGTCATATTAGACTGGAACCTCCGCCTTAATGTGGATTCCGAACAACTACAAACATCCTTGGCACCTCCGGGGCTCAACACGAAACCTGTAGCATCGAACGCCAGAGCTCTATTCCACTCGGCCATCAGGACTTCGAAAAATGCTTACTTTTATTTAAGCAATTTTTTTTCGCCTAAATAAAACTTATACCAATAATCTAGGCATAATAAAGTAAAACTATGATAGCTTTCTATTGCATTCATATATTACTTATCACTCTGTACAGTTATTTTTTTAAAAACTGTACTATCTCATACACGTAACATTACGCATTTACCACAAAGCGTATATCCCTGTTTAACTTTCAGACGGCAAATGGCACAAAACCTCTAGTTTTGTTTCCTTTTCGAATCGTAACTTCTTGTTTTCATCAGACGAATCCAGACCATTTTTTACATTTAAATGCAAAGTTACTCCGACAAAGTAACATCGTGGGCCATGATTGCTATTTTTCTCCTGAAAGAATACAAAAACTGCTTGTCAGAAGAAATCAGAAACTTGCTTCAACGGGTGGGCATAAAAATAGTTTTACCAAAAGTATTTGTGTCTCAAACGTATTCATACCTACCAGCGATCAGGCCAGACAGCAATACTCTAAGCTGAGTTTGGCAAACTGATCTCAACAAAAAAAAATGGAATGAGACATTTTTATTGCCTCCGCCATAGCTACAAGGTAAAAAAACAATCTTTGATTATCTCGACAAAGATGAGTTTTGTGACTGCTTGGAGCAAAGCCAGGATGCGTTCTATTTCTTTGTGTGTGGATATTTGATATCAAACTCTAACAGGCAAATATAAAACAGCCGTCGAGACATAATGAAAGTGTCTGCCTCCCCTCTGTGTAAGTTTGGATTTGACAACAATGTTTTCAAGTCTTTTTATATAGCTCTATCTAATTCCGACGATACTGCGTTGAATAAAAGCAAATATATATATATTTTTAATTGCTGAAAGAATTATTACATACTTACAGATGTAATTTTTTGTCTGGAGTGCAAAAAGGTACAGAAGATAATTTGATAAAATTTATATATTTTATTCGTAAATTTAATTATGTATGATATATAATCCAATAGAAATCATTGTATAATGTAACAGCTTTAAAAGTTGCTGGTGAAAATAGTTCTTAATCATTGTTTTATTATTAATCTTATAAACTTAGATTGTTGTCTTATATTATTATAAACTTAGATTGTTATAACATTGTTTTATTATAGTAAAAAAAATCTTATAACTATATAAGTTTATATTTTTAGCAAAAATTGAATTTTTTAATATAGCAAGTTTGTAATATTATAATATTACAAACTTGAAGATGTAATTTATTTGTTGGAGAGCAAAAAGGTACAAAAGATAATTTGATAAAATTTACATATTTGCTTCGTAAATTTAATTATGCATAATATATAGTACAATCCAATTGAAATCATTGTATAATTTAACAGCTTTGAAAGTTGTTGGTGGAAATATTTGTTAATAATTATTTTATTATTAATCTTATAATCTTATATTGCTATATTATTATAAACTTTTATTGTTATAATATTGTTTTGTTTTAATATTACAAACTTGAAAGTGTAATTTGCTTGATGGAGAGCAAAAGGGTACAAAAAATAATTTTAAAAATTTATATATTTTATTCATAAATTTAAGTACGAATGATATACAATCCAATAGAAATCACTGTATAATGTAACATCTTTGAAAATTGTTGGTGGAAATATTTCTTAATCATTATTTTATTATTAATCTTATAAACTTATATTATTATCTTATGTTATTACAATTTTATATTTTTATATTATTATAAACTTATATTGTTATAATATTGTTTTGTTTTAATATTACAAACGTGAAAGTGTAATTTGCTTGATGGAGAGCAAAAGGGTACAAAAAATAATTAAAAAAATTTATATATTTTAATTTGTAAATTTAAATACGTATGACATACAATACAATAGAAATTGTGTAATTTAACAGCTTTGAAAGTTGATGGTATAAATATTTCTTAGTTATTGTTTTATTATTAATATTATTATAATTAAATACTCCTTTCATAATAATCTAAAAGGTTTACAATAAAAATAAAAATTTTATTTAAAAAAAGTTTAACTAAAAGGTTAACTAAACGTTTAAAGAATCACGATCAATATCTATGTAATTTTTAATTTCTATGTTACTGCCCAAGGGGGCCTGAATGACCGAGTGGCTAGCGCTCTGGCGCTCGGTGCCACAGGTTTCGGGTTCGAGTCCCGGCGGTGCCATGGATGTTTGTAGTGGTTCGTAATCTACTTTAAACCGTAGGTCCCGGTCCTAATAGGATCGTAGAGCATTGCGGGGGCATTGTTACTCCGCGTCCGTGGCTTCTCTTCAAGTTACACGCGCTTCCTGGGTAATGCAAAGTGAGTAACGTATGTGCAGCGCTTGCCTTAAGGCATCCAAGACCAAGCTGTCTAAGTGTTTGCCAGCTGCATTAGAAAGAAAAAAAATGTTACTGCCTAAAGCATGCTTTTCTTTAAAAATCTTCAAAAGGAAGCAAATGTAGTTCTTGTTAGATAAAACAATAAAATGCCAAACATGTTTGGATCAAATAATATATGTGAATAAAGCCAGTTTGTAGAGCAAGTTTAAGTTTGTGTTAAGAAAGAATCCAAAAAAAAAAAAGATAAATTAATTGACTCTCACTTGGTGTTTTGTTACTGCAAAATTCAAACCAAATGTTAAACTAATTAAATTAACATAGTTATCAAACATTTTGTTGGTTATTACCCGTTTTACAATTATAACTATTGACTCGGCTTTGCCAGAATATTTATTTTCTCTATATTTCGCCTAATATTTTGACAGTGAAATGAATTTAATGTATAATTGACTATTCGAAACTCGCTTTAAGTTTCCATGGGAGGCATTGTTGGACAATAAAGCAGATTGCAGACAATGAGCAGAACTCATAGAATCAACTAAACCAGCAAAAGCAAATTGTCTTATTAGCTGATTCGAACATACTTTTTTTTTTATTGAGCCCTGTTTTGCAATTAGTTTAAAATGTGATAATTTTGGGAATCAGCCGATAGACTGCATCTTTTAAATGTGAGACAAACGATACCGGATTACAAAAATTGGATCGCAGCTTAAATTTAAAACTTTACTGATAATCTACCTTCTCCGATATGCTGTAGTTTGTCAAATAGTAATAGAAATTGTCAACTTCAGTGATTCTAAAAAAATTACCTCTGTTAAAAGTTAGAAAGAAATACCCCTAATTCATTTGGAGCAAGTTAAGTTAATTAAGTTCCACCAGATTAAAAAATCACCCACATTATATTTATGTCCCCCAATAGCAAAAAAAAAAAAAAGGATAAATAATAATAACTTAAGAGGGAAAAAATGCAACACTAAGTATTATGGTTCTTAAAGAAACTTCAACATACCGTAACTTCGTATACTGTACATACAAACGTTCATATTTATATAGATAGATTATATTTTTTTCATACACACAGCAATATGAAATATACTAAACAAAGTAGATAATAAACGCTTTGATTTTGATACAGCAAACTGTTTAAAAGGAATTTTCTGAACCATGTAAATACATAAGCAAATATATATTGATTTTTATACTTGAGGGATAATGCAACCAAATAATCTATTCATTTAGAAATTTAAAATTACTTATTATCGTATTAGATCTTACAATAGAGCTACACTATTATAGATTATGGCATCAAACCTCTTTCAATTTTCCACATTGAATATAGACAATTGATTCTTTTCTTTCTAATTTATATATTATTTTTATATTTATATTTCATTATATTTTGCTTTTATTTAGTATATATGCTAAAGGATTTTAAGGTTTTTTTTCTTTTGTATATTTGTGTTGACTTCACAACTAAAGCCTTTCCCATATCCCTTTTCTGGATATAAATCCATTATAATCCTTATTATAAACCCATTTCCTATAAATTCCTTTTCTGAACTAAAGATTTTCCAAAATTCATATGCAAAGAATCCAAGTTAAAATTGCATTTGAAGTATCAATGTTATTTCCTCCTTCAGTCGATAAAATTAGAATGTTTCATTCCTAACAGAACTATGAATAGCTTGAACATCCACATTTCTGTCTCGAATACTGTCACAATAATGGAAAATACCAGCACACTCCCCCAGATTATAATTATGGCCCCCAATAGCAAAAATAGGGTTTTGTTAATTAAAGAACTAATTAGAATACGTTCGTAATTTTTTAGCTAGACAGAAGGATAAATAATATCAACTTAAGAGGAAAAAATCAGAACGGGAACTATTATGGTTCTAAAAGAAACTTCGGTATACTGTACATACAAACATATAAACGTTCATATTTATATAGATAGATTATATTTTGTTCATACACGCAGCAATATACACTGAAGTGAAAAAAGTCATGGGATACCTCTTAATATTGTGTCGGCCCTCCTTTCGCCCGGCGAAGTGCAGCAACTCGACGTGGCATGGACTCAACAAGTCGTTGGAAGTCTTCTGCAGGAATATTGAGCCATGCTGTCTCGATAGACGTCCATAATTGTGAAAGCGTTGACGGTGCAGGATTTTGGGCACGAACAGACCTCTCGATGATGTCCCATAAATGCTCGATGGGATTCATGTCGGACGATCTAGGTGGCCAGATCATTCGTTGTAATTGTCCAGAATGTTCTTCAAACCAATCGCGAACAGTTGTGGCCCGGTGACATGGCGCATTGTCATCAATAAAAATCCCATCGTTGTTTGGGTACATGAAGTCCATGAATGGCTGCAAATGATCTCCAAGTAGCTGAACATAAGCATTTCCAGTCAATGTTCGGTCCAATCGCACCAGAGGACCAAGTCCATGCCATGAAAAAACAGCCCACACCATTACGGAGCCACCACCAGCTTGAACAGTGCTTTGCTGACAGTTTGGGTCCATGGCTTCGTGGGGTCTGCGCCACACTCGAACCCTACCATCAGCTCTTACCAACTGAAATCGTGACTCATCGGACCAGGCCACGGTTTTCCATTCATCTAGGGACCAACCGATATGCTCACGTGCCCACGAGAGTCGCTGCAAGCGATGTCGTTCTGTCAGTAAAGGCACTCGAGTCGGTCTTCTGCTGGAATAGCCCAAGAAAGCCAAATTTCTCCGCACAGTTCTAACAGACAAGTCCCTTGTACGTCCCACATTGATTTCTACGGTTATTTGACGCAGTGTTGCTTGTCTGTTAGAATTTACGACTCTTTGCAGACGTCGCCGGTCTCGGTCGTTAAGTACAGGCGGTCGACCACTGCGCTGTCCACGGTGGGATGTTATGCCTGAAATTTCATACTCTCGGCACACTCTTGACACAGGGGATCTGGGAATGTTGAATTCCCTAACGATTTCCGAAATGGCATGACCCATGCGTCTAGCTCCAACTAACATTCCGCGTTCAAAGTCTGTTAATTCCCGTCGTGCGGTCATCATCACGTCAAAACCTCTTCACATGAATAACTTGAACAGAAATGAAAGCTCTGCGAAAGCACTGCGCATTTATACCTGTTCTACGCGATGCTACTGCCATCTGAAAATTTGCATATTGCTATCCCATGACTTTTGTCACTTCAGTGTAAAATATATATGCTAGAGGATTTTAAAGGGTTTTTCTTTTGTATGTTTGTGCTGCCTTTAAAACTAAAACATTTCCTAAATTTCTTTTCTGAATTAAAGATTTTAAAAAATTCAAATGCAAAGAGTCCAAGTTAAAATTGCATTTGAAGTATCAATGTTATTTCCTTCTTCAGTCGATAAAACTAGAATGTTTTACTCCAAACAGAAGGCATATGAATAGCTTCCCCATCCACATTTATGCATCGAATACTGTCACAATAAAGGAAAATACCAGTCCACTCCCCAGACTGTAGCAAGGCTCCTCAAGTTCTTCCACATGAGTTTGGCAAAAGAAGAAAAAAAGGGAACTGATTGAGACATTGTTATTGTCTCTTTCATAGCTGCAAAGGAAGGAGATGAGCTTTGTGACTCGTAGTGCAGAAGCTGGGGTGTATAATATTTTTTGTTACTTGAATCTTATGAATCCCTGATACGTAATTTTAACTGCAAAATATAAAAGGAAATGGCAGACGAGAGACGTAATGAAAGTTCTTCCACATTCTGTGAAGTTTTTTCGTCTGATAACGATGCCTTTTACAAGTTCTTTTTATGGCCCATTTTTTTTATGTTCCTTTCAGTGTTTCTCGGTGGGGAAAAAAATCATAAAATACCCTTTCAATTCAATTGCTAAAGAAAACTTGCTTAAAATTTTTATTACTATTACAGCAAGTGCAATTTATTTCATTAAATAAATGGGCCTACTTTTGTTTTGTATTATGTTATGGTATAACAGTGGTAAGTGTTAGCTAAATTACGTAGCTAATCATTGTATATAAATTTTGACAAAATGAAACGTTAATATGTTTAAACTTTGAAAGCCAAGTATAGTCTGATCACGGATCTCGTGAAATGGTAAATATCCGGTTTAACGGCGGAAACTGACGAATCGATTATTTGTTAGGGGTCCTTGTCAGACAGACGCTGCGCAAAGCTGCTTTGGAAGCAAAGTATAATAATTAGCTTATAACTTTTTTCACTAAGTTTTTCTTTTATTCTTGTTTCTTTTATTTTTCTTTTGTTTTTTATTAACTTTTTATTATTTCTAAATTAAACTTTCAATTATTGAAATTTTAAATTTTATTGCCATTAAAATCCCTCCTAAATGACACTTCTTTCATGCCGCTCTTTTTCAATACAGCCAACTAGGCGGCAATTTTCTACACTATCGATAATCAGACCATAATTCAAAATAAAATACTGTAATGTGTATATTGGGCCGACAGATTGTGACTGGGTGTGGTTGGGTTGAGATATTTGAGACACATGTCAGAGAACTCATAGCTTTATTCACACAAACACCATACACAATATTTAACACATTTAAAGACAGATAATTATTCATTCGTGGAAGTACTCCACTTCTAAGCCGAAAATCCGATACTCGACTTCACGCAGAAGTGTGAAATATACCTCCTTTTGGGTGACAGTCTGTAGACCAACTGAGCATTTTTCCTGAGCCCCACGGGGGACGTTCTTGCCTGTGAGTAGGAGGAAGCATGGTTACGAAAGGTGACTTCATATCGGCGAAATTATAGTCTTAGTAATTTATATTTTGCATCAATTTTGTAAAATATAATAATTAAAATCGGATACAAAACAGTTTATTTTATATAAAAAATTTTAATGAAAGCATTTCGTGAAATGCAAGACTTTTTAAATATATTTTCTTGGTGCGCATTTTTTGTATACCCCGCGGAGCTCATGCATTATAATATCCCTACGATGTCATGCTCACATCTTGTAATTAAAACGGGGAAAACTTTTAAAAGAAAATAATTTTATGAATAATTTTGCATTTTGAGTAAGAATATTCATTCCAAAATTATTCCGGTTGTTTCTTGTTTATTATTTTATCTATAGCTGTCTAATTCAAAGGAATATGATTACCTGGTTTTCGTAGACTCGTTATTCTCCATTTGTTACATTTTGTACCCAGAGTAAAAGTATTGATCGGAATCCATGTAAAGTTAAGTTCTTCATAAATATTACTAATCATTATTAGATCTAATTAGATCCAATAATTATTAGATTACTAATCATTATCATCTAAAATTATTTGTTTAGTCAACAACTTGTGTCACATAAGGGTATACACGTTTCATAGAAAGTTCAAAATTCTGTAGGCAAAATGAGGCTGCTGTAAAGCATAACAGCGTTGGTGTCTTCTTAATAATGCTGTATCTACCGATTGAGTGTTGAATGACTTAGATAAAAAGGCCAGGGATTCGAAAACAACAAAAAATTGTTTCCAAAAGCAGTAATATCAATATTTTAAATTTAAAATAGTTATTTGTTACCTAGGTTTATACAAATTAAAGTTTTTTTATTAGCATTAAAAAATTATCTTTGTTATATATATTTACTCTACATAAAAAAAATTCATAAAAATAGCCTTTTATATTATTTTTGATTTACATATCCTATTTTAAAGATATTTTTATATATTTTGCTTAACACGTTCTTTATATCATATTAAAATAGTATGATTTTGAATTTATTGTATTTAAGTTTTACTAATTATAAAAACAATCTTGAGTTTTTTATACTACTGCGGTAAATTATTTTAAACATATTTAAAATTAAAATTATCAACCAATACTTATCAGGTTACATTTAAAAAATATTTGAAGGCGTGAATAAAGAAATAGATTTTTTTCATATTTTGGCCATTACTCGGAACTCATTTACCAGAATGTAATTTCATTTAACAATTTTTTTTTCTTTTTTTTGCTGTTAATGATGCTCTTAAAATTAATTTATACGAAGAAAAATTATTAATAGCTTCAGAAATGCTCTTTCATATGCGTAAATTGAGATTTTTTTTCTTTCCAATTGAACAAAAAATTCCTTATGTATGGAATATTTATTACAAACCTTCTGAACAACGAAAACAAATAATTCGTTATATATAATTCGGGGTAATATTTTATTCCATAACAATACTTTATAAATATTGTAAAGTGTGACAACTGCGTGAGTCATTTTTTTTTCTAAAACTAAACTTATTTTCCAAGTTGTTATAACAAAAATTACATAAATATTTTTGTTTTTTAATTAGGTTAGATTTCAGTTAAATGTAAAGAACAGGTATTTTCCGAATACTTATTAATCAGTCAAATGAAGACCTGAATAAAGATCTTCATAAATAATATAATATCCACTCTCAGTATGAAATGAAAAAAAGGGCTGGCTCAACCAGTCATGCGCCAGTAGTTGTATATATTTATCCAATCGAAATACAATCGTGGCTACTTTATCTTTTACTTTATTAATTTGGCGATTTTTTTTTTATTATTATTTTATTATTTTTGTGTATTTTTATTTTTTTAATCTTTAACTTTTACTTTATTAATTTGGCGATTTTTAAAATTTGACTTTGGTATTTTTATTTTTTTATCTTTAACTTTTACTTTAATAATTTGATGATTTTTTAAATATTTTTTGATATTTTTATTTTTTTAACTTTAACTTTTACTTTATTGACTTGGCGATTTGGCGATTTTTTAAATTTTTTTTTAATATTTCTACTACAGTATTATTTTCTGAAGTCACAATTCGACGTTCTTGATCGGGATGAGGAGCGCCTTTCACATTTATCAATAAATATCCCAATAAGCAAGATATATGTCTGACTAAACAAGCGGAAAGAAAGAAAAATGTATATGTAGTACAATTGCATATTACGTAACTTGTAAGTATTATAAGTTAATTATTATTGTGTATTCAAAACATAAAACAAGACAGACAAAGGATATATTTTGCGTTTTAACTGAAATTACAACATGTATGAGAACAAATGTATGAGAGATAATACCATATTATAATTAATGTGCCTTTTCACTGGGAATTTAATTGTCATCAGCTTTCCCATAAAAAAATTACAGGAAAATAATTATCTGTATATACCACACAAAACCAACAACGAAAGATATTTTTCTATTCTTTAATTGAAGGTCTGCTTATAATTTTAATTGATATAATTGTACATATAACTCCAATTAAGAACAATTACTATGAACAAGAGTGAAAGACGGATTACCAAGATGAGCCTCAATAATTTTGAATAATTTAATTTAACATTAAAAGTAATTATGTGATGTAATTTATCTATTTTTTTGTGTAATAATCTTTCAGTTAGTTGACAAATCTACTTATAAATGTATATAAATATCTTTTATGTTAAAATATCAAATTTATAATAATATATATATCTTTTAGTTGCACAAGAAGTATTTTCTATAATCATAAGGTTCCAAAAATGGACATTATCAAGAAAGATATAGGACATTTAACATATAAATATATTCTATATGTAACATATAACACATAGATATTTTAACACATAAATATATTCTACGCTAAAATATCAAATTTTTAATTATAAATACATTCTATGCTAAAATATCAAATTTTTAATTATATATAAATCCTATAAATATCTTTTAGATACACAAGAAATCATAATTATGAGGTTGCAAATATGTACGTTATCAAAAAAGTTATAGGACATCTAACATATAAATAGATAAAATACAAATATATTTTATATATAACATATAGATATTTTAACATATATATATTCTATGAAATATACACTGAAGTGACAAAAGTCATGGGATACCTCTTAATATCGTGTCGGCCCTCCTTTCGCCCGGCGAAGTGCAGCAACTCGACGTGGCATGGACTCAACAAGTCGTTGGAAGTCTTCTGCAGGAATATTGAGCCATGCTGTCTCGATAGACGTCCATAATTGTGAAAGCGTTGATGGTGCAGGATTTTGGGCACGAACAGACCTCTCGATGATGTCCCATAAATGCTCGATGGGATTCATGTCGGGCGATCTAGGTGGCCAGATCATTCGTTGGAATTGTCCAGAATGTTCTTCAAACCAATCGCGAACAGTTGTGGCCCGGTGACATGGCGCATTGTCATCAATAAAAATCCCATCGTTGTTTGGGTACATGAAGTCCATGAATGGCTGCAAATGATCTCCAAGTAGCTGAACATAAGCATTTCCAGTCAATGTTCGGTCCAATCGCACCAGAGGACCAAGTCCATGCCATGAAAAAACAGCCCACACCATTACGGAGCCACCACCAGCTTGAACAGTGCTTTGCTGACAGTTTGGGTCCATGGCTTCGTGGGGTCTGCGCCACACTCGAACCCTACCATCAGCTCTTACCAACTGAAATCGTGACTCATCGGACCAGGCCACGGTTTTCCATTCATCTAGGGACCAACCGATATGCTCACGTGCCCACGAGAGTCGCTGCAAGCGATGTCGTTCTGTCAGTAAAGGCACTCGAGTCGGTCTTCTGCTGGAATAGCCCAAGAAAGCCAAATTTCTCCGCACAGTTCTAACAGACAAGTCCCTTGTACGTCCCACATTGATTTCTACGGTTATTTGACGCAGTGTTGCTTGTCTGTTAGAATTTACGACTCTTTGCAGACGTCGCCGGTCTCGGTCGTTAAGTACAGGCGGTCGACCACTGCGCTGTCCACGGTGGGATGTTATGCCTGAAATTTCATACTCTCGGCACACTCTTGACACAGGGGATCTGGGAATGTTGAATTCCCTAACGATTTCCGAAATGGCATGACCCATGCGTCTAGCTCCAACTAACATTCCGCGTTCAAAGTCTGTTAATTCCCGTCGTGCGGTCATCATCACGTCAAAACCTCTTCACATGAATAACTTGAACAGAAATGAAAGCTCTGCGAAAGCACTGCGCATTTATACCTGTTCTACGCGATGCTACTGCCATCTGAAAATTTGCATATTGCTATCCCATGACTTTTGTCACTTCAGTGTATAACATAAATATATTTTATGCAGTATTTTAACATAAATTTATTCTATTCAAATATTTAATTATATATAAACCCTATAAATATCTTTTAGATACACAAGAAAGCATAATCATGAGATTGCAAAAATGGACATTATCAATAAAGAATAAAGAAATTCATGACTTCTGCCCTTTAAACTATTTGTTCGGTCAATGCTATTTAGAATTTCATTGTTAAAAATTTCTTATCTTTAAGGGTAAAGATTCTTATTTTTATTTCATTTTTTTCTGTATTTGGTAATGTAGAAAATCCTAGACATACAATAATCTTCTTATAATACAAAATGTATCATTACAAAACTTTCAAACTATGATAAGAAAACACAACCAACTGTTTGATGTGGTATTTTCCATCATTTCATATCTGGGGGGAATTTCGCGAGCTGTAACAGGTGTTATTTTAGTATTTTAGACTTATCTTGACGTAGCGTCAAACAAGTTACATTCCAAAAAAAAAAAAAAATATTTCTCACGTCTTTAATCATTGCTTTTTTTTTCTTTTATCCTTTTCTCTCAGTCTAAAAAGGTTTTTCGGAAATGAAAAGACAAGGTTCATTTATTTCTTACGTCCTCTGGAAACGATTTGTCAACTGTCTGAAGACTTATTTTCGGTTTTTCCCGCTTCATATAAATCCATTCTTATTATTTTTTTTTTGTCGAATATAAAACTGTCTGGAAAGATAAGGGTGATCATCCCGTTTAGAAAGAGAATGACCCAGGCATTCATTCTTTGATAGGATAGAATATGTTTCATGCATGGGTCCACTGGTTGAAAGAGTAACAAAAAAAAAAAAAAATAGATGGAATTCAGTCACATAATTGCTTTTTAATATATTATTTGAAATCATTGGGAACTATCTTGATTTTTTTGAAATGTTGATTTAACCAGTTTTATTTTTAGTGGTTCTAGGTTATAAATTATGAATAAAACTGAATTAATTAAAAATAAAAGTAATGAAAAACTTATATAAGGTTTACTTTTATTGAAAAAACATGTAAGTTTTTTTTTATATGTATAAAAACTATTTTCAGTTTACTTGCCAATTGCCTGAAGACTTATTTCAAACATTCAAATTGATAAGTTTTATGTTAGACTGATACATGATCTGAAAATGTACTGATCATTCTATTTAAAATTATATCTAATACCCCACGAATTGTTATTGTATATAATAATTCACATTATTAAAGTCAATAACTGGTTTACTTACAAGAATGTGGAAATAATATTCTTACACTATGTAAAGAAAATTATAAAATTTCCTTATTTTATAATTACAAGACATGATTTTTCTAAATTATATAGATTATATCAAAATTTTAACGCTCTGGCGCTCGGTACCACAGGTTTCCTGTTCGAGTCCCAGCGGTGCCATGGAAATTTGCAGTAATTCGCAATCCCCTTTAAATCGCAGTCCCGGTCTAACATGATCGTAGAGCGTTGCGGGGGTATTGTTACTCCGCGTTTGTAGCTTATCTTCAAGCTACACGCACCTCCTGGGTAGTGCTAAGTGAGTAACATCGATGCAGCGCTTGCCTTAAAGCATCCAAGACAACTGTTTGAGTGTTTGCCAGCTGCATTAGAACGAAAAAAAAATAATGGTTCTAGATTTTAAATTATGGATGAAACTGAATTAATTAAAAATACAAGATTGGAAAAACTTTATTACTTTTGATACGTTTAAGGTCATAAGATTTACCATTACTGAAAAAATTTGTAAGATTTTTTTTTTTTTTACATACAGGGTGATTATAATTTAAGTCCCGCTTTCACAATGCTGTAAAAAAAAAGAACCACTCTTTAAAAGGAGTTCAAATTTCAACTGGAGATACTTGAAGAAGGGGGAAACGGTATGGCATCAGAAATGCATGCATGTCTGGATATGATCATTTTCATGCAAGAGGGTGCTCAGTGCAAAGTCAGGGAGGCAATTGCTCAAGAGGCATTTCAGAAATGATAGAATTATCAGCCATCATTTTCCAACAACCTGGCCTACAAGATCGCCTGGCTTATTCCTTTTGACTTCTAGCTGTGGGATTATCTAAAAAATGTCGTGTTCAGTGGCCAGTTATTGCAAATTTAGCTGAAATGAAAGCACGGATCTACGGATCACATTAACAACGTGACCTCTGAGACACTGCGGTCTGTTGTGGAACATGTTCGTTTGCGTAAGTGTGACACCGATGTATAATAAAAAAAAGATAGGTAGAATCTTCCAAAATCTTCCTAGTCCACATGAAAGTATAGATAAACTAGTATAAAAGTATAGTATAAATTAATATAAAATTATAGTATAAACTAGTGTAAAAGTATAGTATAAACTAGTATAAAAGTATAGTAAACTGATAAATATTATGTTCGATATAAAATACTTAAGGATTAGAACCTTCTTCATCTTCATCAAGGGCGCAACAACCCCATTGTGGGCCAAGGACGTCTACCTACTGGCAGATTTTGAGACAGGGGATTCTTTCTTTTTACAGGGTAGGGTTGTCAGCCTACATCCAGCGCTCTGTAGCCATATCGGACCGGGACCTACTGTTTAATGTGGATTTCGAATCACTAAACATTTACACAGTACTACCGAGACTCGAACCCGAAATTTGTGGCACCGAGCGCCAGAAAGCTAGTGACTTGGCCATCATGTCCCAGAGCACTAACACACAAAAGCAATTATTTCATTTCATAACAATTCTGCCTCAAAAAATGCAATTTTCATTTAATAAAAATACGATAAATATAACTTTTCTATGATTTCTTAATGAAAAATTATATTTCTGAAGTGCTTCTTACAAAATTTATTTCTTCAGCAACACAAACTTAAAATTGTAAATATTATTAGCATACACACAAATATTTTATATATATATAATACTCATTAATTGAGCTTGCAAAACAATCGATGAATTTCGGAAACATTTCAATAGTTGCGAAATGCTACATTGCAAGAAAAGTTTTAAAAATGCTATTCATGAATAGCTAACTGAAGGCAGAATATCTGAGGCAGAAATTTGAAACGTCTTCATCACGTTGTCTGACTCTTCACACAGAAGACTGAATGATGAGGAAACGTTGAAGTTATCTCTCCACAACAACAACTACGATAAAATGACCCTTCTGGATGAACGCCGCTTTGCGTTTGCTCTTCCATAGCGTGGGATGCGAATAGAGATGAGACTCATTCGGTACTGGACACTCAGTTTCAGAAGCGAATGCCGAAACGGATGGCAGTAAACAATCAGATTTCTGAGTTTAATACATAAAATGTTCTAAGAGAACTAATCTTGTTTTTGTTTCGTTTAAGTGAGCTTTAATGTGAACTTTAATTATAAGAAAAATGCATTTTTGCTGAGTATGTGACCCTAAAAAAGTCGAAATTTTTATATAGTATTTTAAGCTATAAGTTGAAATTCAAAATTCCTTAAACTATTATCAGATAAAAACACATAAATCTTATTAGAAGAAAATTTTTAGTTAGTTACCAAGGGGCCTGATGGTCGAGTGTGTAGCGCTCTGCACCCCAGGTTTCGGGCTCGAATCCTGGCGGTGCCATTTAAGTTTGTAGTGGTTTGGAATCCCCCTTAAACCGTAGATCCCTATCTAATGGGACTGTAGAACGTTTGCCGTAGGGTTGAAAACCCTACCTTAAAAAAGAAAACATCTCCTGTCTAAAAATTTGCCAGTAGGCAGACGGCCTTGCCCCACAATAAGACTTGTTGTGCCAATGAAGAAGTTAGTTATCAAAAGATTTGTTAGTTTTTTTTTCACTAAACTTGACCAACATAGGGTTTATAAGCTGAATAAAAAAAATGTGCGTTTTAATTTAATATTGTTAAAAATTATAATAACTTATTTTACAATGTATCTCGTACTATATAATATGATATTGTGGACATTTATGAATAGTAGCATTGAAATTCGAGAAATCAAATCAAAAGATTGTTTTTAATGCACAATTATTGGCTGACGTGTTGCCCTTTTGCAATGTTGCCCTCCATTGTGTCCCTATGAAATCAGAGGAAGTAATTTTATCACACTAAGTATTTTCTGAAATAAACTGGAGCAGAAGCTCCATTGGGTGAGCTACTTAAGGGCTTACCATTGAAATCCCACTGCTTAATCAAGAAAACTGAATGCGCATTCAAACAGGATCTCTTCAAGCTGCTTGGTTAGGATTTCTTACTTCTGGCGTTGCAGCTGCGTTTTATTAGTGTTTTCTCTTTCCCCATTCATTACTGCTTGTGGTATGCTTTGTGTAACAGGGAAAAAACTAGAGGAAGAGATACAGATTAAATGGAGATAAGACATATTCTTGCCATCATTTAATGATGAATGCTTACAATAATTTTATAAGTGCTTTCAAGAATGGATTGCCCCGATTCGTGGCTCAATGACAACGTGCGCCGCTGCTGAACATTAGGGCTGAAGTTCAGTCCACTAGCGGCTTTGCTGCAGATACTGTTTCAAAACCCCAGGAGATTCGATGGTGTTTCTGATGTTCGGTATCTTGAATTGTGAGTCGGACTATCTGGTGGGAGTTTTTCGGGTTTTCTCCCATACGATATACAAATGGGGGGTAGTTTCCCCTAACAGTCCTCCCCGATGGTACTGTCCTCCTTCTTACTCCATCACAACAGAAGCTGCTGTATTTTACTCTATCCCTGAGAACATTCGGAATCATGCACTTAATCTAGATGTTGCTGTCAACCAAGTAGAATAAGAAACAACAACAGGAATAAATTTTAGTCTTCGTAGTGGGTGTCTGAAAGTTACCTGTATTTCGTCCCTTAACATCCCTTAAATGAATTTGACATATGAATTTCTCTTATAGGCTTCCTTTAAAAAAACTCCCAGAAATACCCTTTTCATCCGTATAAAACACTTTTGTTACTCTGAAACTGAGGAGTGTATGACTGTGAAAGGAGTGAAACTAAGGAGTGACCTGTAAACTTATTAAAACATAAATTAATTTTATAGACTAAATAAATCATCTTTGAATTGTGATAAAAATTATGGTAAATCGATTTACTATGACACATTGATTTTCTGGAGAGTGAGTTCACGTTTTGAGGCATAATGGCTGAGTGATTAGCACTCTGGCGCTCGGTATTACAGGTTTCGAATTCGAGTCCCAGTGATACTATGGATGTTTGTAGTGGTTAGGAACCCACTTTAAACCGTAAGTCCCAGTCTAATAGGACTATAGAGACTTGGGCGAAAGACTGACAACTCCACCCCATAAACGTCAGCTTCTAGCTACGTGTACTCCATAACATCAGAAGATGTCGGTGTCTGCTAAGTGGGATAAGAAACAACAAGTATTTTTTTACTTTTATTTCCGTGATTTAAGTCCATTTTTCTTAGATGACTTCAGATAATTGTAAGTGTTATCTGTTCCAACTGTCTAATATGACTGTTGGGAGTAGGGCTACCAAACCCGATCCTGTAAAAAAAGGAAACACCTAATGTTTCAGAATCTGGCAGGTAAAAAAACCTAATATATAGAGAGAAAAAGGTTATTCTACTGGATCAGAACCAAAGAGTCAACAAACAGTATTTCCACCAAATCCTCCAAACACTACCTCCGCACTTATTTTCACTGCAACAAAACCGCTGAGTTTATACTTAATTGAGGCGAAAAGCTTTTCCCAAAGCACCACCCACATAAAATTGGGGCGAAATCTCCCGTTAGAGCTTGAAATTCCCTTAACCGAATGGATCGCTCATCCATTCTGGTTATTTATAAGGAAGGTTTAGAGGACCAACGAGTTACCATTAAGGCTGTAATGATTCCTGGAAGGACCACCTACGGTCTTTGCAATGCTATTAAAGAGCTTCTCTGAGTAGAGTTACATTGATTGGAAATGCTCAGTAGCTGCCATAAAAGTGCCTTATGGGCCTTGGAACTGCACAGAAATGTTTATAGCTTGATGTAAAGTTTTTTTTATTTATATTACAACTGTAAATGCATGAACAAAATCTTAAACCTATTGCATTTTTTGGAAGAAAAAACCAAACTGAATTTTGCCAAGCAAAGAACTTCTTCGAAAGATTTTTTTCTTCTGTTATGATAGTTTTTATTCACTAATAAAAAAATATATTTATAACCTTCGAGACAAAAATTTAAAAAGGACTTTATTTAAATTTTATTTCACTTCGTTGAATTTTAATGTGGCTCATAATAAATATTTTATTGTTCAAACATTTAAATTATCTCCCTATGTATAAGAGATTGTTTTGAGTGAAATTTTGTAATTTTTTTATTGAATAATTTAAGCTTGTTTTATTAGCTTTGAAGACACGCATTTGATATTTTTTATATACAATAAAAATTTAGTAAGTTATAAAATTTTAACTCCACAAAAATCAAAACTAAAATCAGAAGTTAAAAATTTCAATAATCAAAAATTTTTAAATTGTATTTGTATAATATACAAATATATTGTATTTGTATATATTTGTATAATTGTATTTGTATATAATATTGTACTCCTTTGTCATCACATTTTGAAATTCATTTACCATAATTTCCTGTGTAAATTGGCAACTTTTATATTAAAAAGCCATTTTTGTCTGCACTTATTAAAAAAAAAAGTATTAAATATTTAATTGAGTTTTTAAAAATATAAGTCTGCCCAATAATCTCTAATTTAAAAAAAAAAAAGTTATTAATGCTAATTTAATTTCTCTTACATTTTATACATTCTAACTTAAAATTCTCTAATTAATGTATTTACAAAAGACTGAGAAATTCTAAGAAAACCGCAATTAGCTATAAATGATGGCTTTACATTGAATTTTCATTTTTTTAGGTACTATTTCCTTCGTAAAGACAATGAATGGTTTTATAAAAATTAGTTTTATTTTTTGGGGAGGGATTTTCCCTTATTAATGGTAAAATTCACTAATTTATTTATAAAAAGGGTCCCTTAGGAAAAACCAAGCTTTAAATCAAAATTGCTTTCAGTTTTAGTGATTTTGATCATCTGATAGTACCAGATAACAAAATTACTATTATTAAATAACAAAAATAATGAATTTAATTTAAATTAAATAAGTGTTTAGATCCCATGGGCCACATATTTTAAAGCTCAACTTGAGGCTTAGTGACCATTTAGTATGCAGAAGAATTCAGGTTTGAATCCGCTGACAGCCTGCATTACAGTCATTGCTTTCAGAAACGAGGATATCCGATGACTAGGTATGTGAAGTGGACTATTTGGTATATTTTCTCTCACACGATTGTGAAAAGAGCCTCCTCCCCTTCATTTCTTCCTGGACATTTTTCGTGGTACACAAAAGGGGAAAAAATACATGCAGAAAATTGCATTTTGAATAGTTATACTAAGAAACTTTTTATTCGTAAGAACATTTTTTGCTTTCTGATGGTTTTTAAAACATCCTTTAGGGTTTGATTTCTTAGAGTTGATTAAATTGTTTTTATGTATGTCAATAAAGATCTTGGAAATCAATATATTCTTATTATGATTAAAAACGGAATTTATTTACTGTTCTTTTGATACCAAACATTATTTTCAGATTTTCACAGAATTTTAAAGTTGGTAATCAAGAAACATAGAAATCTGATTTAAATATCAAGGAAATAAAATAGATTATACAATTACTAAGACAATTCAGTTACTCGTAGATAAAGATAATTATATCAGTTTCCCCTAAATTATTTATAAATTCACTAAATTGATGATAGAAAATTAAACAATCATTGCTTATTAGTTTCGATGATTGTTTAAGTTAATAATAACTGTAAGAATATTCTTCTTCTTCATTGGCGCAACAGCCCCATGGTGGACGAAGGCCGTCTCCCTACTGGCAAATTTCGAGACAGGAAAAGTTTTCTTCTTACTGAGGGTAGGGTTGTCAGCCCAACGCCAAACTCTCTCCAGTCATATTAGACCTGGACTTAAGATTTAAAGTGGATTCCGAACACACTACAAGTATCCATGGCACCGCCGGGAATTTGAACGAGATACCTCTAGTCCCGAGCGCTAGTAACTAGGCCATCAAGTCCAAATTCTAAGAATATAGCTGTGGGAAATAAATGCTGAATATAAAAATAGGTTTTAAATTTTAATGTTTTTTCCCGTAATATGTTAATTTTTCAATTTCTATTCTTTTTAATTTCCAAAGGCATTCTTTTTATATAAATTTCTATTAAAACGTATATATTTTATGCAAAATCTGAAAAGGTTAAAAAAGTAATTTCGTAAAAGGTTCGTAAAATTTTTCATAAATAAAAAATTTCTAAGTGGGTATAAAAGTACTGTTTATTTTAAAAATAATAAAAAAAAGTAAAAAAAATATATATATATATATATATCTGTATGGTAATTAATTGAAAAAAAAATTGTTTTGACTTAAAAACACGTTTCATTTTTATTTGTAATTTATTTAAGATAATAGAAGATAGATAGGAAATAAACTATAGTAAATAAATTTATATGTTCTTTATTTATTTGAAATCATTCTTTTGTAGACATAATCTAAACTAAACTATTATTTTTTAACTAAACTAGATATAAGAATTTATAAAACAGAAATAAAAATCCTAGTAGCTAATAATCTGTTTAAATGCAAGTTATTGACATTTGTAAAAGTTAAATCTGAATGTATAAAGCTTTAAATATGTCAAATAATATAAAAATGTTGAATTTTTTTATTAATACTAATTAAGGCATTTAAGAAGTCTATAATAATTAAAAAGACTTCAGACAATTTTAATGAAATCCATATTTTTTTTCCCCTTTCGAATAACGAACATTTTTAATAATATTTCGAATAACTAATTAATTTGGAGCAGAAAAGGTACCTAGAGGAAATTACTTTTAAATCGATTAATTCATCCATTTCCGTGCATGAAATTCTTTAGTTTGCATATTTTCTTCATTTTGACATTCATATGGTTTTTTAACAAAGACATATGTATACCATTTTTGCTTTTATTTGTTATTGATTAGTTAGAAATTTTGTCTGTCAAATGTGACGTTATTTCTCTTTAAGTATGGAGAAAGTCCTGGAATGAAATGGATCCTTATAGATAATGGATAATTATATTGCATAACTTAACTTAGAATAGCTGCAATATCCATAATTTAAATCGTTATTATTTATGAGTATAACGCATAATTTAGTTAATATTGTATAATTTATCCTTAATGGATAATTATATTGCTTAATTTTTATTGAATTTTAATTATGTACGTTTATTTCAGAGTTTGAAAATTCTTGTAATGAATTCTGTTTTCATTTTTTTTTACACAGGAACCTCTTGTTTCACAGAGTATATACCACAAATAATTTCTGATGATTAAATGCAAATTATTGATTTCCGGGATAACTTTTAAAAGTGTTGTTAAAAAATTATTATTTACACTTACTCACTCATTCAACAATTGTTGTAATATGAGGCTATTCCTCAATGAGCAAAATTTTTAGTTTCGATCGGCACTCTCCGGGAGATATATCCATACAAAAAGCCACCCAACTCATGTTCTATAAGATTTAAATGAAATGTGTATGCTGGCCAATCTATTCTAATGATATGTTCATTTTACAAAAGTTCTTCAATTTAAAAAGTACATCCTTTTTAAGTTTCGCACGGGAATATATTATTATATTTCTTCAGGTGGACGTCTAATGGTTCATATTAACACAAATCTAATAAAGGAATTAATTTCTTTTTTCAGAGACTTACATGAGAAACAGTTCTCATTTTAGTGTCGGCGTTTGAAATCTAGGAAAATTTCCATTGAGCTGCCTGTAAATACTACTTACTCTTACTAGTCTACTTTTTTTTTTCCAAAAAACTTATTACAATACACCCTCCTGACTCCCGGTGAGAATCGAACTTTCTTTCCATCTTGTGAACTTTATCAAAGGGTCATAACCGGGGTCCAGGAAATTTATTGTAAAAGATGTACATTCGCATTCTTTTTACTACGTTTTTGATAGATTTTAATAACAGTTTGTGAGAATCTATCAAAGTTCTTCGACTAAATTATATTAATTTTCCAATTAGTTAAAAATTACACAAATTTTTCAATTAGTTAATAAATTACACAAATTTTTCAATTAGTTAATAAATTATATAAATTTTTCAGTCAGTTAATAAATCATATGAATATTTCAATTAGTTAATAAATTAAATCAATTTTTCAATTAATTAATAAATTAAATGAATTTTTCAATTAGCAAATAATTGATATAAACTTAAATGATTTTCTAATACATTTTTTTAATTCGTTAAAAACATTTTAAGCATAAAATTCGGTATATAGCCTACTAATAGTTATCGAATAAGAAAGAACAAATGGCTAAATTTGAAAAAAAAAATTGTCTTGATGTTCAAGCATTATAAAAATACAATGAGACGAAATAAAAAGTAACACAACTGCTTTTAAAACACTTTTATCATTTATGCATTATATATATAACCAGCATATAAAAATAATAGGATCTATTTGTTTTTAATTTTTATACCCATTGTTGTATTAGGACAGCGTAGTAAAGCAGAACGCCTAGATGAAAGCTCATTTTCTTTCAAGAAGTTTAAACATTATGTTCTGAATATTTGTCGTTAATGGCTTCTTTGTAGAGATTTCAAATTATTTGGTTTTAAAATAAAAAGTTCCTTCAAAATGCAAACAGAAAATCTTATTCCTCAAAAGAGATTCTTTTTATTCGCTAATGAGTTTTTGATTAAAATGTTTCTAATAAAAGAAATGTCATGAATTTATCCTCCATTTTTTTTTTGGCGCAGCAAATATATTTTTTCATTGAGTTAGCTGTCATTTATAAAGCAAAGGGGTAGTTTGCTTTTCAGCTAAAATTTTTCCACATCCATTTGCTCTCATAATAGGGAGATAATGACACCAACCATCTTAATACAATTACGTACATACAATGGTTATATTGTTACACCAATAAGGACAGAAAATTGGAACATCATATTTTTGTACATATACAAAAACATTTTTAAATTTGAAAGTAATTTTAGGCATAGAGCATAGAGAAATCGATATCCAGATTGGCAAAAACAACTTTAATAAGGCAGGAAAATGCAGTCATGCCTTTCCTTGCTGAATAGTAACGCAAAGAAAAACTCAAGATTAGGTTACTGCCACAGTCTTTAACACATCAGAATTGCAAATGACACCTGCCCAAACTGTCGACTAACATGAACATGTATTCATATATATAGTGTGTATATATATATATATATATGCACGTCCAACTACTCTATATCGTCAGGGATTATGTCAACGATGATTGTAAAAGGGAAATTATTTCACTCCTCGATGCCTCCACACATTGATGTGGTACCAGGATGGTGGACTTAAGAGTCTATATTTGAGTGAAATACAGCGTTATGCCCTTGTATTTTCCTGTTCATTTTTGAACATATTATCATGAAGATAAACCTCAGAAATGGTTCCCCTGCTGAAAATCTGGAAAGCCTCGACATGTTGTCCATGTTTACACGTTTACTAGCATAGGGTAAGGTACTGGAAGGAATGATCTCGCAAAGCCATCTGGATATCATACAAATTTTCTCAGACATTAAGGATAGAATGTCTCTGAGATTACATTCTTGAAGGCCCACCTGAAGTTCACGATTTTATTTTCTCAGAAGAATCATGGGATTTCGATCAACGAATATATCAATATCGCAATAGGATGAACTGATGTCCTGTTTGGTTGTGGTGCTGCCACGATCCAATTCCAATTTATTTCTATGGTATTCTGTCATTTTAAAAAGGGAAAAGGCATAGTAAGGCTTTCACACAAGCAACCAAGATACCGATGTGATTTCCGTGGGAATTAATCGCTTTTTTTATACCTTTTGTTTAATTTTAGCGTTTATTGCCTAGAACCTTCATGGTATAGAAATTTTAAAAGCCACTTCTATTCGTTTTTTTATAGTATTAAAATTGCATTCCTGTTGAACTATTCGACTATATTCGAATGAACTCACAAAGACATAAGTCATCGTAATCATCACATGATGGGTCAAGTCCGTCTGCCTACTGTCAGATATCGAAACAGCAAAGGGCTTCTTTTTTTAGGGAGTAGTGCTGCCAGTCCTACGTTCATGTTAGACCAAGACCTAAGATCGAAAGTGGATTCCGAACCGCTACAAAACATGCCATGGCATCGCCGGGACTCGAACCCTGTGGCACCGAGTGCCAGAGCTCTAGTCACTTGGCCATCAGACCCCAAAGACATAACTGGTTCCGGAATTTAACATCTGACAGGTACTTGCGATCTATAGCACCCCACGGAAAAGTTCAATAGAATATGGAGAACTATTTTATACAGCAAGTTTTTAAATTGTTATAACATTAAATGAATTCAATTTATTGAAAGGAAAGAACATATGAATGACATAAGTAACCCATTATAAACAATAGTTTGCTTTAACTTCAATAACTAATTTTAATTCAGTTATTATTACATCAGAGTTAGAAAAAAAGATATTTTCGTTCATAACATGTAGATAACTACCAGAAAATAAAATCAAGCTACATAACTAACTAGTAAAAAAATAGCCATTGATGGCATATACTTTTTCATACATTTTTTTGCATAGTACATGTAATATTTCATATCCATCTATTATATTTATAGTATGTATTATCTACATTTATTTTTATAATATATATATATAGCCTTTACCTTAAAGGTATTCCTGTAGTATTAAAAGCTTTTATAAGAAGAGGCCAAGGAAAATATTGATCCGTGGATCTCAGAGGCCACCCTCCTCTCAGCCAATGATAAATCTTGGGGTATTTTTGTCTCCTAACGGACTTTTATTTGTGAGAGGGCGGACTTCTGGCCATTATCTGTAAGAGCTCTTATTCGAGAGAATATAAATGCGTTACCTTGTAGAAATCTCATACAAATACGGTTGTTGATTTTGGGGTCTGACAAAAAAAATAGTGTGATCCGACGACTTATTCAATAGAGCTGCCTTTTCTTTCTTGGAAGAAGAAAAACATGAATTTTGCGGAGATTTTAAATGTAGTTCCGAAATGAATTATTTATTTTATGTGTAGAATTTAAAATTAATTATGATATATTTTTTGATAATTTTTTTGTTCTACATTAAAGAAACAATAGAATTGAATAATATATAAGTTACATGCTACTATCGTGCACATTCTCAATAATTGCTAAACTTAATATATTATTTTTACATATTAGATGATCAGATTAAAATGACATCGTTTAAGTAATTCGAAGTCTAATTCGCAGCCCTGTCTTAATAAGTTGTGTCAAGAAAAAGGACATTAAGTTCGAATCCCGTTGTTGTTTGTTGCACTACTTCGTTTATTTATGTTTGTTGTGCTTGCATAAATACTTAAATACTTAATGGTGATTTAGACAGTGTATTCAACAGCCTCGCATCGGCACTCAGACTCCGTGTTGGGAGTATCCAAAGTTTTCTATCATAACACACACAAATGTGGGACAGTCATTCCTTCAAATGTGCCTGGAGTGCATTTTATTTCGTAACATTTCCAGTATATGGATTGTTCGTATACATAAGTGAGACATTGATGCATAACAAAAAAAACGTTAGATAGAATCTTCCAAAATTCTCCTAGCTCTCGTAAAAGTATAGCATTTAAAACTGACAAATATTATGTTAAACAAAAAATACTTAGGAATAGAATCTTCAGTAATGGCAGAGCAGCCCCATGGTAGGCCAAGGTCGTCTGCCTACTGGCATATTACGAAACAGGAGTTTTTTTTCAAGGGGTAGGTTTGTCATGCCTTGCCCAACGCTCTACAGTCATAATGGACGGGATCTACAATTTAAAGTGAATCCCGAATCAATATAAATATTAATGGCACAACCGGAACTCGAGCCCAAAAATTGTATCACCTAGCGTCAGAGCAGCAGTGATTCGGCCATCAGGCCCCATAGGATTAGAATACAAGTTCAATTACTTATTTTCATAACAATACTGCTACAAAAAAATACAATTTTCATTTAATAAAAAATATATATAAATATAATCTTTTCGGGATTTTTAATAGAAACTATAAGGGTTTACAAAATTTGATTCTACAGCAATACAAGTTTAAAATTGTAATTTTTATTAACATATAAACCAATCTATTATATATATATATATACATATATATAATACATATAATATATATACATATATATAATATATATAATACATATATAAAAATAATACATATATATAATA
Source organism: Caerostris darwini (assembly GCA_021605075.1). NCBI lineage: Eukaryota > Metazoa > Arthropoda > Arachnida > Araneae > Araneidae > Caerostris > Caerostris darwini. The sequence goes on along the minus strand of BPLQ01000115.1, from coordinate 92,335 downwards.
CATATAATATATATACATATATATAATATATATAATACATATATAAAAATTTTATTATCAAAACATTTAAGTTATCCCCCTATGTGTAAGAGATTGCTTTGAGTGAAATTTTGTAATTTTTTTTATTGAATAATTTAAGCCTGTTTTATTTGAGGACACGCATTTGATATTTTCTATATACAATAAAAATTTACGAAGTAATAAAATTATAACCACACAGAAATCAAAAATAACATCTGAAGTTGAAAATTTCACTAACCAAATATTCTTAAATAAACTGATTTTTCTTAAATTGTATTTGTATTATATGTTTGATTTTTAAATATCCTTTTAAGTTTTGTCATCATATTCTCAAATTCCATTATCGTAATTTTCATTGTAAATTGGCAATTTTTATGCCCTTTTTACCTGCTCTTGGTTTAAAATAAATACTAAATATTTGAGTGTGTTTTTACAAAAATCAAGTCTATCCAACAATTCAAGCTCTAATTAAAAAAAGTTGTTAATGAATTTCTCTTAACCTTCATACATAGTAACTTAAAATGTTATAATGAATGTATTTTCAAAAGCCTGAGTTAATTTTTTCTTCAAAAATTGATAAGAAAAATTCTAAAATAACCACAATCAGCTAAAAATCACGACTTTCCATTTAATTTTCATTTTTTCAATTCCTTCTATTAGCTCACACTCTCCCTATATATATTTTGTTGAAATTTTCAATCTTTAATAAAATAATTTTTATTCATCAATTCAAGTTCAAATACATTTTTTTGAACTTGTAATGGATGACACTGGATGTTAATACAGTTTTTAAAAAATATCAATTTAGTAAATAAATTGAATTAATTAATTTTAGTTTTTTTTAGATTTAAGTTGCATATATCTACCAATAGATGGTGCCAGATAAACTTAAAAAAATGAATGAAAATTATTTATAACGACTTTCGGTAATATAGTGAAAAAAAAGTTGGAATTGACTTAAAATTTTTTTTTATATATATTACTTGTTTTAGACACTAGTTCATTCGTAAAGAGAATAGTTAATTTTATATAAATTAGTTTCATTTTTTAAGGTCTTCCTTTCTAATGATAAAATTAACAAAATGTTTTATAAAAATTGACGCTTATGGAAATTTAAAATCAAAATTATTTTTATTTTTAGTGATTTTATCATCTGATAGTACCACATGACAAAAATATTATTTTTAACTAATAATAATAATAATAATAATAATAATAATTTTAATTTAAATTAAAAAAATGCTTAGATCCCATGAGCCAGATATTTTAAAGCTCAACTAGTTGTCATTTAGCGTGCAGGAGAATTCAAGATTATCCGTTGACACCCTGCATTCAAGTCATTACTTTTTTTCCGTAATATGTTTATTTTTCAATTTCTATTACTTTAAAATTTCAAAGGCATTCTTTTTTTTATAAATCTCTCTTTTATGTATTCTTATAAAGATAAAAGAAATCAATGTATGCTTACTATTTTTCAAAAACGGAATTTATTTACTGTTCTTTTGATATCTAATATTATTCGTCGATTTCCATAGAGCTTTAAAGATGGTGAATAAGAAACATAGAAATCTGATTTAAACATGAAGAAGATGAAATATATTACACAAATACTAAGACAATTCAGCTAGATAAAGATAATTATATCAGTTTCATCTAAAACTTTTATAAAATTAGTGAATTGAGGATAGAAAATTTAGATAGTCTTTGCAGGCAGGCTTCATTGGAACAATAGCCCCGTGGTGCACCAAGGCCATCTGCCTACTCACAGATTTCGCGACAGATATTTTCTTATTACAGGGTAAGGTTGTCAGCTCTACGTTTCACAGCCATATCAGACCAGGACCTACGCTTTAAAGTGGATTACGAGCCACTACAAACATCCATGGTACCACCGGGACTCGAACCCGAAACCTGTGGCACCGAGAGCTAGTCACTAGGCCATTAAGCCCAAATTGTAAGAATATAGCTCTGAAAAATAAACGTTAAATATAAAAATAGGTTTTAAATTTTAATGATTTTTTTTCCGTAATATGTTTATTTTTAAATTTCTATTACTTTAAAATTTCAAAGGCATTCTTTTTTTATAAATCTCTCTTAAAACATAAATATTTTTTATAAAATCTGTAAAGGAGTTTATCCTGGAACTATTAACAATTTTCGTAAATTCTTCATAAATAAAATAATCCAAGTGAATATAAAAACACTTTTTTATTTTAAAAAAAATAATAAGTAAAAAAAAATATCCTTATGATTATTAATTGAAAAAAAACATTTTTTTTTGACTTAAAAACGTGTTTCATTTTTATGTGTAATTTATTCTAAATAGAAGATGGATAGGGAATAAATTATAGTAAATAAATTATTGTAAATATATTTATACATTGTCTATTTATTTGAAATTATTCTTCTGCAGACATAAACTTAACTAAACTAGTATTAATTTTTAACTAAACTAGATACAAGAATTTATAAAACAGAAATAAAATTCCTAATAGCTAATAATCTGTTTAAATGCAAGTTATTGACATTTGAAAAGTTAAATCTGAATATATAAAGCTTTAAATATGTCAAATAATATAAAAATGTTGAATTTTTTTTATTAATGTTAATTGATACATTTAGATCGTTTAGAATAATTAAAAAAGACTTCTGACAATTTTAATGATATCCATAATTTTTTTTCCTTTTAGATAACGGATAATTTCAAAGAAAAATACAATTTTAATTTGTCTGGATCAATTAGACGATTTCCGCATTAGCTTAAAATTAATTTTTTTCATAAAGTAACTAATTAATTTAGAGCATAAAAGGTACCTAGAGGAAATTACTTTTATTCGATTAATTCATCAATTTCCGTGCCTAAAATTCTTGAGTTTGCATATTTCTTCATTTTGACATTCATGTGGTTTTCTAATAAAGACATATTTATAAGTTTTTAATTTTTTTATTCGTTATTGATTAGTTACTTCTCTTTTAAGTATGAATAACGTAATGGAATGAAGAAATGGATCCTTTTAGATAATGGATAGTAGATAATTATATTTCATAATTTAATAATTTATGCATTTTGATGAATTTCTTGAAATAAATTCAACAAAATGAATTTCTTGAACGTCTTAAAAAAATATTGTTCTGTAAAAGTATATTTATTCGCTATTAAATTGATTATAGGATTAACTAGAATACTGAATGCTGCGGATGACAACTTAGTTAATAGGAAACTATGGCTATTTTACAATTATTATAAGTGATTCTAATATTCCTTTTGTTGTCGATCTTGTACATCTGCTTTGCAGAATTGCTGTGATGTTGAATGTTGGTATATTTCTGTGACTGTTAAACCTGGTTGTTTTTCTTGTGTTATAGCAAGCAACGCGGGCTATCACCTGATTACGACACTAATTATTATTGCAATATTTACAATAAGTTTAGTGATTTTTGACAATATGAAACGGTTTGTAACCACTCTTTCGTAATTCATTATACTACAAAATGAAGATTATATACTGAATACATATAATATACTGAAATCCTGTGAAATATTTTGTGTTTCTTTCAAAACCTATTATGTTTCTTATTTTAAACCTTTTACATAAATTTTACTTCTGCCATGCTTGTTTAACCTAATTCTTATTGATTTCTTACTGAACAAGATGACGAAACACAACTTAATTCTGAACTAAGGATAAAACTTTTAAATGGTTACAGAACATATTAATACAATTTTCCTTTTTACTGTACAGAAATGTAGATACGTGAATGATGGTTTTAGATTCCTTCACAGTTATACAAAATGTTGTCCTTTAAAATATGAACTAGGATTTAAAATTTCTCCTACGCACATTTTATACCTTTTACAGTAAAAAAAAATATATTTTTGTCTGTGCACTTACTTTTCGCATTTACATTACATTTCTTGAACAAGCATTTCCCTATCAAAAAACGTTCTTATTTTTTGCATTTGATGCCTTTCTTTTCCTCACGATTCTATACATACTATATATATCAGAATACTATATCAGAATACTAGTAAAAAGTAATCGGAATATATAATTTTATAAACAATCGTAAAACATATAGCTGCAACTTTTTCTGTAAGTTAGTAGCACTGTACTGAGTTACAACCTAAAATTTCAAAGCTATTTGTCACTCAATGTCAATCAATTTGTTCCTATTGACAGCAGCTATTTTTCTAATCAAATGCTTTGAATGCTCTGCGATTTTTTACAACGTAAAAAATTGTTCAATAAAAATTCGGCCTTAAATTTTGTTTTTCAAATGAAATTCATAAAAATAAAATGAAAAGTGATTACTAAAAACATTGCAGAAACCGACATTGAATCTTTCATTTCAAAAACTGACTGGTATGAAGTATTATCAAAGGTGAACAAGAAGGTGTAATATATTTGCCTATCCAACCTTAAACTGCTATGATTGACGTAAACATCGACAAAATCAAGAAGTGGGCAGTCAAAACTCTTTTAAAGAACTGGTTAGAAAGGCAATCATAAATATTAAATCCATTTATAACAATATGACAAAGGCAATCATAAATATTAAATCCATTTATAACAATATGACAAAGGCAATCATAAATATTAAATCCATTTATATATATTTTGAGTGTGAGATTCGTATGCAAGACAGGTTTCGAAAGAGCGCAATTTTGAGCATCGAAAGCAATTTGCTGAAGACATGATTTTCCTCCATCTTCATGAAACGCAATAAATGTCGCCGACCAAGCATAGCATTCACCCGATATGACAATCTCATGCTCTCAAAACTGAAATTACCAATTCGAAGAAGGTGTCTTGACTCGACTGAAGCCAAAGAAGAAAATTCCCTGAGGTCAAATCTCAATCAGCTTACGAAAAATATATATGGAAAATTAGATCAAGCTCTGACATTATTGTATTGCAATCGACAGAGCCTACTTTAAAGGCAACAAAATAAATTTTTATGAATAAATTGAATTTTTGTATGTTTTATTTAACAATTTCATTTACTTTTCCACACAGACTGGAATATATGTTTGACGAATAAACAATTGTTAAATACACTTAGTGGAGTACTCTAATTTTTTTGAAGTTAGTTCTGTATTTTTTTTTTTTTTTTTTTTTTTTTTGAAGTTAATAAAATAAATTCTGTATTTAAAAAAATGGTAATGAGATATTAATGTATTGTTAAATCGGAAGCAGTTCAAAACGTTACAAGGAATTTGAAATCTAAAAAAAACTAATATGAAACTATTGAGCATCTGCTTTACTTTTCAAGAGGTCAAAGTTTACAAATCGGGTAAATTATATCCAGTAAATTTCCATACATGTGTATATCTTTATTATTAAACAATTTCACACCATGTGAGATTGATGATACAAGTAAAAAACAAACACATTTATCGTCTAATAAATTTTAATTTTTGGAGATTTTATGTAGTCGAATCATGATTGTTATTACTAACATCAATTTAATAAGTAATAATTTCAAAATTTAATACTCGAGTTTTCTATGTGTCAATGAATCATATCTATTCATACTTGAAATAGCCCTACGCCATCAATTATCACTTCTTACACCTTGTGATTTCAAATTAGAATATCCAAGTTGGACTTTATATGATACATTACACACACACACACACACACATATATATATATATATATATATAACATTCATTATATGCTAGCTTCTATAAAGGAGATTGATCTGACGAATATTTTGTCAAGCATATTAATATTTCGGTTATCATCATAACAAAGATTTAAATTAAATAGTTTTCATTTTCCGTCTGCGAATCTAAAATTTATAGAATTTTTTTTTTTAAGATTCATGCTTTTGTTGGAATTTAATTGTGCGGATAATGTTGAGGTAAATTAGATTTATATAACCCCTGAATATGCATTGAAAATAATCATTTATTTCTACTCTGTTGACTTACAATGTTTTAGAAAAATGACAGTAAAGTTTTATATTAAAATTCAAAATATGGATGATAAAATGCCTTATAATTTAAAAGGGCAAAATTGTTTTGGTTTACATTTTTTAAAAGTTGTAACTTTTGCATTGGTATTTCTAACATATATAAGTGATTATTCATAAACTTTAGAAAATTTTATTTAATAAAATATTTTTATAATCCAAAATACTAAATCCTTCTTTAAAACATAAATAGATATATTCAAAGAAAAAAGTTGCATTTAGTATTCATCATAAATTAATAAATATAAACCATAACAAATTTTTAATATTGGGAAAATGTCATATTGCTAAGTGATTTTAGATAATTTCGTACGATATTAAATCGTAAAAAGGAATACACAACTTAAAATCTTTTATTACAAGCATAAAAGCCTAACAATAGTTTTACTGAGTATATTCAAGTTTAAAAAGCAATATTTTGCACAAAGGCATATCTTTAGCAGAACTTTACGGCTTTAAAGATATTATTTTTGTTACATTTAATACTTTAAATCATTGTAATGCTTGAATGTATGACGCATTTAGAAAAACACCATACTTTGCTCCAGACGAAGTTTTGAAAAATATGAGCACAATTGTTTTCCATAAAAATCTTTAAATTGCTTTAAAAGTTTAATATTTGAGCAAGGATATTTGAATAAATATATAAATAGATTTGTCTAGATTTTGTAATCGATAGTTTTCATCGGAAAGCTGAAACGTATTGGTTTTACAATTTGTGAGCTATATCGTTTCTTACATATAGAGGGTTATTCAAAAAGCAAATCACTGATTGAATAATAACTTCATCGTCGCTTAGAGTACTATATTTACCCTGACCTTAATGAGATATAAACGATGGTGCAATGACGACAGCATTAAATCACCAAAGAATGCACTTCTGATGCACATGTCGAGTGTCAATGTTCTCGTGATGAAAATTGCACAACAAATAATAATTATATTATAAGGACATTTATAATAATTTTATATTATTATTATTTATTTTAATATTGAATGAAATTAGCACGTGTAAAATGATGCTTGATGTTCTTAATAACGATAGTAATTTGAAAGTGTTTTTATTAATTTCTAAAAGGAAATTCTATATTAATTAATCTTGAACTTTTAAAAATCTTCTTCTTGTTTTTAGTGAAAACAAATAATAATCCCATAAATATAAAGGAAAAATAATAATTTAATGAATTAAAATTTTGAACGGAATTAAAAGTTTTAAAATCCATTAATATGTCTTATCGTTTTCAGTCTATTAAATTCGTCGCCATATGCAAGGGCTTTGCTTAATTTTTTGATTGGCATTTGTCAAAAATGAACTGCTTTTCCATTACCCTTTTTATATTTATTTCTGAATAACTTTCCATAAATTTCAAATCTGCTTATATAAAAACTGATTACAACAGCTTTGAACTCCAAGAAACCAACAAAAGGACAATACTAATTGAGATTTGTATAAAAACGGCAGTTGGCAATAAATCACTTCCTTTGCCAAAAAGAGTAATTAAGTGGAAAGCGACTACATTAAAGAAAGCTGGTTGAATACGGAAAGGGATCTCGCACCTGCTATCATCAAACTTTGTTAGCGAGAAGTTTAAACTATATTATGTGAATGTATGACGCTTGTAAATGTGGGGGTGTGGCTCAGTGGTAGAGCGTTCGCTTCGCATGTGAAAGGTCCGGGGTTCAAATCCCCGCTCCTCCATTTTTTTTAATAAGTTTTACAAATGTTTTATTAATTTCATTCTTTTTTTTATCTGCGTAGGTAATCAATATTCTTTTGAGGACCATGAAAAAAAGTTGTGAATGTTCTTTCCAAATTGTGATGGTAAAATGTCAGGGCCGTAGAGCAATCCGGATATTAGTTTGTGCTACATATCTGCTGTTCAAGTTACGTATGGCCTTATGTTAAAGTGGCTGGAATTACAAAACAACAACAACCAACGGTTTCGAGTCAGAGATGGGAGTCGTGCATTTTTGAAGGACTCTGGAGTCGGTAAAAAAAAATCAGAATATGGACTCTTTTGTAAAAAACATTTTACATTTATCGAAATTATAAGAATAAATGTTAAAATTAAATGTTAAGGAAACAATGCAATTGCATTCTCCAATAATGCAAAATGTTAGTAAAGACATTATTGCTTTAGCAGCAACCCAAATAAGCGTGAAAGATTTTTCTCAGCACTGAAGCTTATACAAAACTATCTTGGATCAACAATAAAAGAAAATCTTATAGAAGTTTTTCTGTTTTTTAAGAACTACGCATTAAGATTTCTTATATGACAAACATAACAATTTTATGATCAAACTGTACAATTTTCTTTTACTTGTCTTCAGCTGTTCTATTAATACTGTTGAGTATCGATTGTTGTTATTTTTACGTAATACATATTTCTTGTAAAAAAAATTAGAATTAAAGGATATTTTTTAAGTTAGTGTAAATACTACACCATTAAAAATGTAAGAAATATGCTTTTTTAATACAAAAAAAACATTTTTAACAGACATTTAAAATTCATAAAAAAAACCCATTCAATTTATTTCGAAATTTTTCTATATCCATTAGTAAACATAATTCTTCATATATATATATATATATATATATATAAAATTCTTCATAAATATAATTCTTCATAAATATAATTCTTCATTCATTCATTACTAATAAATATTATATGAAGTATTATTTGCTAAAAAATACTATTTTTTGCTAATAAATTACTATTGTACTCAATTATATTAAAAACTACTACTAAATTATAATACTATTATTTGCTAATAAATACTCATTATATGAAGTATTATTCACTAATAAATACTCATTGTATGAAGTATTATTCACTAATAAATACTCATTGTATGAAGTATTATTCACTAATAAATACTCATTATATGAAGTATTATTCACTAATAAATACTCATTGTATGAAGTATTATTCACTAATAAATACTCATTGTATGAAGTATTATTCACTAATAAATACTCATTGTATGAAGTATTATTCACTAATAAATATTCATTATATGAAGTATTATTTATTAATAAATATTCATTATATTTACTCAATAATAGTTACTGTAAAAAGCGGGAACTCAAGTGTATATGTAAAAAATTCGCCCCAAGAGCCAAACAGTCCTTAATTTTTCGACTAACTCCCCACCCCAGATAACAACCTATTCTATCCTATTTTAAATCGTTTTATTATGGGGTATGCCCTATTCGTGTCAATATAAAGACTATAAAACGTTTTTCTTGTAATAGTTATGGAGTTACCACACCGAGATTAACTCATCTCACGCAAACAATAAGAAAGAAAACTGAGCTATGAATGAATAAAATATTCTTCCGTTTTGAAAGGTTATTTTGGAAACATTGAGAGGTTTCCGTCTGCCAGTCAAAAAGCGTGTACCACAGTGAATTGCTGAAACATCGATTCCTAATCAAAGTTTGGTGGTGAATATAGAATTTGTTGAGAAAATACTAGTAAGATGAGTTGATTCCATGCATATATATATCAAAGTACAATACAACAGATTCAATGCGCACTTAAGATTACAGTAATTAAAGTTAAAAGAACGTAGTAGAAATGAATTGGATACACAACGAATTTCATTTTTTAAAAAATAAAAATAGAAAACTAAGAAAACATTAAGATTAAATTAAAAATGACGGAAACAAAAGTTTTTGAAAGAAAATTTAATTTAACGATCATCTAAAAATTCGGTGCAATCGAGAACCTGTGGCAGATACACAAAAAAAAAAAAAAAAAAAAAAAATGAAAATTTAAGAAAATCTACGACTATATTGAGGAGAAAGAGAATTAAAGTTTAGAAAAACGAGAAAATTTATTAAAAACAAGAATTTAGATAACATACACAGTTGATAAAAAAAACAAGGAAAATTAATTGATGGTGAATTGTGTGGCTTGAATCACTTACCTGAGTGTAAAACTTTCTCTTCGTTGGTTGGAGGGTGGAACAAGCGAACTTACTCCCTTTTTCAATTCCTACTATTAGCTCACACTCTCCCTATATATATCTTGTTCAAAATTTCAATCTCGCATAAAATACTTTTTATTCATTCATTCAAGTTCAAATACATTTTTTTAAATTTATAGTGGAGGACACTGGATGTTAATACAGTTTTTTCAAATATTAATTCAGTAATTAAATTTAATTCATTAATTTTAGTTTTATATGGGAGAAAAAAAATTTCTACATAAGTTATTTAGCAAGATATAAATTTAGAAATAAATACCGTCAGTGGCGAAACGTGTAGATCGCTGGAAAAAAATTTCTTTTTCAGATTCTTTTTTCATTCTGGGTCCTAGTCTGAGTCAAGGAGGGAACAAAATGGAAAATGAAACGTGTGAATAAATTAATGAGAGAGATGGAAATTGTGTGTGAGAAAGAGAGATAATTTTTTCTAACTTAAAAAAATGAATGAAAATTATTTATAAAGGACTTTCTGCAATATAGTGAAAAAAGAAATTTATTTAATAAAAAGTAACTAAAATAAAGTTTTTCTTTGTTGACCTAAGTAGAAATTGACTTAATTTTTTTTTTTTTTTTTTTTTATGTTACTTGCTATGTTGAAAATTCTCTTGAAGTTTAGAGTAGATATCATGCGCTCTATGCAAAAAAATGAAATTTCTGGCGACACATAGGTGTCAGCTGTGATAGCGGGAAAGCCTGTGCTTATCCCTGGCATCGAAGGATGTTCCTGTTATAGTACCTGCTGATGATGATATGCCTGGACGTTATTCAAACATGGCTCGTAACAAAATGTCATTTCTTTTTTTTTTATTCCTTCATCTTGAATTGTTTCTTTTGAGGAATCTTCAACACATCTCAAAGTATCTAGATGATAACAATACTTTTAACATCGGAATCTTTCTTTCATCGTACATCAGAATCAACTATAGCTTCAATTTTCTTTCCGACCATGTAAACTTTTATTTTTTAAAGAGTTTGCTCATAATTTTCCACGAGATTTATATTTTAGTGATTAAATTTAAATGAAATCTCTTTAACAACAACAGCTTCCCTTTTACGATCATGTTTGATAGTAAATTGTTTACCTTTAAATTGTGTGTTTTTTTTTCATCTTGTTTGAAAATTGTCTGGCTTCATACGTTTCTCAGGACTTTCTCTAGCTACATGTTACCCAAATACTGTGAACATAGTATTTGGGAGGGAAGTTCCCGTTTGCTGTTCATTCTCTAGCTAAATGAAGACCACTTCCACATATATAACAGTTATTTGTAATTTTCCTGATATTTGTATTTTCCACCTATTTTGAATTTTTGTTACGTATCTGAATTGTGGCGGAAAATATTACTGTCTGCAGAAATTCTTATTTATTCCCTCTCGTATTCAAAACTTGGTTTTTTAATCATTCTTTTTGAAATATTATGTTGTTGTCACGAAGGCTTTCGTAATCATATAACTTACCCATTATTGCATTGGGTGTCTAGCAATTAGATCCCTTATCGATAAAATGCTCTTGAATGTCTGGAGAATATTTTGTTTTTTTTAATCAGCTGTTATGAACTCGTACAAGAGTTCGAATTCCACAACTTGGAATTAATTCGTGAAAATATTTTTTGAGTTCAGAATCACTTTATGTAATTTCGCTTCTGTTGTGATGCTTGGAAAAAAAATGGAATTTCTTGGGATCTTCTTTCTTTCTATATCGCTTTAGCAGTATTTCTTTCAATTGTTAGTAGTTTTCCGTTCAATTTTTTCGCTCACAATGATTTCTTCAACACACTGTTGTTGTCAATTACTTTTGCAACGTTCACTATTCAGATTTGAATCTGTTTAGGATACAGATCTAATATTATATACCATTTTTTTGCTTTTGTTTATAAACGAAAGAAGGCAAATTATTACTACCGTTTTACTGGACTATATTCTTAATTTTTCCAATTAATATAAAAACAAACTCCAAAGATCTTTCACCAATTCAGCCGGTTAATATTATCTCGCACCGTCCCACTCGTTAATTTGCATGAGCATATCAAATGAATGGAACGATACGTAAGTGGATTATGATCATAGCAATTTACATCCCACTAAATCAAATAATTCCAAACATCATCTAATTCATTCACCGCCAGCGATTACCATATGCATCAATAGGAACTACTGACATATATGGAAGTAATTGGAGAAGAGATGGATCAAATTCTGAGTATCTTTGTGAGAAATTTCAGTATGACTTTTGCATCGGATGATACCAATCATTGATTCAGTTTATGGATGAAAACGTAATATTGAAACTGAAGGATTCCCCTCTTATGCTTGCACATACCATAAAAAAAATCGATGTAGTTTTTTCACATTAGGCAGAAAAACTAGAATCAAGAATTGTTATCTCACACTTCAGTTATCACAAGCCCATCATTTCTTATCTGAGAAATCGAAGATAAGGATTATTTTAAAAATAAGCATTAATATAAATAAATAACATAATATAGAACACTAGAAAATTACATATATCTCTTTAATAAACTTTTTTCATGAATGCTTGAAATTTTTCTTACCACCAAAAACATACAGCATGATGTTGCCCATTCGTTGTGCATAGTTTAAACACATAAGTTTTATTTTTTTTATTTTATTTTCCTCACTGGAGCAGTATGGATTCCAATTTCAGTGCTGAGCACCAAATTTAAATTAAAAAAAAAAAACTTTACCTAAAAAACAACTTCTTACCAATTGAAATAAATCCTTAAAAACTAAAATAGTTTATTGGATCGTTTCCACTGTGAAAATGCTTGTCTTATCTCCAAAATAAAGCTAAATACTTCCTCGAATTTCTACTTCGTTTGAAAAAAGTAAAAGAAAAAAAAATTGAGCATTTCCTAAAAGAGCACGTTAAAGTCAATTTCTAATCACACGTAACATTTCATTGTGATTAAAAAGTTGAAATTAATTAAAATAAAGAAAGTGAAATGATTTAAGATTTAATTTTGACGCCAGAGGACTGAATAAATATCCTAACAGATAAAACCCGTTGCCCGAAGCTACTGGAAGACATGAATTCACTGCTGCTTTGAGAGTTGAAATTAATCGATTTTCCATTAATGTTTCTTTAATCCTGACAGTTGGTAAAAAAAAGTGACAATTTCACGTCTCCAAACAAATGTTAGTATTTCTTGTAAGAAAACTCAATATTTCTTAAAAAATAACTTGAAAAATTTCAGATCTGGCATCGATTTTTTTTTATATCTTTCAGTTGAATTTGCTAAAGCATTGACATAATAAGCTTTTAATAAAAAACTCACTTCGGTAATATGTTTTCCAACTTCAAGGACAATTTCACGTCTCCAAACAAATTTTATTACTTCTTGTAAGAAAACTCATGCTTTCTTAAAAATGACAATAATTAAAAAAATAACTTGAAAAATTTCAAGTTATAAGTTTCAAGTTTCAAGTCTTCTTATAACTTCTTAAATCTTACCTCTAAGAATGATTTTTTCAACAATTCTGTAGTTGTCAGCTGTTTTTACTGCTTTCACTTGCTTCACAATTAGTTTCATTTAAAACAACGGTCCTATTCAGATTTGAATCAGTTTAGGTTAAAGATCTAAAACCATATACCATTTGTTCGTTTTGCTTATAAACGAAAGAAAACAAATTATTATTAACGTTTTATTGGACTGTATTCTTAATTTTTCCAATTAGTGAGAAAAAAAAACACCCCCAAGATCTTTCACCATTTCAGCTGACAGGTAATATATCGCATCATCCCACTAATCCGTTCTCCACTCATTAATTTGCATGACCATATCAAATGAATGGAACGATACTTGACCGAATTATGATGATATCAATTTGCATTCCACTAGATCAAATCATTCCAAACATCATCTAATACATTCACAGCTAGCGACTATCACATACATCAATAGGAACTACTGAAATATATGGAAGTAATTGGAGAAGAGCCGGATCAAATTCTGAGTATCTTTGTGAGAAATTAATAATTTTTGCATCGGATGATACCAATCATTGATTCAGTTTATGGATGAAAACGTAATAGTGAAACTGAAGGATTCCCCTCTTATGCTTGCACATACCATAAAAAAAAAATCGATGTAGTTTTTTCACATCAGGCAGAAAAACTAGAATCAAGAATTGTTATCTCACACTTCAGTTATCACAAGCCCATTATCTCTTATCTGAGAAATCGAAGACAAGGATTATTTTAAAAATAAAGATTAATATAAATAAATAACATAACATAGAACACTAGAAAATTACATATATCTCTTTAATAAGCTTTTTTTATGAATGCTTGAAATTTTTCTTACCACCAAAAACATACAGCATGCTTTATTTTTAATTTTATTTTCCTCACTGGAGCAGTATTTTTTCCAATTTCAGTGCAAATCTCATCAGGGATTTCTGAACACCAAATTTTAATTTAAAATCCTGTACATTCAAAAATCAGTATCCTAAAAAAACAACTACTTACCCATTGAAATAAATCCTTAAAATCAAAAATAATTTATTAGATCGTTTCCACTGTGAAAATACTTGTTTTTATCTCCAAAATAAAGCTAAATACTTCATCAAATTTCAACTTCGTTTGAAAAAAAAGTAAGGGAAAAAAGTGAGCATTTCCTAAAAGAGAACGTTAAAGTCAATTTCTAATCACACGTAACATTTCATTGTTAACTTTCTGATTAAAAAGTGGAAATTTAAAAAAAAGTGAAATGATTTAAGATTCAATTTTGACGCTAGAGGACTGAATAAATATCCTAACAGATAAAACCCGTCGCCCGAAGCTAGTGGAAAGTTTAAGACATGAATTCACTGCTGCTTTGAGAGTCGAAATTAATCGATTTTCCATTAATGTTTCTTTAATCCTGACAGTTGGTAAAAAAAAATGTGACAATTCTACGTCTCCAAACAAATGTTATTATTTCTTGTAAGAAAACTCAAGAATCTTTAAAAAATAACTTGAAAAATTTCAGATCTGACATCGATTCTTTTTATATTCTTCACTTGAATTGCTAAAGTATTCATATAATAGGCTTTTAATGAAAAACTCTCTTCGGTAATTTGTTTTCCAACTTCAAGGATTCTGTACACCAAGATGAATTTTCCACAGATGAATAATATTAGCTGCTTTTAAATATTACAGTTCAGTGTTTGCTAGCAGTATTGGAAAAAATTAAGAAACAATATTTGTTGTTCATGATGTCGTGTCATAGGTATGTCAATATGCATCAATCAACATCAGGGACTGTATACACCAAGATGAATCTTCCATAGATAAAGAAAATTAGCTGCTTTTAAACATAAAAGCTCATTGTTTGCTTGCCGTATTCTAGGAAACTAAGCAATAGTAATTGCTGTCCATGATGTCGTGTCGATAGGAGTGCCAAAATGTATTTATAAATAAGTTTTATATGGTGTGGTTAGACCACTTTAAATAATTATAATAGCATCCCGTACCTCGATACAAAACTCTGAATACATCTTCCCAATACGCACATTAAACACAAAGAAATTCCGCAATAACCCATTCACCATAAAATGACTGAAACATTTTTATTTATTTTTAGACTACCGGCCCTTCATTCATTATTCACTGGATTTTCCTTGTGAAATCCGCCCCCCCTGGGCCTATAAGCCTTTTCGTTGGTGGGGGTGAAGGCCGACACTTAATCAGATCAAAGAGGCGGCAGGTCTTTTTTGCACATTTTCCGCAAAACATGTGCCTATCAACATATTCGCTGCCAAAGGAATCTGTTTTCGTTAGGAAGAGACATTCCATCAATAAATTATGTGAGCACAAATAATTCTTGACCATCTAGCGCTTTGAAATTTCGCATGGTTCCGTCAATTAAAACAACGCATAGAGATATCACTTTCGGTTGGTTGACGGGTTCTTTTGGAGATATTTAGCTCCTGGGGGCCCTATCTCCAATATGACAGGGCAAATACAATTGAAACAGTTAAATTGCCCAGTATATATTTACAAATATAATAAAAATGAACTTGGAATCATAAACAAAAAAAGAAAAGAAAAATATTTAGAAAACTAAATTAGAAATTAAACTAAAATTTTTCGCGGATGTTTTTAATCATAATTGGGGACGTAAGAGTCAATCTCCTGGATTGCAGTATTTTCATGATTAATAAGCGTGCCAAAAAATTTAACAGAGATGTATTTAAGAAATTCTTTTAAGGAAGGAATGCTACTAGCTTTATAGATATCAGAATTGCGCATGAACCATTTAGCAGAAGTAATTGGGCGGATAGTGATATTTTGTAAAGTTTCAGGCGTTTTTAAATTAGATTTAGTTACATAGGGCCATATCGGGAAAATGTACGTGAGAATTGGGTGGAGCATATTCGTATAAAAAAGAATTTTGTTATCCCTGGTCATGGTAAAATTTCTATTTATAAGTGTATAGAGTTTTCTGAAGGCAATATGAAATTTAGTTTTAATGTGCAGAAAATGTTGTTTTCAAGTTAAATGCTGATCCAGAATAACTCCTAAATATTTAGTTTGATATCACTTTCATTCGCAGTTGTGACAAAAGACCTGCTTCCTGCGGAAACTGGTCATCCCTTTGAATAGGCCGGATTCGCATCCGGTAAGGGCTAGTGACCATTAAATACACCCTTCCATTGATCACACATAAAATATAATATCACAAAACAAGAATAATTTAATAGTTACATACAATTTTACTTTACTTTAGAAAAAAAAGATATTTATAAATGCATATTGACACTCCTATCGACACGACAATGGACGATAAAGACATATACTCAATGACCATCTAATGTATTCGTTTTTGAAATTCTATATCTCCAGTAAAAATAAAACTCCTTCGATTGATACTAACTGTACTTGCGTCTTAAATCTACTTCTTCGTAAATTGCCACTTTACTTTGCACATGCTCAAAGATGATCAGAAGATATCTGATGTTTATTATAGGTGAACAATTTGTTAAGCATCACCGACTATGGCATGTTGATATGTAGCTGTATAGTTATTTCATATATAAATAAATCACATGTTTTTTTTTAAATTTTTTTAAGACAGCATATAGTGAAACAAATGATTTAAAACACTACTAAAATTAACTTATTCTTTTTATTTTTATTTTTTAACTTCATTATTAGTTTTTGCCTTAATATTGGAATTACTGTGTGAGTAATAAATTATTGTAAATGAATATATAGGTTTTAAATTTTATTAGAAGAAATTATTTAGAATTAAATATATTAAAAAAAAGATAATTAAAAAAAATTTGTAATTATCTTTTATTTGAGCGATGGTTGACATTTTTTAATTTATTTCTTTTTAAAATGTAAATCGTCGCTCGCTCTAACAAGAGTAATAAAATGACACTGCTGAACTTTAAAAATTCAATATTTTCAATAAAATTTTAAAATTTAAAAATTCAATATTTTATAACATATATTTTAAATATATATTACATAAAATATTTAAAGATTTTCTTAGTAAAACAAGAAATCAGTCATTTAACCACAGATAATTCACCGTATTTTTAAAAAATTGTGTTTAATTTTATAATAATTGTAATACGTAAATCATGCATAATTTTTATTTCTCATTCTGCATGTAAAATTTGCACTGCGCGTGAAACAATAAAAATATTTAGATTGAAGAATATAGAATTTAAGAATGTATTTTGAAAAAAAATTTTATTGAAAGAAAATTTTTAAAAAATGAAATTTATTTAAATTTAAAATCTCAAGTTTTAAAAGTGTAAATTAGACTCCAATAATAAAATCTAAAAAAAATAAAATAATAAATATACAGAGCTGTTTATGATCAAATTTCTTATGACAACAAAACGCTTGCTAGAATGTTTCGGGAAAATCTTACAAGAAATAGGTTGCTTTTCATATTCTTCTGTAGTAATGCAACAGCTTTAGAAGAATGGTAATCTGTCACATTGTATTCTGACATTTCTTGCAGAAGCAAAAGGGTTGTAGCATATTGAACATTTGAGTTCTGTTGTTACAATTTTGATCTTATATTTAAACAAAAAGACTATATTTAAAAAATAACGATGTCTAGCATTCATTCGGAATTCGTATCAAAATTAAAAGTTAATGGGGATGGTTTAATTGTTATCTGGCATTTTAATCGGTAACCATATTATGAAATTTAATTAATATTATTCATAGTATTCATATTATCAAACTTCAAAACAAACAAAGATTAATGCAAGTGCAGATAATGACAATTTTTGATGATGTGGTCAAGAAACACTAGGACCAACTTTTGCACACAGTCTTATATTACTATTGGAATTTATATAAAAAGCGACATCATATGAAAACAATATATCTATCAACATACCAAAAGATATTAAACTGAAAAAGTTAGATCTAGAATCAAAAACTTAAGAATTAATCATGAATATGAATTTTTCATATAGGAACGGCATGGTATTTAATATATAATAAAATTAAATAGACAATAAATCAGAATAAAACTTAACATTTATGAAATAAAAAAAAATATGAAATGGCTCCTGAGAAATTATCCTTCAAGTGCAATGAATAACCAGGTATGCATAAAACCCATTGTGCGAAGAACAATAGGTTTTATGCATAACAGGTGGGCTTAAAAGTTCGTAGGCTGACACATAGATGGTGCTACTAGTATTAAATCCATATGATTTTTAGTTAGCCCTAACCTTCGAAAGACACGTGGCTGTTACCGAAGAAACCATCAAAAAAGTCCACAAAATAATTTCTGATAACCGTAAAGTGAAGTTGATTGACATAGCTGAAACCCTAAAGATATCAAAGGAACGTGTTGGACGTATCGTGAATGACTATTTGGATATGCGAAAGCAGTGTTTGGAGCTGTTCAATCGTAATAAACTCGAATTTTTGCGTCGATATGTGACAATGGATGAAACATCGCTCCATCATTTCACACCGGAGTCCAATCGACAGTCAGCCGAGTGGACTGCATGTGATGAACACTAAACATTCTATAACTCACATACTAATAGTGCAACAGCTGTCAAATTTATACACGTGTCTTTTGAAGTTTAGGGCTAAATAAAAATTATATGGATTTAATACTAGTAGCGCCATCTATGTGTCAGCCTATGAACCTTTCAGCCCACTTGTTACCTGGTAATTATTATTAGTAGTAGTAGTACGGATTATTTAAACATATTTTACAATTAAATTCAATAAAATACAAAAACGTTTTTCCTACTATAGAACATATCCCATTAATAACAAACTACACGTACAGGTAACAAACTGCCAGTGACGGATATAGGCTTAAGCCTGCGAGGCCCGGGTCTAGAGCAGCAAATTTTTAGAGGCGCCAAAAATTTGAAATCGATTTTGTTTTTTTATCAACTGTAAGACCGAATTTGAATGCTTCTTTTCTTGCTTTGACAACCTCAAGATGTCAATATTTAAAGGGTAGAATTATTTTTTTTTAAATAATTAATCGTGTAAGTAGTAAAATTTAAAATATCTAACAAATAGGTACTAAAAAAAATTTCGTTGAGTATAGCATTTATCGTTAGATACGTTATCGCTTACGTTACGATATCGCTTACACGTTAGATTTTTCATACATTTTTCTTAAAAAATCTAAATGTAGCCTTTGTTTGCTCATCCCTATAACAAAAATCTCGGATAAAAAAATATATTATATAATTAATTAGATAGATATGGATAATTTCTTAATTAAAAGCATTTTATTCTAATTGTATGTTTAGTTGTTATACCATTATATATATATTTAATTCATGCCTAAATTTAATTCGAATCCATTATTAATATTCGTATTATTATTATTATTATAACATTTAAGGGCGTGGGGCCTGAATGGCCGAGTGGCTAGCGCTCGGTACCACAGGTTTCGAGTTCGAGTCCCGGCTGAGCCATGGATGTTTGTAGCGGTTCGGAATCCACTTTAAGTCGTAGGTCCCGGTCCTAATAGGATCATAAAGCGTTGCGGGGGCATTTTTACTCCGCGTCCGTGGCTTATCTTCAAGTTGCTCGCGCCCCCTGGGTAATGCAAAGTGAGTAACGACTGTGCAGCGCTTGGCAACTATCTAAGTGTTTCCCAGCTGCATTAGAAAAAAAAAATTAAAGACATTAAGCTGAAGAAGTTAGAATTAGATCCAAAAACTTGGGAATTAGTGAAGAATAGGTATTTTTCATAAAGTAAAGACATGATACTTAACATAAATAAAATTAAATAGACAGTAAATCTTAGAATGGAACTTAACATTTTTGAAATAAAAAAAAAAATAATATGAAAGGGTTTCTGAGAAATTACCTTTTAAGTGCAATGAATTATCTATAATAAATTATAGATAATTATTGAATTATCTACATAAAATCTATTGTGCAAAGAACAGAATTATAACTATTTAAGCATATTTTACAATTAAATTTGAAAAAAATTCAAAAATAGAACACTATAGAACATATTGCATTAACATCAAATTATGCGTACTGGTAACAAACTTCTAAAAAAATCAAGTTAAAGTAACATTAAATGCTAAAATAAATGCCAGCGCAGATATTTTTTTCTTCACATTTACCGAAATTAAATGAGCGGATAAAAGCATTTTATTCTATAACAAAAATAAAAGCCATTTTCTTGGGATAACGTCTTTAATCCAGGTAATAGAATTTGTCTTTCCTATTCCCCAAATTAAGTAATAATATATATTTTTTGTTTTATCTATTAGGTTAATTTTACTTACTTACTCTTTTGTAGCACTTTGAGTGCTTTTTACAAATTCAATTAGTCATCCTAGGGAAATTTCTTTTATTTTACAAGTTGACTGGATTAAAATGTATTTCTTATTTTTTTTTTACTCTTCATATTGAAAGAAAATTTAGAAGACTTTGAGCTAAACAAAAGAAAAAAGTTTACTATTGTACAAAAATATTGTTCATTTCTTTTTACGAAAAATTATAATTGCGAAATAATGATTAATTAAATATCAATTAGAATTTTTTTTTATTTCGTTGAACTCATGAATAATATTGTTAATTATAAGATTATTTTTTAAAACTAGGCCCTTAGGCCTAATTATTTATAATTAGAATAGCACATATATAACAAGAAGGCCTACTATACCTCTATATTGGTGGGTGTCTTAAATGTGAGGTGGTATAATATGGTACATTCACATAGTTGACAAATTATGTTTAATTAAATATCAATTAGAAAATTAAGCATTTTATTGAATTCGTAAAAAAAGATTATTAATTATAACTTACACTCAGTCACAAAAGTAAGTATGCAACTCATAGCTTAAGTGAAAAAGCTCTAGTTCTCAAATAAATATAAGAAAAATATTATTTTGGAGAGTGTTGTTTATAGCTTCTGATTCAAGTCATAAAGTAATGAAAAATAAACCAAATCATTATATTTTAAAAATATTTCAGAGTAATTTTGTTGACTACAAGTAGAAATTTAAATCACAAAAGTATATATGCACTCTGAATTTTTGACTTTTAAATAGGCTGAATGAAACTTCTCGAGTGATTTTTCGTATTTCACTGATAAGTTTAGAAGTTCTGCTACAAAGCTTGTAAGTTTGAGCTTTAAGTACATCAACAATTCACCAATGGCTCCACGTGGAAAAGAATTATCAAAAGATCTAAAGGATGCAATAATAAAGCTCTATAAGGAAGGCAAGTCCCAAAGACAAATCGCTAAAATCATAGGCAAAAGTCCTGCAACAGTGCAAAAAATCATCGCAAAGTTCCAGGCTGCGGGAAATACTCTAAACAAGCCAAGAACAGGACGACCGCCCATTTTGACGGATCGAGAAAGGCGAATTATTGTTGGAAATGTGAAAAAAAAAATCCGACGATTAGCGCACCAAAATTGACAACTGATGTGAAAAACAATTTTGCGAAGTCATGCAATCCTGAAACAATTCACCGTGTGTTACGGAAGACAGGATACCATGCTCGAAATATGCGAAGAAAACCATTTGTTAGCAAAGTGAATCGCAAAAAGAGAATAGATTTTGCAAAAGAAAATGTAAAGCAGGACACAAATTTTTGGAATTCCGTGATTTTTTCGGATGAAAGTAAATTCAACATCCACGGGTCAGATGGACACCAAAAAGTTTGGAGGAAAGCAAATGCAGCTCTAGAACCAAAGAACATGAGAGGAACTGTAAAACACGGTGGTGGTTCGATTATGGTTTGGGGTTGCATGGCAGCAACAGGAATAGGAAATTTAGTTATAATCGACGGAATAATAAATCAATATAGCTATTTGAATATTTTAAAGAATAATCTAAGCCAAAGTGCTTCTAAATTGGGACTCGCTGGATCCTTCACTTTCCAACAAGATAATGATCCCAAACATACTGCTCGGGTTGTTCGGGAATGGCTTCTATATCACCTGCGAAAACAGCTAAAAACCCCACCGCAGTCACCTGATCTTAATCCCATTGAACACTTGTGGGATTATCTCGATCGCCGCAAGAGATCAAAACTAAGAATGATCTAAAAAAAGGCCCTTTTGGAGGAGTGGCAGAAAATACCATCTTCTGTCACTCAAAATTTAATAAAATCAGTGCTATCTAGATTGAGAGATGTTATAAAGGCCAAAGGCTATCCAACAAATTACTAATTTTTTTGAAAAATTGTAAAATTTGCAATATTAATGTCTTTGTTTTTGTTTGCATACTTACTTTTATGATGTAAATTACATCCTATTTTAAGTTAAGCTCATCTTGCTAATTAAATATTTGTATTTTTTAATTACTTTTCATTTTGTTATTAAGCTCGATTTTGCTGTAATCGAAATAAATCGTTAGTTTGAAAACTCTAATATTGTAGGTCTGTTTTTTTTTTCAGAGCACATCATCACATACACTCTGCATACTTACTTTTGTGACTAAGTGTATATACTTATTTTTTAAAACTAGACACTTAGGCCTAATTATTCATAACTAAAATAGCATAGCTATAAAATAGCACTAAATATACTAAAATAGCATAGCTATAAAATAGCACTAAATATACTAAAATAGCATAGCTATAAAATAGCATAGCTATAAAATAGCACTATAAAATAGCACTAAATATACTAAAATAGCATAGCTATAACAACAAGGTATACTATACTTCCATATCTGCGAGGGTCTTAAAACCAAGGTGGTATAATATGGGTGCGCACACATAATTCACAAATTCTGCTTAAAAATTAAACCGCAATTTTGAAGGCCAATATCTGAGGGTTTACATCCTCCTACTTTGCAGTCGTAAATAGTGAAAGGACATTCAGGTCAACAGATTTAACCAGTTCATTCACGTTTGGTTTGGTTTGTCGCTCTACGGTCATTTTGTGCACTCTTTAGGCTACTTAGACCGGGTCCTACAGTTTAACATGGATTTCGAACCACTCACAAACAACCATGCCCCAAGATAAGCGCCAAAGGTCAAAGTTCTAACCAATTGGGCATCAGGCCGCTAGTTCCTCCACGGTATAGATATGCAGTGTTTTGGTTTTACGTCGATTGCTAAGTTTCAATGGCATCACTGTTGGATAGGAAACCCGATATACATTTAGGTCTTTTTACACATAAAGTAAACTGCTGAATTTTATTCTAAGTTGTAATTATAAACTTGTTTTTTTAATAAAGGTCTGATGGCCGATTGACTAGCTCTCTGGCTCCTCCCGGTACTACAGGTTTTGCGTTCGAGACCCGGCGGTGCAATGGATGGTCTAATATTATTCTAGAGTGTTGTGGGGGTAGTTGTTAATCGCATCCGTATCATATCTCCAAGCTACACGTGCCCCTAGGTAGTGATAAATGAGTAACAGCGGTGCAGCCTTTGCTCATGGCATAAAGATTAACTGTCTTATGTTGTTGTCAGCTGCATTAGAACAACAACATCAACATTTTTTTTATCTAGAAGTTATTACTTTTTGAAGTCATTAATATAAGTAATATATTTAAAACACATAATTTATTGCCTATTATAACAGCATAATAGAAAGAGTCATTATATTACTATTTATTGGTCTATCATAATAGCAAGAATTTATCTTAAAATTTTATTATTTCAGACTCAGTAAGTAAAAAAAAAAAAATTGTGTGTAAAAGTAATAATTTATCAAATTAAATTTATAAAGTTTTTTATTTAGGATAAAAGAAAATATTACTAATAATAATGTAGCAAATTTTTATTTTTTATTACGTGATCTTTTGTTGAAAGTGGTTTCTGTAATAGTATCTTTGAAAAGACGATAGAATAAATTGCGTTCGCTGGATAAAAACATGAAATGACGGATTGCAGCGAAATTGTGTAGAACGGTAGATTTTTTTGGTAATCTAATGACTTTTCTCCTCAATAAAATTTACCAAAGAAAAAAAATATGCTATTGAAATTTAAACTATTAATAAAAATTATTATTCATTTTTTTTTTATTAATTAGTAAATTTTTTTATAAAATTGGACAACGAAAAATTTTATCTAAGTTTAGTCTACTTTGTCACTCTATAGTCATTTTGTGCACACTTTAGACTAATTAGACCAGTATCTACAGTCTAATGTAGATTCTGAACCATAAACAAACATCCATGCCACCGCCAGGGTTTGAACCTAAAGCCTGTGGTACCAAAGGCCAAAGCTCTGGCGAATTGGCCATCAGGCCACTGTTTTTTTTAAGAGTTAAAAAGTGTAATAAAAAATTAAATCGCGTTTTAACATTTGTGTTTTGTATGTTAACCTACATCATCATCATAACTAACTCGACAGCCCGTTGTGGGCCCTGGACTTCTTTATAAGATCCAGCCAGTCTGTTCTCCAGGCTGATCCAAGCCAGGTTGATATTTGGATATATTCCATCTTAGAATCTTTCATTTAATTTTCAAAATTAGGTTTATATTTTTATTCCTTCACTTCATATGACAAACAATTCAAAGATTCATTTTAATTTATGTACATCTTAAATCCCCTTTCACAATTTTTGAGTGGCACCGCGTTTAACATGGAAGTCATTGGCTCCCATTAATCACGTGTTCATGCGCACAGAAAGTCAGTGGCAGGAGGTTTAACGCATCACCTGCGCTCAGCTTTTCGGTTAAAGGAACTTTCAGATGCGGCGGCCATTTATTCCCGGCGAAATAGATTCCGGTCCGGTAGTTTTCAATTTTAAAGCGTACATCTTGTCCGAATCAGGAAGAACTTTGCTTTCATTTAAACATCAAGATTTATTACGGGGCTTAACTTAGTATTTTGATACTTTCAGAAGTCGTAATTGTATCGTTGTGAAATATAATGGGATGATTTATTCTAAACTTAAAAGATTTCCCGAAAAAGACATTGTTTTGTAGCCTGAATTGAGTTCTTCGTTTAAAGTTCTATTTATTTATTTAAAAGCTATGCTCAATTGAATGCTGAATTGTTTTTTTAAATAGTGCAGTTGTTGTTTTCAAATGATGGCGACTTGAAATTGAAATCATTTGCACTGAAAGCAGATGTATAACAATGTTAGCGTTATCCAAGGTGCTGCACTTAACTCACATTTCATCGCAATTATTTGGGAAGAATACCCCCAAAGATGGTATCTGGGGGTTTATCTATCCTCACTCATTTAAAAGAGGACATGTACTCATCCCAGACCTAAACACAGATGCTCTCTGTTCAACTTGCGAACACGGCTTTCCTAGGTAAAAGACCTTATATGTTATCCTCCATGCGCACAGTTACATTCTATTTGGAAATTCAAAGCGAAGAGGATACACAATGCTTAACAATAGAAATTTGCAGCATATTTTATTTTGCCAATGAATGTATTCTTTCTTTTTCATTTGTTTTTTTCACTTCTTTTCGCTGTGACGGTTTATTTTATTTAATTGATAATGTCTGTATTGTTAGTCTGTATTGCCAATTTTTTTTAAAAATTGAATCACCATGCAAAATATTAAAAGAAAATAATGAAATATTTGATTTCAATACATCTTTTGAGAGGAAACATTGAATTTGAACAGTCTATCCCACATCTGGCATTATTCTGAATGATTTTTAACTTGGAATTATTTAAATTTTCTTGAAACAATTAGATTTTTTATATACTTGCCTTATTATTTCTTCTACTGATTACAAAAGTATATAAAAATAATGAAGTTCATACTTAATATAAATACGAATCCGTTTTGTATATTTTTATTTTTGAAGATATTTTCTATACCAATGGTTAAAAGTTTTGGTTTGCTCAATGATTTAAACAAAGAAAAAGCTAAAATTCATAATATATCATTTTTGCCATTTCAAATATCTAGAAAGAAAAATATTTGATTTTCATACTTAACTATATATATTATATAATATTCTCATTTTATTATACTCGTATATATTATTAATTAATATATATATATATACACTCAAGAGCCAAAACATTATGACCACCTGTCAATAACGAGTTGGTCCACCTTTGACGCGCAACACAGCTTCAACCCGCCTTGGCATAGATTACTACCACTACTTAATACCAGTTAAATACCACTTCCACCTGATCGCGAACAGGCGAGTTCATTGCAAAATGTAGGGGTGGTCATAATGTTTTGGCTCTTGAGTGTATATATATATATATATATATATATATATATATATATATATATATCTTTATTAACATAATTGTATTATATTGCCAAACAGTTCAAAATGTTTTGAATGAAATTTGTCCTTTTTTGTTCGTATTTACATAGGGGTCGTGCTCTATTTATGTAAACCATGAACAGCCTACCAAAGGATGATGAAGATAGAGCCCTGCATTCCAAGGATATATTTAAGTTTAACTTCACCCTTACGTTTGCGTATGGTTTGAGAGGAAACACAGGGAAATCATCAACCAGGTCAATGCAAGGCCTGCTAATATTATAAAAGTCGCACTCTAGTCTGCTGCTTTCGGAAAGCAGTACATGTTGTGTTGTGTATAATCTTCAGCGTCCTGCAGTGCGGGATGGACATTCCATGAGTAATCGTCACGTGGATAGATTGAAAGAGGCAGCTTCTGTAGTCATGGAGCACCAATAGGCAGAAATGGCTCCGTGTCCTTGAATAAGGAGGACAATGCCTTCTAGGAGAGGAGGACTTTTAGGGGAAACTACCCCGCATTTGTGTATCATATGGGAAAAAATACAGAAAAATTCCCACCAGGTAGTCCGACTCATGAGGCAAGATGCTGAACATCACAAGCGCCATCGAGCCTCCTCGTCTTTTGAAACAATGTCTACAACAAAGATGCCAGTGGAAAGAATCAGCCCTAAAGCTCTTGGGGCCTGAATAGGCAAGTGTCTAGCGCTCGGTGCCGCAGGTTTCGGGTTCATTTCCCGCCGGTGCCATGGATGTTTGTAGTGGTTCGGAATCCACTTTATGCCGTTGGTCCGTATCTCATATGATTGTAGAGCGTCACGGAACCCAGTCAAACTTCTCACCCACATCATTCCTGCTCTAGGCACAGTGATGTGGTGTGCTGTAGTAAAGCTAAAGCTCACCAGCGGCGCTCGTTACCACTGAGCCACGAGTCCAGCAATGGCTGTAATAAGTGTAATAAAAGCAACTGTTAGATTCAAACATCTTCACAGTAGCTGAGCAAGTTATTACTGGACCACTAGGAATGCCGTTGAATTATGTACAAATTATTTTATATATAAAAAAAATAATGAGCTCTTTCTTCGTATAAGCTATCTGAATAAATAGAAATTTTTTTCTTGTTGATGACAATGATTACCAAGTATTCCCAAATGGTTAAGAACTGTGTTTCAAGCTAAATAGAAAAGAATAAATAAGAAGCATCTATTAAAGATGATGAATTCGCATAGAGATGAAGAATTGAAAATGAGGAAGGCAATTTGAATTTCTAAAAAAAAATAATAAAAATTCATACAACATTTCATTTTGTTTTTTAAAAGCGATATAGCTTCAATAGAGAGTTTTCTAAGGTATGGGAATTAAATAAAATAAAATAAAAATAAAATTCAATGTTTTTTTATTATGATGAAGAATAAAAAGGAACACTGGCTGAAAATATTTCAATTTAAGAAATTATCTTAAATTACTGCTTTTTTCTTTTAAAAGAAAAAAAGAAAGTATTTTATTAAATATACTATGCAGGTAAAGTAATAAGAAAAAACATAAATAAGGCATTGCTATGGCTTTTTTTTTCGTTAAGAAAGAATTTGAAACGATATATTTAATTTAGTTTTTGAATTTATGATATCATCATTTTTTGGCTTATCATTCTTTAAATCTGCATGGGAAAAAGATAAGAACTAGTTTCTCCAACACAAAAGAAACATTTATTAATCATATATTTAAATTAATTAAATGGATGCGAGGAAGATGATTATTTTTATATTTAATTTGAATTTTCCTAGAATTTAAAGAAGCATTTTAATTTAAAACAAAAAAATTCAATATACGGGAGTGAATTAATAAAATAATTAAATTTGATTTATTTATTTGGAAGTGGCAATGGAATTGATGTTCTTCTAGCATAGTATTTATTTTACTTTATTACATTTTCTGTCTTAATCACTGAAAAAAAGATTTTTTTTTAAATAGATCTTGTGAACAAGATATGCTTATATTCTATTACAGCATCACTCTGAATTTTGAAAATTTGCAGTATATGTTAATATTGTTATAAATAATGCGCTTGCGCAATGATCAATATTTATACGTCAACATTCATCCGTTCAAATTGTAGACAAACAAATATTTTTAAAACACGTTTTCTTGTTTTTCTTATCATTAATCTTTATAGATTCTCTTTAAATTACTCTATTTTTACTTCTTTAAATACATTTAATATATAATACTTTAAATACATAAGAAAATTTAGAGGTAAGATTCGATTGCTGTCTGATTAGTACCATTCAAATTGCAGGCAAACAAATATTTTCAAAATAAGTTTTCTTGTTCTTCTTATCATTACTCTTCCTTTATAGATTCTCTTCAAATTACTCTGTTTTTACTTCTTTAAATGCATTTAATACACTTTACTTTAAATACATACGTTTAGAGGTAAGATTCGATTGCTGACTAATTAGTACCAATCAAATTGTAGGCAAATAAATATTTTCGAAATAAGTTTTCTTGTTTTTGTTATTATTACCTTATCTTTATAGATATTCTGTATATAGATATTATGTATTATAAATACTCTTTATATATTATTTATTGTTTTTCTTTTTTTGAATACTATGATATTTAATAATGATACTAAATACTATAATATTTAATATAGTAAGTCAGTCATAGTTTAATATAGGTAAGTATCATAGTATTTAAAATATTATAGTAAATACTTTAAATACTACTTTAAATTTAATTATACTATGTTTTTCAAATTTTAGATTTTAATCAAGAAAATAATTTTAAACAGCTTAAACAAATATACAAAAATTAACATTTTTATTTTATTTTAACCCCCGAAAATATCAAATCATCAACATTTCAATATTATTTAATAAATATATAAGGAAATACTTTTATACACAAACTACGTTATTTATATTGGATTTATGCCATTGGTCCGCCTTTCTCGTCCCAAGAGCATTTTACTTTTTTTTAAGTTTCATGTTGCCAAAAGTGCAAAGTCGACTGCTTCGTGCTAATCGGTTTTTAGAAATCCGCATTTGGGAAACAGAACCAGCATCGGAAGGCAAATATCCTATCGAATCACTGATAAAAGCGTGATATTTTTTTTCTGCTGCATCATCTACGACTGAAAGCCATGATATTATTCTATTTCCTTTGAAAGTTTTAAATTCTCAAAAATGCTTGCTAAGTTTTTTTTTTTTACAAATGTCTTTAAAACTTTCCTTTTTGGCAGACTGGTCGTGTAATACATTATATTTCAGGAAGATTTCAAGCCTTCAATGAATATATATATATATAAACATGTAGCATATAGATGCAATGTCCATATTATACCAAATTTATTTAATTAATAATGTCTATTTTTTTGCTGTATGGAAATATGAGGGAATTCTTTTTCTTTGGCAAATTATGTTCAGGGGCTTATGCTTATATTATGATTTAACATATAATATGTTTTATAGATAACTCATGCCCTTAAAAATATTATGAATAAAAATTGTCATTCATTTTGTTACCCTAGTACTATATATTTGAAAGACTAAAAACAATAGTAATGCTAACAGCCAACAATAATGTAATAAAACATAAAAGATGAAGTTTCCACATTATTCCAAATTTATCTAATTAATAATATCTATTATTTTTAAATATTTATACGTTATATAATATGTTTTATAAATGATTCAAGACCTCAAAAATGGTATGTATAAAAGATGCCATCAATTTTGTTATCATGTTACGATATATTCGAAAGGCTAAAAACAATGGTAATGCCAAAAAAATTAACACATTAAAAAAATTATTATTAGAGAGTTTTTGCATACCGTACGTTAGTTACTGTAGGACGTCCGTTAGCGCGCTAGGGAGAAAAAGCTAACGGACGTCCTACGGTAACTAACGTACGGTATGCAAAAACTCTCTATTATCACGTTTAACGTACGTACGTACAGTAAACTTACAGTAGTAGGTGAAAAAAGTAGTAGGGGGTTTGCAATATTAATTTTACATACTAGTACATCGATTTCGATGCAGATGCTGCTCTTAGTTGTATGTACAACCAAATTCAATTAATTAAACCTGAACCCTGGGGCTGCCTTGGTAAATAGCGCGAACATGAACATTCTGAACATGAATGCTTGGTTTAAAACTCGTCAAGTGATGACAATATGGTGACGTTGAATTTGCAGGTCAGATATGATATTTCACTTCTAACGTCAGCTTCCGTTTGTCTTGAAGATGACAAGAATATGAACATCCAAGACAACAAAGACAAAGTTTATACTATGACAAAGTTTCTGTGTCAAAAGAAAGTTACAGTACAGCAGCTTCCTTTCTCGTGGTGCGTCCTGCATAATGCTAATCTGCTATATGTAGGCCGTTCTTTTGATGAATGTCATCAGTAAAGTACAAACTGCAACAACGTTACAAGACAATAAGTCAAAAACCACTTTGTAAAATTCTGAATTATTTTTTCTCTTATGTAGACTTTTTTTTTTTATCCAATATATAAATAGTTTATTTTTTTATATCTAGTACATAGTAGCCTACCTTCTCGTGTGTGCACCCTGGATAAAGCTAATCTGCTACATCTAGGACTGTTCTTTTAGTGAATGTCATCAATAAAGTACGAACTACAACAACGTTACAAAACAATAAATCAAAATTCCTTTGTAAAATTGACTTTTTTATATCTAGTTTAGTTTTAAACAAAAAATAATGTTACAATTCACGAGATTTAAATTTAAATTTTATTTCAAGTACTGAAACCTTTTATGTATGTTTACTTAAGTTAATTATATTTAAAAAGTAGTAGATGATTCAGCTATTATATTGTATTATGATATAATTTGTTTTTAATGACCACAAACTTGAGCAATCAAAATGTCATTATATTGCACACACACATAAAAAAAAGTTATTTTGTGATGCTTAGTAATATTTCAAAGACGGATAACAATTCTGAGTTCTTTAAAATAAATGGAATATTCCTTTTGTTTTAAAAGTGGGCATAAAATTTCAAAATAAATTCGAAATTCAGTATCAACAATACGTGGTATATTTTGTAAGTAAAGATTCTCAGATTCACTGTTGCTTTTTAAAATAGAAGTAAACTGCATATGAAATGATGGGGAAAATATATTCAATGTATCTGAATAACTAGGAGAAATATTTACTTTCAGTGTTAAGAATGAATGGGTTTGTTTTTGTTGAAATAATTGGATTTTTTCATTTCTTTCGAAGTCAGTGGAAAACAAAAGGGCAATTCAAGCAGAAAATAAGGTGATATAGAATTCATTTCACGCTTTCGCTACTTCTAGAGAACTTCAAATCCCTATGTGACTTTAAATACAATTTAGTCCCTTCCCAAAAGTCTATCTGCTGAAGTTGCACGCCTGAAATGCTGTTTTCAGGGAATGAATAAAAGAGTGAGTTTGGAAATCTGAAGGAAAAATTATGGTGATAGAAAATAAAATTGCAGCATTTTCGAAAATCCTATGAAGGCTTATGTTTTTAAAGTAGATAATTTACTAGTCGATATTATTTTTCAATTCCTTCTATTAGCTCACACTCTCCCTATATATATATATCTTGTTCAAATTTTCAATCATTCATAAAATACTTTTTATTCCTCCACTCAAGTTCAAATACATTTTTTTTGAACTTGAAGTGGATGACACTGGATGTTAATACAGTTTTTTTCAAATATTAATTCAGTAATTAAATTTAATTCAGTAATTTTAGTTTTTTTTAGATTTAAGTTGCATATATCTACCAATAGATGGTGCCAGATAAACTTAAAAAAATGAATGAAAATTATTTATAAAGGACTTTCTGCAATAGAGTGAAAAAAAAGTAGGAATTGACTTTGATTTTTTTTTTTTTATATATTACTTTTTTTTTCTATATACTACCAAATAATGTTTCTCAAACTTTTCATTCCTGGACCTCCTCTTCTATGTGCACCCTTGACAAGAAAAATGATATTTTTCTTTTTAATAAATAAAAGGAAAAAAATTTTCTTTGTATTTTGTATAAGCACATGTAATGAATTTTTTTTTTCTGAAAATGCAAGTTCTTGATTTACGTCAGGTGCTCATAATATACTACGATCAATCTATGACAAACAGATGAAATATTGACAGACACAAGCGATATAATTTTCAAAGACGAGGCCTAGTGACTAGTGCTTTGGCTCTCGGTTCCACAGGTTTAGGATTCGAGCCCTGACGGTGTCATATATGTTTGTAATGGTTCAGAGTCTTGCCTTGTTAGTAGGATTAACTGGTGGGAGTTTTCCGCGTTTTCTCCTAGACGATACGCAAATGCAGGGTAGTTCCATCTAAAAATCCTCCCTGAACGCACTTCCCTCCTTCTTCAGTTTCACTGCTCACTACAATAGGTAAAAAAAAACATACACTGAAAGATCAGGAATTCGAGATAGTTACACGGCGTACCCTCGTAAGAAAATCAAAATTTCAGTAGATATCTTCCTTGACACGTCTTCTCTTTCCTTCTTTTAGCTCACGCTCTCCCTATATATATCTTGTTCAAATTTTCAATCGTTCATAAGATACTTCTTATTCATCTACTGAAGTTCAAATTCATAATCTGTTTTTTCATATATTAATTCATTCATTAAATTTAATTAATTAATTATGGTTTTTTTAGATTTAAGTTGCATATATGTACCAATAGATGGCACCAGATAAACTTAAAAAATGAATGAAAATTATTTATAAAGGACTTTCTGCAATATAGTGAAAAAAATGTAGGAATTGACTTAAAATTTTTTTTAAATATTATTTGTTTCCAATTTATTGATTGGAATTGTCCCCCCTTTTGAAACCTCAAGTCTGTTCGTTTTATGTGCCTTCTGCAAAATTCTGCAGTTATGCCGTGTATCGTTATGATGAGTGGAGCTGTCTGATAATTGTTTTCAAAAAATTTCAGGACTGTCACCCGAAATTTATAAAAGTAATGCTACCCTTTAACCTACTGTTAAAGCACAGATTTCACATTATACATTAAAAATAAAATGGCCACTTCTCACCCTTTTTTGTGACAGTGTAATAAATATCAATAATAATAATGATGATGCCTGAATGGCCGAGAGGCTAGCTCTCTGGCTCTCGGTACCATAGGTTTCGGGTTCGAATCCCGGAGGTGCCATGGATATATGTAGTGGTTCGAAATCCACTTTAAGTCGTAAGTCCCAGTCTCACATGACTGTTGAGCGTTGGACGTAGAGCTGACAACCCTACCCCGTAAAAAGAAAAACATCTCTCGTCTCGAAATCTACTAGTAGTTAGACGGCCTTGGCCCACACTGGGTTGTTGCACCAATGATGATGAATAATAATGATAACTTCACCCAGTAACATGATACATTAATAAATGAAAAGGAGTTCTTTGTGTTTACTACGTTGTTTCAATTCAAAGATGGTGAGATTTTCCAGCTCCATCCTATATATATATACACAATGTGGAAGAAAGTGACGGAACACGACACTATAACGACATAAACCCATATTTATTAAAATTAATAGGAGATAGGGCCTCCTTTGACTGCGATCACAGCTGCAACCCTTCTGGGCATGCTTTCCACTCAATTAGCCATAGTGGCAAGAGGAATTTCCATCCAAATGTTTAACAGAAAGTTCCATAGTTCAGGCTTGCTTTTGGAGAGTGGGGTGCAGGCGGTCCAATTCGTCCCAGAGATGTTCAATTGGGTTAAGATCAGGGCTCTGCGCCGGCCACTCCATGCGTTTAACGTTGTTGTTCACATACCAATCAAGAGTCCTCCTTGCAACATAGCATGTTGCATTGTCGTCTTGATACCAGCAATCATCCATACCGCACGTTGCCCACAAGGTAGGAAGGACATGATTGTCGAGAACATCACAGTATCTATCGGCATTCATCGCACCATAAACCTTCACCAGTGGGCCAGCCTCATACCAGGAGAAACAGGCCCATACCATCAATCCTCCTCCACCAAACTTTACAGTTGGGACGACATACTCGGGCAAAAGACGTTCTCCTGGTAAACGCCATACTCAAACACGTCCATCGGAACGAAAAAGGGTAAATCGTGACTCGTCACTCCAAAGGACGCGTTTCCAGTCATCCAGAGTCCAAGTACGGTGGTCTTTGGCCCATCGAAGGCGCGCTTTCTTGTAGGTTTTCGTAATCAAAGGCTTATGGGCCGCCGAACGTCCAGTGTAACCTAATTTATGGGCCTCGATACGAAAAGTATTGGTCGAAACCGCCACACCTGTGGTTTGTCTAAACTCATTAGCGATGTTATCCATGGATGTTTGACGGTTACTTCGAATCTCCCTGCCGAGCACCCGTTGGTCCCTGCTGGTGAGAACTGTAGGTCGTCCACTTCGGGGTTTGTTCTGACAGTGTCCCTCAGTCTTGTAGCGATACACAACACATGCTACAGTTGATTTTGAGCAGTTACGGAGACGGGATATCTCCCTAATTGACACCTTGGCAAGATGCAATCCAACCAACACACCTTTCTCGAACTCAGACAACTCTTCCCGTGGCGGCATCGTGACAAAAAACAACTCTAGTCGACTCCACAGAGTATTTATAGGATATGGCTGACACGTGATACCTACTATTGCGCATGTGTCAGCTGTATTGTCGACTTTTCTACTTTTCGAGGGGTGTCCCGTCACTTTCTTCCAGATAGTGTATATATATGTATAAAGGCTGCCATTTGTAGGTATGCCATTTGTTGAAGATAATTTTAAAAATTTTCAATAACTAATTGGTACCCTAAGCCATTTTTTTTCACTATTTCTCTGCTTAAATTTTTTATTTTATAAAGTAAAATTGTTCTTTATTTTGTGAATTGAATTAATGTGCAACAAATAATATTCCAAAAAATATGACAAATCATATAGCTCACATTTTTTGACGAAGGGGCAATCTAAAAATATAAACCCAATTTAATTACAAAAAAACATCTATCCTCATGAAAAAATATTATTTTTCTTAAAGTAACAATAGGATTGAATTATTGTTATTGTTGTTGTGTCCCCTGAAGAGTACAACGGAATCAAATATCGTGGTGCTCGCGAATAATATTGGCTAAGTTGATTGCCAGCTCGGAGTATAAATCCTTCTTCCGAGGGATGGTCCAGACAATGCATGGCGGCTGCAATAGCTGGGGAATCAAAGACAGGATGAGGAGTTAGCTCAACATCAGGGAAGTTGCACCATTTTTGGTATTTTTTTAACGTCATTTGCAGAAATTTTCATATTTTTGTGGGGCTTC
This sequence comes from Caerostris darwini, assembly GCA_021605075.1. Taxonomy (NCBI): domain Eukaryota; kingdom Metazoa; phylum Arthropoda; class Arachnida; order Araneae; family Araneidae; genus Caerostris; species Caerostris darwini. Next base: position 56,412 of record BPLQ01000115.1, on the reverse strand, counting down.
ATTCTTTTAATCTTGTGAGAGTAGTAGCTGTTTTTCTGTCGGCATTTAGTTCTGTAATTTGATATTTAGTTTTAGGAATTATAAGGGGCAGGAATTATAATTGGACACTTTGCAAGGAATTATAAGTTTAGATTTTGCCAAGGCATTTGCATATCTGTAAGGGAAATAGAATTGGCAGTCTGGTCCAGATTTCTGGATTCAGACATTGCAGATTTCTGGCATTCTTCACCAAAGAATCTGCAATTTAATTAAGTCCAAGTTTATTACATTAAAGTCCAAATCCACAAGAGTAGGGATCCAACGTGATTCAGTTTTATTGTTAACTGAATGCCCTGTTTACTTTAAGTACTGTATTGTTTTATTTTTTCTAAAAAACAATTTCGTTTTCATTTCTGAAAAAGTTGGTCATCGTAACTATAACAATTTTCGAGTATAATTATGATTTAAGTATACATTAATTTAGTTGGAGAAATTGAAAAAATACATTGTGTGTTTTGATTATTTTTTGTGAATGAAAATTGCCTACATATTTTAATTTTTTTTTCTAAGCAAAAACAATGTAAATTAAGTCTATCAGATGTAATTAGAAACTAATTGATACACGTAATTTATTTAAATTTCATGAGCCTATCATTTCATGAAAATCAGTATTAATAAAATTAAGGATAATCATTATCTATCAGAGAGAAAATCCATAATTCATTAAAAAAATTAATGTTCGAGTTATTTTTAATTAAATAAATAAAAGCAATTTAAGTGTAATAATTATTAAGAATCCCCCAAAAAATTATATTTTGTTATTTTATTTTATTCATAAATAAATAAACTTAATTACAGATATTAAGAGCAAGAGGTATTTTTTTCCATATTTTCAGAAATTGACAAGAAAATATTTCAAATCAATTATTATTTTACTTGAAGTAATAAAATGTTTAATTAATTCAAATATACATAAACAGTTTTAAGAGTACTTTCATGTACAAAATGCCAACTAGTGAATTATAGTAAAACTTAAAATATTACGCTTTGAAATTCTGAATTTCTTATCATAAATGTATTTTTTCAAAATAATATTCCTGTATGCTAAAGTTATTTACAATGTTATACCAGAAACATTTTATTTTATTATAAACAAAATATCCTTAATATATGGCTTAATAAAAAACTAAAATTATTTTCAAACTTTTAAAAACTTTAAAAAGTTGTTATGAGTCTTCTCATTTATATCGTGCAGCAGACAAACCATTTCAAAATAAGTTCCGTTTTAAGTGGATAACATAACCACACCAAAAAAAATATTAATTTTTAAAACTTGATCCGTTTTTAATTAATGTAATGCCACTACAAAGTTTCTAATTCTTTAGAAAGTCGTTTTGTGTTTTAATTACTTTTGTGTGTGCAGCGCATTATTTCATGATTAAAATTTAATATTTAATTAAGTTTTTTGGGGTTAATTTTGCCATGTCCTTAAGACCTTTCTGAATAGCAAACTTAGATCGTAGGAAATCTCAAGTAATATTTAAAAACTTTTTACTTAGTAAACAAATAAAACTGAAATTAGGATTTTTTTCTTAGGATTTCTTCTCTTTTTCTTAATTTAGTTGTTATTTTATTATCATATTAGGTAGATCATAAATTATCATTAGGTAGATCATAAATCATTAGGTAGATCATAAATTTTATCTTATAATACACTATTATGTAAGAAACGTTTATAACACTACTTAAAATTTTTTAAATGATTGTAAAAAGGCATTTAATAAGTATAATTACCCTAAATAATTTCAAATAGTTTCTCAATATCAGTTCAAATAGTTTAAAATAATTTAAAAATTTATGTTTCTACAAAATGAAAACATTCATCTGAAATATTATTATTCATTTTAACATGTAAACTATAATATCTAAATATTATTAAATATAATGAGTTTTTTATTTATTTTCGGCAACAGAAAAAAGAAAAGTAGAATTAATAATAATAATAATAATTTTTTTAAAACAAATTGTTTGCAGTAAAACCTTTACTGAAAACTTTCATCACCATCGGCTCAACAGCCCCATGGTGGGCCAAGGCCATCTGTCTACTGGTAGATTTCGAGACAAGAGATGTTTTCATTTTAATGGGGTAGGGTTGTCAACCTTACGCTCAATGCTTTACAGTCATAGTAAACCGGGACCTACGGTATAAAGTGGATTCCGAATCACTACGAACATCCATAGCACCACCGGGGACTCGAACCCGTAACCTGTGTCACCGAGCTCTAATAGATCGGTCATTACGCCCCAGAATTTTAACTTGCCTAGAATAAATTCTCTTTCAAAGCTCGAATTCTATTTTGATGAACCTTTTTTTAAATTATTTTATACTTCATATCAGGCTCTTATTTTACACTCCATTACAGATACCTCGAGAACTTCAGACATTTAAAATAAATTTTATGATTTAATTGCTTAGTAATTGTTGATTGGTTATTACAAAATAATGTTTCAATTATTTTTCAATAGACGTTATAATGTAATAATTACGTGAATTGATGATATAATATTGATAAATTCATTATTTAAAAATCTTTTACAGCTCTGCAATAAATATATGTGTTATAACAATTAAATAATAAATACCGTATATTTCCTTGCATAAGTTCGAAATTTTTTTGAATTTTTTTCTAAAGTTTAATTATGAAGGTCGGTTTATACATAGATTTGCTAAGCTTGCAAAAAACTTTTATTATTATTTATACTTTAACTATTTTTCTATTATCCAAACGCAAACAAAAAAAATCACCATATATTATTACATACATATTTCTTTAGCTTATATTTCTTATCTTTATGAAAAAAAAAATATTTTATTAGAAGCTGAGATATCTTTTTTATGTAAGTAAGTTGTTTTATTTTCCAAATTGCTTACATTTCAGGTTTGTTGTGTCGTCGCCAAAATAAAAAGACTGACGTTGACAAAATTTGCACCAGACGAACGTAAAAGTACCAAAATGTACAATAGACACAATAAAAGAATGCCGTAAATAATTAGCACATAAATGTAACAATGGAAAAGGAAAATTACTTTAATCTTTTAGATTACTTTTTGTGTTTTGAATGTAGTATTTCTACGAAAAGAAAAAAACCCATATAAATCTTTCAAAATCTTTTGGAATAGTTCGTCGAATTCACTTTCACAAATTGGAATGACGAGATTTATATCGTTATCAATTCTGTTCTGTATTGGAATTCATGTTCCTCTTTATATGCAAAATCACTTTTTTTTCTTATTTTGGATGATATACGATTTTTGAACTTTAGTTAAATTTTTTTAAAGAAATAAACGCACTCTCGTATTACATTCAAACATTGGCGGTATTAGCAAAATGCTCATGTATATAAAATTGTATTCAGATTAACTATAAACAATTTTTATTTATTAAAATGAGTGGCTACCGCTCTGGCGCTCGGTACCACAGGTTTCGGGTTCGAGTCCCGGCGATGCCATGGATGTTTGTAGTGGTTCGGAATTCACTTTAAATCGTAGGTCCTGGTCTAATATGACCGTAGAGCGTTGCGTGTGCATTGTTACTCCGCATCCGTGGCATGTCTTCAAGTTACACGCGCCCCCTGGGTAATGCAAAGTGGGTAACGTCTGTGCAGCGCATGCCTTAAGGCATCCATGACCAAGTTGTATAAGTGTTTGTCAGCCGCATTAGAAAAAAAAACACAGATGTTTAGTAAATAAATTTCAAATTTCATTCCATGAATCTGTTCTGTAGTTAATTAAAGATGGACCACGGACTGAATTCAAAATATCGTTTTTAAGTTCATAAAATAAAATTTCAAATTAAACCCAAAATATGATTTTAAAAATTCATAAAACAAAATTTCACGGGCCTGAATGGCCGAGTGTCTAGTGCTCTGGCGCTTGGTGCCACATGTTTCGGGTTCGAGTGCCGGCGGTGCCATGGATGCTTGTAGTGGTTCGGAATCCACTTTAAGCCGTAGGTCCCGGTCTTCTATGATTGTGAGAGCGTCATGGAATAAAAGTCAGACTTCTACCTACGGGTGCTCCATGAGAACAGACGCTGCACCCCTCCTTCCATGAGGGATACGATAACAACAACAAAATTTCACAATAAACCATTTAAATTCACATTTTATATTCAACACAAAAAAATAATGTAGATTGCTAGACAACGGAATAAAAGTTTTAAGCTCAAAGCATTATTCACTTTTTTGAAAATAGCAGAAGACGAAAGAGTAATGATACTAATCTTTGCTAGAAGACAGCAAAGAAAAAAAGGAACAGCTTTCGATAAAAATGATTTTTCAAATATTAATCTGAAGGCAATAGCAATATTATGTCTGTGAAAAAATGAACTTTGTAGATAAGAAAAACTCAGTCTTGGAAAATTATAATAGTTTAAATTTCCTACAATGATATTGCATTATAATAGACAAATATTTATAAATATTTTGACTAGTGAAATTCATCTTCTATGATTTGTAGCAACATAGATTGCCTTTCACAGTTAAAATGTATAAATATTTAAGATTTTGCTTCGAATTTATCTTTTTTCCCTGTATTTCAGTTGTAAAATTTTGTCTTTTTTATGCATAATATGATGAATTAAAATCTGTCACGAGAAATGAGTTTATGCTTATATTTATTTAAAATTACTAAATTATATAGTTCGATCGCATGTCATCTTCAATGATTTATTACATCGTTTTTCTAATGCAATAAATCATTGAAATAGTATATAGTAATCTGTCATAGTAAATTTGTTGATACATTTTATTATTTGGCTGTTGGATTTAGCAAGCTATTTTTTTAAAATTGCTAAAATTATTTAGTGCACTGAATAGTATAAACATTTATTATGTAAAATTTTCAAAAATCACATAAAATACAGGTTGGAAAATCAGAAAGATATGTTCGATGAAGATAAGTCTTGATACCATTGAATAGTCTGATATGGACCTTTATATCAGAAACGCTGCAATGTCACATATCGAAAGCAGGATAAGTGAGTTGTCATGAAGTGGTCAATCATCAAAATCTAAATGGTTGTTATTGTGACTCATCCTCAGTGTCCGGCATTGCGGGACGGACCCCCGATGAGTAGTCTACTCATGAATGGAAGGAAAGGGAGCAGCTTCTGTTGTGATGGGGCATCCGTAGATAGAAGTCTGACTGGGCTTCGTGTCGCTGAAGAAGGAGGGCAGTGCCTTCCGGAAGAACTTTTAGTTGGAACTAGCCCACATGTGCATATCGTATGGGTGAAGCTCCGTAAAGCTCCCGTCAGCTAGTCAGACTCACGAGGCAAGATGCTGAACATCATAAACGCCATCGAATCTCCTCGTTTTCGCATTGAAAATCTACAACATTGCCACCAGCTGATTGAATCTCCGCCCTATTGCTCATTGCCACTGAGCCACCGAGTCGAGCAATCTAAAAGAATGAAATGTCAGTTGAGTGAAGAGGTCAAGTATTGGAACACCTCCAAATTTGCCTCTTTTTCCCGACAAAAGAATCTATTTAGACTCTTTATTTCCCCTTATTAATAGATCTCAAAAACTTTAAAAAAAACAATAAAAAGAAACTTTATCAATAGGTACATAAACTCACCTAAAATCAAGGTGTAATTTCTGATTTTCATGCGATTTTTTTCCTCGCAAATTCTATGTTTAGTAAAACAATGCCAAAAAATTATCGTTTTAAGCACTTTTGATTCATTTTTACATGACTATCTCAAAGTCTAATTTAGATTGCAAAAATTTCTGTTTCAAGAAAATTTCGAAATTTTTGCAGAAATAATAAATGGTAAATTAAAAGTAAATTCTTTTTACATGTAATTTTTATCTACTTAATTTAATAATTTACACACATCTATAGTGTAATTTGCACACATCTATAGTTTAATTTGCACATATCTATAATATAAATAAATGCTTAGGTGTAATTTATAAAAGTTATTTCTGACGAAAATCATACAAATTTTATTAAAAATTTGGTTGCGTAACCTCCGAGGGGTATTAAATAAATTCAATTGTGAATAACAAAATGGTTTTAATACCAGAAATAACATAAAATCACCATCACTTTTTCACATAGTCATTTGTAACACGTGATACTTTGTGATATTTTTAAATGTGACATATTATAATATTTGTAATACCAGTGAATCAGTTTTAAATACCCTCATCATAATAGTTTGTGACAATGTACGTCGCCAGTGCATGCAATAATAGATTACCGCCAACAACTTTGATCTTCTTCGTTGCCTAAATTATATTTTCCAGACTTTTCTTCAGCTCTCAAATGAGGTGAAAGTCACTTGGTGCTAGGTCTCAGCTGTAAGCTGGGGGATAGAACAATTCGCATTGAAATTGCACATGAAGCTGTTTAATTACCACAGCAGTGTGCTGTGAGCTGTCATGGATCAAAAGAATGGCAGATTGTTCTTTGATGAATTTCTATTGCGCTTTTCCTTCCTGCGAGTACGAATCGATTGATGTTGTATTATTAGCACTTGGAGAATCAATCATCACAATGTTAAAGGACTGAAGGTCAGCTCCAATTGACGTTTTCAATAGGAAGTGACTGATTTAATAGTGAGGAAACTTCGCAGTAGTGCATTGTGAAGATTCGAGTCGTATAACTCGGTTGATCACTTATCAGTGCTATAGCAAGTTAAAAAAAATGCCTTCATAATTTCAGAAATTGAATTAAAGAAATAATTTTAAAATATTATTAAAAATGACATCATTTCTGATTACTACTGTGCCCAAAAAGTAAGACCAATTTTTATTTTTTTCAAAAACTCTTTATTTATTCTTCCAAATTTATTTCATCGCCTTCAAAGTAATCCCCTCCGGATACTATGCACTTATGTCAATCCAATTTTTTTCCAATCCTCAATGCGTGCTAAAAAGTCATCGGCAAGGATGGCCTTCAAAGCGCGCGGCGATTCACGTTGAATCTCTTCACTCGACTCAAAACGGTGTCCCCGGAGTGGTCTTTTGAGTTTAGGGAACAGCCAGAAGTGGCACGGTGTGGATACGTTGGTTGTGCAACGATATGGGCTTCATTTTTGGCGAAAATGTCACGAACAATCAATGCAGTGTGCGCTGACACGTTCAGTGTTTTCGGTACTAATCGAGATTTGACGCGTTTGAGGGCCAAAATGGAATTGACCGATTCTTTTGAAATTCCAACATCATCATCAAAGTCTCTAATTGTAAATCAACGGTTTGCGAGCACCAAATCTTTAATTTTTAGGACGTGAGCTTCGTCGGTTGATGTTATTGGTCGACCAAAGAGCTCTTCGTTTTCAACGCGTTCTCTGCCTTCTTTGAACTGTTTATACCATTTGTAAACATTTCTTTCCGATATGGGAATGCTCATCGAATGCCTTCTGCAGCATTCTATACGTTTCCGCAAACAAAATTTAATGCAAGTTCTTTGCTCAATTAATTCAGACATTTCAAAACTCGCCGGAATCAATTTTAGCGTCTCACAAACCCAAGCGTAACTCAAACATTAATGAATATTTTGATAACAAATTTCACACAAATGTCAAGTATAGTGTCAGCAACCTACAAAAAATTGAAATTCTATAAGCCCCGCGAATTTTAAAGTGAAAATTTGTCGCATTTTGTGGACACAGCAGTATATTGAGAATAAAACGTGAATAATAATAATTCTTAAGTTAGTCATTTAATCTCTTAACAACTGAGCAATACATTACATCCTAACATTGAAATAATAATGGCGTTATTTGAGGCCAATGAATATCTAATTTTCAACAGAGTTAGAGATGTTCTATAATTCAATCTTTTCTGTTTCAAATGAATAATTAATGCTAAGAACTTCATTCCTTCATTCCAAACTTCATTCGTTAATTCCATTCATTATAAATGAATATCCTGAAATCGGCGGCAGTTGGAAATGTGTTTAAGGCAGGCAATTAATTACTTTAACATTCAGACACAAATATACGAATAGTTGCACATAATAAATGATTTTGTTTATTTAATTTGCATTTACATGTGCTTGTAAGAATGATGTTACTGTTTTAAAAATTAATTTAATTCAAAGTTACTACGTCACAACACTCAAATCGCCAGTTCAAAGAAACTCTAAGACAAACTTCATAATTCTGATAACAAATTTGATTTTCTTTGAAGCAATATATTTAGTTACCCATTTTTATCATAGTTATACCCATATAACAGTTGGGCTGACATGTTCGTAGGCTGACACATAGATGGCCCTACTAGTATTAAATCCATATGATTTTTAGTTAGCCCTAACCTTCAAAAGACACGTGTATAAATTTGAGAGCTGTTGCACTATTAGTATGTGAGTTATAGCATTTTTAGTGAAGCAACTTTTGTTAGTTTGAAAAAATGGATGAAAAGGAATTTCGTGTGTTAATTAAAGCATTGCTGTTCGGCGAAAGAAATACTATTGAAGCCAAGGCTTGGCTTGATAAACTTTATTCGGACTTTGCACCAGGAAAATCAACCGTAGAGCTAAATTTAAATGAGGCGAAATGAGCACCGAGGACGATGCAAGCAGTGGACGCCCCAAAGAGGCTCTTACCGACGAAAACATCAAAAACGTCCACAAAATAATTTCTGATAACCGTAAAGTGAAGTTGATTGAGATAGCTGAGACTCTAAAGATATCAAAGGAACGTGTTGGACATATCGGGAATGAATATTTGGATATGCGAAAGCTCTGTTCAAAGTGGGTGCCGTGCGAGCTCACAATCGACCCAAAACAACAACGAATTGATGATTCTAAGCAGTGTTTGGAGCTGTTCAATCGTACTAAACCCGAATTTTTTGCGTCGATATGTGACAATGGAGGAAACATGGCTCCATAATTTCACACCGGAGTCCAATCGACAGTCAGCCGAGTGGACTGCATGTGATAAACACTAAAAATGCTATAGCTCACATACTAATAGTGCAACAGCTGTCAAATTTATACACGTGTCTTTTGAAGGTTAGGGCTAACTAAAAATCACGTGGATTTAATACTAGTAGCGCCATCTGTGTCAGCCTATTAACTTTTCAGCCCGAATGTTAAATGATGAATTTTCTATTTTTTTAAGATAGTGAAACTAGACTATTCCTCAATCAGATTGTAATTATTAAACTACTCTAAAATATACTATGTAATGGAGCATACATGTGAACTCCATAAGCTACATGAATATTCCTTCTGATTGAGTTGTGCAAAGATACTCTGCATTCCTTTAAATCGAGAATTATTACAAAAAATAATAAGCAAATAATAGCTTTTTTTTTCATTTATTTAATTGCAAATTACAACTTCATATAATTAATTGCAAAATTTATTGCTTTTGAGCAGATAATTTGAAAGGTTGAGTCAAATACATGTCTTTAACGTCGAAAAAGTTAGTGCTTTCTATTGAAAAGTTAATGTGCAAAGACAATGAAAAAAATTATTTTAGAAAAAATGAACCACAAAAAATAGTTAATTACATATAAGAAAATTGATTTTTTTTTCTTGACAGCTGGATTTTCTGGCAACTTCGTTTTACTGACTAAAAATAACTAGAATAGCATAATCAAATTAATTTAGATTAATAAAAATTTTATTTTCACAGTTAGAATGAAAGAGAATTTATCATCATATATTATTATTATTTTTTTTTTTTTTGCATTCAAAATTAAGAGGAATAAAATAAAAGAATTTGCAAATAAAAAATCCTACAGATAACAAGGAGTCGCATAAAAATAATTATAATTGAAATTGAATCTACAGATAATAAGGAGTCACATAAAAATAATTATAATTGAAATTGAATTTAAGAAACGTTTATCTGTCATTCAAATTGAAAAGAAATTATCATAAAATAATATAAATAATCATATATAGAAAAATGTTGACAGTATTTTTTATTGGAAGAAATATTTTACCAACAAAGAAGTATGAAATATAACTTAAATGAATGTTCCTAAACTAAAAAGGAGTTTACATTAAATACCTTTTAATTTTTAAAAAATGTCTGGATTAAGAATTAAACTATAACATTTTTATAGAACTGAATGAGTTTTAAAATTTCTCTATTTTAATCAAAATGGTATTATCAATAAATTCAATTCAACTATAACAATTAATTACGCTATTATGATTACGATAACATTTAATTACCGATTAAGATTACTATAACAATTAATTAAGATATATTTGTTCTATGTTAAGAATAATTTTATTTTTGATTTTATATTGCAGTTTTTAGATTCGTACCATATTTAATGAGGTAAATTCTTGAAAAAAATTTAAGTTATAATTCGTAAGTCAATATTTTAGATAACATTATTTTTAGGTAATTATTTTATTTAATTATCAAGCTATAAAAAGTGCCCTGATTAGTTAAGAACTAATTATTACTTACTTTATTAACAATTAAGGTTTTAAGTGGTTTAAATTATTTTCGAAAATTTTTATCAATATGTTGTTTACGTTTAAATTCTCATTTCAAAAAACAGAAAAATAGATTCTGTGTTTTACAACTTTATTATTAGCATGCACTGTTACGTATAGAATACTTAAGTTCAAAATTCCATAAACAAATCTGAGTTTTAAAATTTGAAAACCATTGAAAAAGTATACATATCCTACCACAGAAGTTTATGTAGTGTGAAGGTATTTTTTATACCTAGTTAATTTAAAACGAGAAAAAAAAATCTAGGAAAACCGCTGCACATTTCATTTATTTATAGAAGTGGAATTAATTGAATTTTCAAGTCACAAAGAAAATTTGTTACGACAAAAAACGTGCCAGAAACAGATTGCCTGCGTTTTTTAAGGAATAAAAGTAATATGTTTCGCCATAAAAAAAAACCAACTCATAAATAATTTTTACTAATGCATCTTATAAATTTAAAATGGATGCAATAAGCTTTAAAGAAATAAACTTTTATAAAGAAATTGGTCATGAATAATTCATAAAAAAGTGCACTAAATTTCTTTTATCTTTTATTGGATATCAAAATAAACATAAAATAATTCTAATGTGATTGCTGATATTTTTTATTTACATAGGTTACTTCTATTTTTACCTATTAGTCTAATCAGCATATATAGATATATATGCTACATCCATCTAATTCTTATTCATGAATTACGTTGTTAATTTGTGTTAATTTTATTATGAGTTAAAATAACAAATGTATAATGTTAAACAATGTAAAGTAATGTATATGTATTTGTTTACATTGTTTGTAAATCATTTCAAAATCATGGATGATCTATACACATATTATACAGAGTGATTCAAAATTCTTACTTTGATTACAAATAGCACTAACTTCGTATAAGCACTGTCTGCTTACTTTGTAAAAATGAGATTTCCATTCAATAGAGTGATTATCAAGGTCACACGGTCAAAATCCAATTATAAGCAATAAGTGTAGGTTGATACGCCATGATAGAATTCGGTAGACCAAACAAGAAGACATTACTCGTTGTTGTTTTTTATGGAGATTTATTACTCTGTCTTTAGTATTACAATAATTTCAGTCTCCGTCTTACAATAAAAATTAAGTGCAGGTGTGCATAATGAATGCACTCACATCATTTACTGTAAACTTGTTTCACTGTGTCTGGAGTGTTTTTTTTAAAAAGATCAATCCGTTCTTTTTGATTTTCTAACAGATTTAAATCCGGTTAGTATAAATTTGGAATCAATATATTAATAGGTTATTATTTTTAGAATGCTATTGTAAGTATGCACGTTTGTTTAGATTTTTAATAAATTATATGTTCTCTAAATTTTTGATAAAGTAAACAAATAATAATTAGAGAAACAAAATTATTTACCAAAAATGAAATAAAAATTATCAGGACAAAATTATTTTTCATTTCTGTCAAGAGAGAAAAAAATGGATTTAGATTTTGTTTCAAAAATTTTATACGTTGCCATTTTCAAAATATCAATCGAATAATTAAGAATTGAACGACAATAATGAATAACTAAAAAATATTTTAAGATTTAAGTTAAGAAATATAGGCAGATTAAAAAAAATATGAACATATTAAATTTATGATGCATATCTAACCTTAAAAACATTTTTCTAATATTAGATAATTACTCATCGTATTATCATACCATTTTTAAACGATTGTTAAGTTAGTTCTGGCACCATTAATCAGACCTAAAAAAACGGTAATCTCACCTGAATCGTAGATTTTAATGAGGATCCTTATCTAATGAAAGATTTAAAGCGATTCATTTTTATGCTGCCCTAATTACTCGGGAACAAATTATGGAATCGTCTTTTTGGCGCCTTGCTTGGCTGTTGCGTGATATGCCAAGAGTTATTAGGATTCGTGTTCCAAGTTTTGAAGAAGGAAAAAAACATTTAGCAATACGTTGCAAAAAATTGTGCTGTTGTTCTTTTGTAAAAAAAAAAAAATTCATAAGGAGAATAAAAATTGTTTTTTGCTAATTATTGCTTATTATTCTAGGCTTATAAAAAAGACACAATTAAAAAGAATCATTACCACATTTATTTTCTCGGTGGATATTGTCAAGTTCGATGGGTTTTTTTTCAATTCCTTCTATTAGCTCACACTCTCCCTATATATATCTTGTTCAAATTTTCAATCGTTAATAAAATACTTTTTTTTTTCATCCACTCAAGTTCAAATACATTTTTTTTTAATTGAAGTGAATGACACTGGATGTTAATACAGTTTTTTCAAATATTAAATCAGTAATTAAATTTAATTAATTAATTTTAGTTTTTTTTAGATTTAAGTTGCATATGTCTACTAATAGATGGCGCCAGATAAACTTAAAAAATAAATGAAAATTATTTATAAAGGACTTTCTGCAATATAGTGAAAAAAAAGGAGGAATTGACTTTAAAATTTTTTTATATTACTTATTTTTTTAAAATATTTTTATAACTTTTTACTTTAAAAGATAAACTTAAATTATTTATCAATTCGAAATAAACATCCACAAAACAACAATACATTAAGATCTTTAGCTAGTCGCGCATAAAATTATAAAGTTATGTAAATATTGTTAAAATAAATAACTGTAATTCGTCAATTAAGTTTTTGGGAAAAAAATGTAATCCATGAGATCTAAAATGATTCAAATTTGGAATAAAAAGTTGTTATTTCCGATAAAATGCTAGTAGACTTTATTTTTCAATATAAAATACTATGTTTTTATTTTATATTAGTATTTTATTCTTATAAAATACTAGATTATTTATTTTATATTAAAATTATTATTATAGATTTTATATTTATAACAGTTAATGAAGATTGGTTTGTCGCTCTACGGTCATATTGTGCACACTTTAGGCTAATTAGACCGGGAAATACAGCTTAACGCGGATTCCGAACCACTCACAAGCATCCATGCCACCTCCAGGATTTAAACCTGAAGCCTGTGGTACCAAAAAGCAGAGCGCTAACTAATAGGTCAATGGAGAAGACAGGCACTCATAAATGAATTACACAATCTAACGCTACACGAAAAATCTGCTATTAATGCTCTATCATTTCCATTTCATTATTTTGTTTTTTATCGATTTTTTCAAATATAGGTAATTCTGCATTTCTTCATTGGCAAAAACTAAGATATTTTTTGGAATAATAGTTTTATTAAGAGTAAAATAAAGTCAAACTGAAAACATTGGTAAAATAAAATATTTATCGAACAATTTTCATTAGAATATTAACAATAAAATACAATTTAAATAACTACTGAATTCATCAGTCTTTTTAAAGAAGGGAATCCTGTTTTTTTATCTAGTTGTATTAATTTTTGAAAGAAAATTTAACGACTTTTTTTATTAAATAACTCTTTAAAAATATAATACTTTAAAAATGTTATATAAATTTTAATGATTGACGTTTTAAACACGATTTCTATACTTAACAAACATGATTCTGCGTGGTCTTAATTTTGCCCATATTATAAGATGTTGAATTAGAAACAAAATTAATAATTTTATGAAATACGTTAATGAAAAATGTTTCCATAAATATTTTGTTGTTATTAATATTTTTTATTTTTACTTTTCAGACAATTGCATTTCTAAAATAGTATTTTCCAACCATTTATAATTTGCAAATGTCTAAATTAATTTTAACTCATTTTTTAAAATGCCTATAGAAGAAGACATCTCCAAAAAGTTTCTCTGCATTAATCAAAAGAACATTAAATTATATAAAAAAAATACATTTATATAAAAATATCTCTCACAACAATGAAATATATTTTAATGTAGAATGTAATCCCTTTATAAAACATTCCTGTAGCATTTTTCTAAGAATTTTAATTACTTAAGTATAAATGGAATTCATTTTAATTATAAAATTACGATAATTAGTTTAGTTTTAATTATATTTTTATAATTGTACATGAATGCATTATAATTTAACAATATTTTTAATGCACTGTTCTAATTGTGATATTTAAATAGAAGAAACACTAGAACAATTATAATTTAAAAAAAAACAATGAACTAATATGAACAATTTATTTTGTAAGAAAAAAATAAAATAGTTGTTTATAATTTTGAATAAAAATTTAACAAACATACTTAAAAATATATAACTTCTCAACAAACAATAAAATTAACAAATGTTATACATTACAAATTTTATTATTTGAACATTTTTTTACGCATTTAAAATAATATTTAGCTTTGGATTGAAATTAAACTTAGTTTAAAAAGTTATCAAATTACATTTATTACTAATTAATAATATTTTAATTACCTAAAACGTAAAAAATTTGCTAAAACTTCAAAATACAGGAATGTACTCTATTAACTAAAATTTACTGAAGTGCAGGCTTTAAAAATAACTTTCTAAACTGACCAAACAAAGAAAAATAAATCACACTTGATTCCGCTCAAAATTTATTTGACTAGTTATATTAAAGAGACTAAAAGTAAAAAAAAATCACGACAAATTGTTCTAATGAAATCTCAATGAGCTGACAAATTCCGACAAAATTAAGACTTTTATTCTTAGCAGACTGCTGACAAAGTTGTCTTTGTCGTCATTTTTTAATCTCACTTGCTTTTAATTAATTTCCTGTTTGTCAAATTCCGCACATAGCACAGACACGGCGTCGGAACATGTCTCTTCAAATTAAGTCGAAGAATGGATGAATTAGAACCCTTCTCTCACAAAGAATTTATTCGGGATTCAGAAAATTGATGCATTACATTGTATTGCAATATTGCTGTCTCGTGTATCTTGACAAAGAGTGGCCCAAAAGTATGATGTCCAATTATAATGTGACTGCGGAAAGGCCTGGATTTGAATTCGCTAGTTCCTAGGTCTAGATTTGAAAGGCCGACTGCTCTCGTTGCAATCACTTCTTTCAGAAACGAGAAGATTCGATGTCGATTATAACAGTTTCGCGTTGATAATCGATTTCTTGGTAAGAATTAATAAGCTGGTGGGAGTTTAACCTAAAAAATCCTGTCAAAAGGCAATGGCCTCCATTCATCGCTGACCGGGGGAATGTTCGTATTAAACTTAAACAAGACACAGATATACCAATGAATAGAAAAAAAAACTGCAGGTATATTAAGAAGAAAAGAAATATCAGTTTTAATTGACTTAAGGAGCACTGGATCCAGGATCCAGTGACTCTAAGATCCAAGGAAAGTAGTACTATCTGGAGTGAATTTCATGGTGTAACAACACATGAATTACTTGTCCAATGGAAGAAAGCTCCCTTGCATGGTGTAATCCACACTTAGGTGTGGAGCAACAGCATTGTTGATATTTGAAGAAAAGGCAAATAAATATCTATTTCAGTACATAAACTGTTTTAAGATCTAAACATCCTCATGACTAGTTATATATATTAAAAGATTTTAAATAAGTACAAAAATATAATATAATAAAATAAAAAAATAAATAAAAAATTATTAATTATAATAAAAATAATATATAATATAATATTTATACTAGTATACATATTTCACAGAAACTGATGCTTAAATAACTGTTGGATGAAAATAATTACAGTAAAATAAATTGTTTGTTTAAGATTTTAAAAAAATAAAGAGTCAACAAATGACTATTTATAATAAAATATTTACAAATTGTACATTGTAAAACAATGGGCCAGTTACTTGACACCATAATATTGGGATGCGAAAAAGAATCAATAGATTAGAATATAATCAAAACCAGTAGTGGGCTTCAATATTGTGAGGCCTTCTAGCAATATAGATTTATTCATAAGGAAATTAAGCCATAAATGATGTTCTCATTCCAATCGGAAAGTTACTCTTCTGATTACCGACCGCTAATGGGTCTCCATTGTCACAGCAAACCATGATTTTAGCCTTATGACTGATATGATTTGTGATAGTTATGATAAAAGGTAGGAAACTGTTATGATGAAAGGTAACGTCTTCAGAGCTTTTTTAAAAAGACGAACGTTTTGAATGCTACGCCGTTGAAAACTCTGGCATTTCTGTTAAAGATTCCTCTGAATCTATTCAATTTTCTAAACAATATTTACAAATCGAGACCAGCGGAAATCAAACTCATGCTCATTCCCTTGCCAGCTTTTACACATTACCATTACCATGAGCAGGGCTCTATTTTAAAATAGAAAATTTCTCTGAAATAATTTGAATAATATACCTTATTTAATAATTTGAATAATACATCTTATTTAATAATTTGAATAATACATCTTATTTAATAATTTGAATAATACGTCTTATTTAATAATTTGAATAATACATCTTATTTAATAATTTGAATAATACATCTTAATTAATAATTTCAATAATATACCTTATTTAATAATTTGAATAATACATCTTATTTAATAATTTGAATAATATATCGTATTTAATAATTTCAATAATATATCTTATTTACGTATAATTTTACTTCGAACACGTCTAAATCTTTGTCAAAATAAAATAAACACAATGTGGTTTATTTTTACTTGCTCAGTTATATGTTCGTATTGCAGAAAAAACCCTAAAAGTGAAACATGATTAATTACAAAATATTATTTTTTTTAAACTTTAAATAAATGAAGCTATAGCAAAACGCATTATAAAAGATTTAAAGTTAAAAATTATGAAAATAAATCCTTTAAAAAAATTCTCATTGAAAGTATTCTGTCTGTTCTGGGGTGCAATGTAGACCTACCTCCTAGTCGTGCACCCTGGGAAACTTTCTATACAGTTAAGTAGTCTACAACTTTCTGCAGGATCGGTTGGCCTGCGGGCATTCCATTGCAGTGCCCGTAGGTGACTTGCATCAATCAAAAAGAACTGATCTAATGAAAATCTACATCGCAATGGGATTTTCGACCCACCAAACTGTCCTCTTTGTGATTTGGCAGAACTAGCGAACAGAACTCATCTCCATCATTACTTGGTACTTCATGGCCAATCTGAGACGCCGAGATACTGGCAAGCTAGAGAATTCTTAAGGCGATGTCTTTGTTGATCTCTTTTGTGTATGTTTTCTTTTTCTTTTTTATTCAGTATTTCTCACTTTTTGTATTGCCCTGACATTGGTAATAAAAAAAGCATTCTGACACATAGATTTTAGAAACACTCTGATTTTTTTTTTAAATTTCTATTAGAAATAATTATCTATTTCGGTTTTAAATGATTAACAGATCTTCCCATATTAATTATAATTATTATTCAGTACTTTTATTTCATTTTCATTTTTTTTTTAAAGGCCATACATCATTTGAATTACTTATTCCTTGATACTATTTGTATTTAAATATTTTTCTTGCTGAATATTTTCTTACACTTATTTTGTTTTTTTAAAAAATAGTGCCTCTTTGTCTATAATAGTCTAAATAAATACACTGTACTAATATCGAAAGGCTTTATGCATAACTGATAAATTTGCAAACTATATTTTACTAACACAATAATATAGTATTCCTTGATTTTGATTGCATTTAAATATTTTGATTGCTAAATATTTTCTTGTACTTATTTTGGTTTTTAAAAATAGTACCTCTTTAACTATTAAGCATAACTGATAAATTTTTACAAACTGTATTCTGCTAACATAATATTATAACCCTATTCGTGTTTAAAATCAGAGCTTGTAATTTATTTATTTCGAAGTCTCATTTACACAAAAGTTTATTTTAATGTCTTATAATAAAGATATCAAATATAAAATAGGGATTTAAAGATTTTAACCAGAGCTCCCTTAAGGATTTTAACTAAATGCTAAAATATTGATATTAATACGACAGAAGAAATACAGAAGTGAACTTTTTGATACTAAGAATCAGGAATGAAGTTCTTTAACAGTAATGATAATTATTGGCAAGGGAGGTATAAAGACCACAGAATTTCCAAAATGTGCCATTGAAGCAAGTAAATATGGAGGAGCCCTAAGGTGATGAGTTTCTCAAATCCCATATGTAGTATTAAAATTATACCAAATGCCATTTTGGGTTACGAGTCACATAAAACGAATCGAACAATCGAGTATGCTTTAACAAATACACAAAATGTATTAAATAAAATAAAAATGGCAATAATTTGATTATTAATAGCAGCTTCACTGCATTTGTATTCTAAATAAAGGTAGATTCAAAAGTTACTACAATAAATAAATAATTTTTATACGAGGCCCCATTATTAATTTGTTAAAATTTTAAAGAAGTGAAAAATAAATAAATAGTCAATAAAATAGTACATAAAAGGATTAAATAATTTAATAGTCTCTTTATAATGTCAAAAGTATCGAATGTTTTCTAAACAGAACATTAAAAAGTATGTTTGATAAAGTTTGCTTTTTAAATAAAATATATTTTAACCAGTATGATCAATGTTTTTTACGTTATATTAATACCAAACGTACTCTCTCTTTTAAGCAATTTAAAACTCTTCTATTTTATACGGAACCCTATAATCGAAATTAATGACCAATTTGCTCTTGAAATCTAAAATATGTAATCCATTTTTTTACAATACATCTTTAAGATCTAAATCATATTTATAAGGTATTCTATTAAGAACAATTTCTCATTAAATTTAGTAATAAAGGCACAAGGATTATAATAGGCCTTAGCAACATAAGAAGGTATAAAACTTGCAGATCAAAATCTTATATTACAAAATAAAAGATTTAATACTAACAATGATACAGAAGATAAATAGGCCAGTCCAAAATAAGAAGTGAATATTATATTAAAATTTTAAGTAAATAGGGAGCTTTTCTCAAAGAATGGGAACTCTTAATAGAATTTGCAATAAAGACTTCTAAACTCAAATGACAATATTTACCATTACTTTCTATTGTTTAAAAATGAAATGAAAATGGAAGGGTATAATACCATATATTACAGATATACATTAGACATTTTACCCTTTACAATGAATAAAATTAGAGGAAAAAGTTTATCACTGCTGAAATCTTTTTTGTGTGGATTTGAAATCTTTTTTTCAGCATAAAACAAAAATTTTAAAGAGTGCCCTAATCACTGGAAGTCTATGATTAATATTAGATCAATCATTTTTAAATACTGTAAATGTCTCATCACATTACGGATCACAATAATGTTTGCTATGTTTCCTTACTAATCTTGACAATTATATTATTGATATTTTGCCTGACATTTTAAACAACTCAATTAAAATATAGTCTTTCTCATCTCTTCCTGTTTTCAATTCTATTGAAAGAGTATTATTTCGATTGTTTGAAATGCTATTACTCAATTATCACAAGATTACTGTTATTAGCTATTATTCCAAGATTATTGTTTTTAACTATTATCACAATGTTATTGTTATTAGCTATTATCACAAGATTATTGTTATTAGCTATTATCACGAGATCATTGTTATTAACTTTTATCACAAGATTATTGTTATTAGCTATTATAACAAGATTATTGTTATGATTTCAGGCAGTGATCTTCAGCGTGATGCGAGGCCCTTTCCTGGAGGAGTTCCACCAGTGCGTGACGTTCGGCTTCTACAGCGCACCCTGGCAGGAGCAGCTCTACACCACCCTCAGCCTCATCCTCATGTTTCTCCTGCCCCTCGTCACGCTCATTGTCACCTACGTCACCACCTTCATCACCATCGCCAGTCAGTATTCTAGTCAATCCATTATTAATAATAATATACTCCTAATGAGTAATAAATTAGTCTATATTTGTAAATATTAAAGAGACGAGGTTTACAAAATAACTATAGTTCCTTCTTTGATATTCCATCTCTTTTAATGATGATAAAATTAACTCTCTTTAGTGCATGTGTTCCTTTATAAAAATAAGTTCACATTTTTTTTCCACAGTTTCAATCTCTCTATTCACTAATGATATGCTGGCATCTTAAATTAAAACCAAGTAAACAATATTTTATCTTTTCTTTTTTCCTATAAAATTTTTAAACTGTTTAATTAAAACAGATTTTAAAATCCTCTAATATCTCTGTGTCAATAATCGCTCGAAGGTCTCCAGCAACATTTTGATACATAAATGTTGCTAGAGACCCCTGGAGACCTTCAGATTTAGAATCATTTAATAAAAGTCTAACCATAAAGTTAGAGTTTTATTAAATGATTCTAAATCGTGTATACTGAAATTATATCCTGATAACAATGTTCTTAAATAAACTGAAGCAGCACATTCTTTAAAAGTAGTTAAATTTACATATTACTGAGATTTTTTAAAATTTCTAAAATTTCCTTTTTTAATTTTTGTTGTTATTTTCAGAGACGCAAGGCAAAAATATTATATACAGGGCGTTTATAAAAAAAATATCACGATATATGAGACCCTAGTATCATACTGTTCACATAAACTGAATAAAAGGCTTATTTGGCTTAGGCTTTTATTTTAAATATTTGGTTTAAGGTGTTTTGAGGTATGTGCTCAAGAATCATATAGCAACGACAGTTAAACAGTTTATGAATTATGTTACAGTGACCAAATTTTGAAATTTTCAAATAGCAACAACATATTTTCTGGATGGGATCTGTATGAAAAAGCATGCATAGAGTTGGAACTGTACCTGAACACAAAAATTATTGGCGCGAGATATATTAAGGAAAAAAGTGAAATCAACCAATAAGGATAGAGAACATACAGAAAACAAAGCATTTTATTGTGTTTTACAAATTTTCTGTGACCTACTTCCCTCACGATAACACTTCATACGCGGTAGATAGTGGATATCACTGAATCATATATTCTGACAAGAGAAATCGGTTGAGCATGACGTCTGATGGCCTCTTTCAAATGAAATGTAATTAGCGGATTAAATGCATACACTTTAGGTTTCAGGTATCCTCACAGCCAGAAATACATTGGGGGTGAGATCGGGTGGCCTTGCTGTCCACAGAAACTTGAAATGGCGAGAGATAATTATGTCACTAAATTGTTGTATAAACAAACGTTCGAAAGAAGACTTGAGAATTACATAGTTAGTCAACATTTCTAGATAATGAACACTCATTACAGTATACCTTTGTAAGCCTACGACAGTAATCTCTTCAAAAACGTAATGGCCTAGAATGAAGGTGTTTATTATACTGCACATCCTTTTTTGGTATAATGGAAGTGCAACCAAATCATGGGGATCATCATCTCCTCAGTACACGGAGTTCTTCGAATTAACGTTACCAATGAGCAAAAAATGGGCTTTGTTAATATGCAGATTAGGTATAAGCCAGTTGTTATTTTCGTCATACCATATAAACAACTCATTCGCGAAATCTAACAGTAGTTGGTTATTATCCTCTTGCGATGTCTGGACACGCTGGAATCGATACGAAAACATGTGGAGATCAGAGCAGACTTCGGCAACTGCAGTACAAGGGAAAGACCGGGTGTACTTGCAAGACTAATTTCGCTTATCGTCTCATGCACTTCTGCTACATCTTGTCAGTAACGGTGGATATCCAGATCGAGATCGATCACATGTGCAGTCAGTTTCTTCATATTTGTGTATCAAGTCCGGACAGCTTTTACAGTATACTGGCATCGGAGTGGCACATGTTTTCTGCGCAATGCGTTTGAAGCATGTTGTCAACTCAGGAAATAAATTTTTTCAATTTACTCAGATTGTTTTCCTGGTAGAGCCATGTTGTACAGAGTGCAAGAAAGCTAGATGCGCGCAGTCAAGTGTGATGACGTCAGCAATGACGGTGTCTTACGCCGAACCAGAAAATCTGCATATTTTTTTGATTTCGAGGGAGATTCAGTAGGCTGGGGTCAGAGCGGGGCCGGCAAGATTTTCATTCATCGTGCTCTTCAGGTCCTAAGAGCTGATTTTGTGACATCACAGTATCAGGCAAGCTTCTTCCAGGGCGAAGATTTGATTTTAGAAATAGTATTTACCTTTAAATATTTATTTAAACCAATAGTACCACATTATGAATTGACCTTGAATTGTTTTATACACAAACGTTTTTTTAATATAAATGCAATTATTAAAAAAGTAGATTAATTCCCCATCTGAAATATTTTTTTATTTTATTATGTTCATAAAAATTTTCTATAGTGGCAGAAATGAATTATTTTAATAAAATAGTTTATTTCAAAAGATTTACAAACAAATAACCCTTATAGTTTGTATATATAATACAAAAAATGTTTCTATACAAATTGTACAAAAATTGAAATTAATTTTTTTCTCAACTAAATTTTATTTATTTCAGTCCTAAAAATTTTTTATTTTAATGTTAATAATAATAATACTTTGTTATACTAAATAATTTATTATTTATATCATTCCAAAACAAACCTGATACAAAAATACGTTTCTATATTTACATTTATAGCATTAAAATTAGTTTTAATGAAACACTTTGGGATATCCAAAAAATTATAGCTTAATAAATGCCAGAATATTTCTAGTCAAACACAAAGCTCAATCATTAGGATATTATCTAGAAGACGACGTGTCTCGCGGGCCCCGGTCAGAGCCGAAGGCACAGTATGCAATGTGATGCCATTAGAAAAGAAAGCTCTAGTTGTTTCCTCTTTTCTTGCCTAGCGCAGACGATTTTCGTATTACAGGCACTGTTCCAACCCTATTTGTGATTTTTCACTATAAAGATCATATTGCAACAAATAAAGAAGAGTTTAACTGCTGTTTTTCATATGATTCGTGAGAGTATACCTTAAAATAACTTCAACCAAAATTTTATTCAGTTTCAGCATGACAGCTAGAGGGCACATATCGGGATAGTTTTTTTACAATCTCTCTGTATGTGTGTATATGTAGGGAATTTTTCAAGTCACGCCAAAATAATATTTTTATATAAAGTTTTTATCTGTCGGTTCAGCTTTTCCTACTAATATTTCCTATACTTCATCTTTTTTTTTTTTTTATTATCTATTTTCAGTTTTCGGACAGGATTTACCTCAAATAAACAAAATAAGAAACAAGACTGTATAAATGTATATGAATAATTATGTTTATTAATAAATTTTTTCAGCTAATAATTTGTCTTACCTATATCAGAAAATTACTGAGAAATTGTGTCGCAAATATTTTACTTACTATTTAATAAATAATTTTATTCATAAAATATCTTTTTACTTCTAATTGTCCATTTAACTATTACTTCATTTTTTTTTATTTGAAATCTTATATATTACTTTGTATAGTGAGGAAAATTTGATACTTTTTTTCAAATTTTGCTTTATATCTTTTGGAAAAATTAAAAAATAGTTTCGGTTAATAAATGACTTAAAATGCATTTCAAAAACTTTTCAAATTTAAATCAAAAGCATAACTTTTAATTTTTTATAAAATTTTTCTAGTTCTGTTATGACAGTTTTGTCTTATAAACATTGTTTCAAATAACAAATGGACTAATATTGGCATTGCGTAAAAAAAGAGATTAATTAGATATTCTAAAACTAAAATCAATTAAATCTAAAATCTAATAACATCGTAATTCTATAAAAATTCGTAAAATTAAAAAAAGGTAAATAAAATTAGTATTAAATTAGTTATTCTAATAATAAAAAAAATTATTGATTATTCTAAATGCATTTTTTTTCTATTCTAAATACAATAATATTTTAAATATATTTTAATATTAATTTTCTAGCTATTCAAATAAAAACATAAATGTATTATAATGTAAAAATCCCAAACATGGAACATATCTTTGAGTTAAGTATCTCTGAAGAACATTCATATGCAATGGACAAGGAGTATTGTTATTAAAGTATTTATAGATAAATATTACGTAAAAGAAATGCAATATAAATATAAATAAATGTTTACAAATTTCACACTATACAATTTTTCCCAATTACTTTGGCTAGTTTAGGTACTCTATATAACATAATATACACTCATGTCCATAAATTAAGGATAATTCTGAATCACACAGAAATTGAACTCTAAAATAAAAATTTCACCTGTAGAATTATCACACACATCTTGAAGAAGAATATGCAAATTACAGAAAACCACCAGATGGCGCGGATAGTTCGTCACAACGACAAGAGTGTAAGAGAGGGGTATATAAGGAATGGTGGCAAAGAAGTAAAATTGTTCACAAGCGCCTTAAAAGTCTTTCAGTGCAATAACCGCATAGTTATGGCACAAAGGAAGCATTTGGATGATTTTTTACGTGCTAGAATTATCGGACGACTGGAATGTGGACGTACCCAGCTGGAAGTATCCGAGGAACTTGGAATCGCCCAGAGTGTCATCTCCAGGCTTTGGCAACGATTCCAAGATGATGGTAATGTGAGTAGATGTTACAGCACAGGTCGCCCCCGAGTTACAACGCCGAATGAGGACCGGTATTTAGCAGTTACTGCCAAAAGAAACAGACGGAGCACAGCATCAGACCTGTCTCATCAGCTCTCTTCAGCTACCGGTACGACAGTTTCAAGGCAGACCGTGTGCAAACGCTTAGGGCACAATGGACTGTATGCTCGTAGGCCTGTCAGATATGTTTCACTTACCGCAACTCACTATCGCCTGCAATTAACCTGGAGTAGAGAGCATGGATTGTGGACACCGCAACAGTGGTCTGGTGTGATGTTTTCCGACGAGTCCAGGTTTAGTTTGCAGTCTGATTCTCGCCGGACTTTCATATGGAGAGCGCCAGGTACCCGTTACCACCAAGAAAACACCATTGAACGACACCGTTACGTTGGTGCAGGATGGCTCGTTTGGGGAGGAATTATTCTTGGTTCCAGAACTGACCTGCATGTTCAGAGTGTAACGATGACAGGCCACATCTATCGGGATGTCATTCTGGAACAACATGTACGTTTGTTTCGGGGCGCCATTTGTGCTGAATTTCTGTTTATGGATGACAACGCCCGTCCTCACCGTGCAAACATTGTAGACGAATGCCTTCAATTGGAGGATATCACCCGTATGGATTGGCCAGCATACTCACCAGACTTGAATCCAATAGAGTATGTGTGGGATACGCTTGGCTGACGAATTGCAGCCCGTCAACCCCTTCCTACCTGTCAACCGGAACTTCGGAGGGTATTGCTTGATGAGTGGTGCAATATTCCCCAAGATCAGGCATGCCTAAGCGTTGTAAGGCCTGTATTGCATCGTCCGGGAGACATACTCCATATTAACCATCATACTAACCATGTTATACTGTTTTTTGTAAATAGGTTTTTTTTTGAAATTTGCTCCAGCGAGTAAAAATCGCAATTTTTATTAACTATGTCAAACATATAGCATCTATTTTGCTCTTTACCTTTTGTTTAATAAATAAATACAAATGAGTCAATAGTTACAAATAAGTCAAATTTGTTTTGCTTCTGTCTCTTTCTTTGCCTGAACTTCATTATCCTTAATTTATGGTCATGAGTGTAAGTTATTTTCCATACTAAAAGATTGTTTAGACATTCTTTATAATTATTTTATTTATATGTGATTATAATTAAAGTCCCATTTTTAAAATGCTGTAAAAAAGAACCACTCGTCACAATGAGTTCAAATTTGAACTGAAGATACTTGAAGACGAGGAAAACGTGGTGTGGCGTCAAAAAAAGTTCCACCGATTTTTCCTATCCAATTTGGTATGACCTTGTCGTGGTGGATGGGCTTTCCAATGACAGTCACAACTGTTGAATGACTTGGAAATCGTTTTTTCCGTCAAATAAAAGAAAAAATCAGTAGTTGGTTTAGTGTGCAACTCATGCCAAATACGTTGTCATTTCGATTCAAAATATCACTGACAGCCGAATTCACTTTTTTTATGCCGCTTGCAGCGCCATCTATTAATACGCTTTGGAACTTTTTTTGATGCCGCACCGAATTCCCTTTTTTCAAGTATCTTCAGTTCAAATTTGAACTCATTGTGACTCAGCCGAGCTTCTTTTTTTACAGCATTTTGAAAGCGGGACTTTAATTATAATCACTCTGTATATATATATATATATATATATATATATATATATATATAGGATTAAATATAACACTCTTTTTCCCGATATAAAACGTACAAAATGATGACAGATCTCATAAAAATTTACGTTCTTATTTTATAATTTTCCAGATACCCTGACGATTTTATTACTTAAACATTGAAGGAACTTAAAAATATTTTTAAGATAAAGAATGTTATTGTGATACAAATATTTATTTGCTTTGTATTTCAGAATATAATCTTCAATGACAAATAAATATAAAGTATATTGGCAATATTGCACACTATTTGACATTGGTGAGGAAAGTATCAAAAACTGCCATTTCCTTTTTTTTCCCTTTTTTTTTTTCAAAGGTAAATATCCCAGTGGGGAGTATTTACCATCCCCTATTAGTTTCCACCATAAAACTTGAAAAGAGTTCTTCAGACCTAACAGTTTCTTCCAGAAAGTTACTTTTTTACTCCAATTTTTTTTGTTGTTGGGGATAAATTTTAAGCACAAGAAAAAAAAAAGGATCTTTATTTCAAGCACTTTGGATTTCGCCAAAATTCCCATTCTAGATCAAAAACTGTCACCTAGAGAAAAGCCCTTCACCGCTTTAATGTCCTGAGATTAGGATGACAATGCAGTTGTGTCAAAAATGGCTGCCAGAAAATTTATTTTCTGTGACGTCTGAACATTTTTTGCAGCTGAGAAAAAGCTCAGAATCGGTGGTATGATCGGTATAGGTAGCAAAATGAAAAAGAAAAGGGGGATGGAGAAAGAATAACAGCTGTTGTTATCCATTTAAACTTCGAAATCCGAATGAAAAATGTGAGTGAGAAAGACTGTTTGGTTCAATGGGCCATTATTTTTTCCTGGATCCCAGCTGGAAATATTTGGACATAAGGACTTCCAGAAATCATAGATGTCCAAAGGTAGGCCAGTAAATTCCATTTTAGAATGACCATGAACAATTTCTCCAAAACTTTTATTTTCCGCTTATTGCGGTGATAAATATCAACTAAACCATCTGCAGCATTTGTAGAAAACAATGCAAGAAGACTTTTACTTTAAAAGTTTTAAAAAAATTTACGTTAATATTAAAAATATTTGAATTTGGGAACTGAGAATAATTACTCAATTTTGGAAAACCTAATTATCACTTTAAGTTTGGTTTGTTGCTCAACGGCCATTTTGTGCACACTTTAGGATAATTAGACAAGAACCTGTAGTTTAACAGATTCCGAACCACTCTCAAACATGTATGCCCCTGCCAGGATTTGAACCTGAAGCCTTGGGTACCAAAGGCCAGACCCGTAGCCAATTGGCTATTATTTCGCTATCCCCTTAGCCGACAAAGCTATTATTTTCTATTTTCTATTCATTTCTATTTATTAATTTGACGTACGTGCTTATAAAAAATACCGTATTCCTTGGAAATATGTTGCTTTGTTTTACCCTGTGTCTTGGAAAACATCCAACATACACATATATATATATTATACAAACTGATTTTTTTTTCCTGGAGGATAATCTTAAAATAATAATGAATAATTTTTATAAATAAATTAGAAGTGCTTTATGATGACTTTTAATGCTAAATTCAACGAAAAGAATAAAAATCTGAATTTTGTTTGTATTATTATATGGAAGTCACAGAGGCTTGATCAGGCACTCGATCAGAAATTTGCTTTGGGGGACTAAATAAAGTGGGGCCTGATGGCTGAGTGACTAGCGATCGGTGTCACAGGATTCAGGTTCGGGTCTCTGCAGATCCATTGATATTTTTAGTCTGTTAGAATCCACTTTAAGCAGTAGGTACCAGTCTAATATGACTGTAGAGCATTGGGCGTAGCGCTGATAACTCTACTCCTTAAAAAGGAAACAGGTGATGTTTCGAAATCTGCCAGTAGGCAGGCAGCCTTGGCCCAACATGGGCTATTTGCGGCAATGAAGAAGTGGACGGAAAGAAATGCAATATAAATAAAAATGAATGTTTACAAATTTCACATTATACAATTTTTTCCAATTACTTTGACTAGTTTAGGTACTCTAAATTACAAAAAATATGTTGTTTTTCATATCAAAAAGTTGTTTAAATATTCTTTATAATTATTTTATTTGTGTTTCTTATATATATATATATATACAGAAAGAGAGAGGATTAAATATCCCACTCTTTTTCCAGATTTAAAACGTTAAAAATGATAACAGATCTTTTAAAAATTTACTTTCTTATTTTATAATTTTTCAGATATCCTGACGATTTTAGTACTTAAGCGTCAAAATAATTTAAAAATATTTTGAAGATAAAGAATGTCATTGAGATAAAAATATTTATTTTATTTGTATTTCAGGATATAATCTTCAATAACAAATAAATATAAAAATCAATTGGCAATATTGCACACTATTTGACATTGGTGAGAAAAGTTTCCAAAAACTGTCATTTCCTTTTTTTTTTTTTTTTTTTTTTTTTCCAAAAGTAAATTTCCCACTGCAGAATATTCCCCATCCCCTATTAGTTTCCACTATAAAACTTGGAAAAAGTTCTTCGGACTCGAAGTTACTTTATTACTCAAATATCAATTTTTTTTGTTTTGTTACATATAAATTTCACGCACAAAAAAAAAAAAAAAAAAAAATGATCTTTATTTCAAGCACTTTGGATTTCACCAGAATTCCCATTCTAGATCAAAAACTGTCAACTAGAGAAAACCCTTCACCGCTTTAATGTCCGGAGATTAGGATGACAATGCACTTCTGTCAAAAAGAGCTGCCAGAAATTTATTTTCTGTAACGTCTGATCATTTTTTGTAGCTGAGAAAAAGCTCAGAATCGGTGGTATGATCGGTATAGGTAGCAAAATGAAAAAGAAAAGGGGGGCGGGTGGAGAAAGAATAACAGCTGTTGTTATCCATTTAAACTTCGAAATCCGAGTGAAAAATGCGAGTGAGGAAGACTGTTTGGTGCAATCTGCTGTTACATTTTCCCGGATCCCAGCTGGAAATATTTGGACATAAAGATTTCCAGAAATCATAGATGGCCAAAGGTAGGCCAGTAAATTCCGTTTCAGAATGACCACGAAGAATTTCTTCAAAAACTTTTACTTTTCGCTATATTGCGGTGATAAATAACAACTACTAAATGTGCAGCAATTTAGGAAGACAATGTTAAAAAGAGATTTACTTTAAAAAATGTACATTAATATTAAAAATATTTGAGAGTAATTACTCAATTTTGTAAAACCTCAATTGTCACTTTAGAAGACAAAGTTATTTTGTATATGTACATGGTTATAAAAAATGCCGCATTCGTTGGAAATCTGTGGTTTTATTATATCCTGCATCTTAACATTTAAATTATAATTTTATTCAATCTGATTTTTTTTTCTTGAGTGATAATCTGGAAAACTAATAACGAATAATTTTTATACATTATTTCGAGCTGATTGTTGACTTTGGATGGTAAACTGAATTAAAAGAATAAAAAATATTCATTTTCCTGTGTTATTGTATGGAGGCCAGAGAGGCTTGCTCAGGCAAGCACTCAGTGCTTTTTCTGGAGGATAGGGACTTAATAAAATAACGTGTAATCATTTGAGGAAGCTCAACAAGTCAAGCTAAACTATAAGTAATAGAAAATGTATCTAAAGTCGAAATTTCAATTTTTTCAATTATTTTATTAATGATTTTCACATTGGCTGAAATACATAAAATAAGAGAGAAGTAAAACTTAACTGAGTGCATAAAAAATAGAAATTTAATTTGTAAAAATATTACATTATTTATAAATTAAAATTCAATCTTCCTTTTTTCTTTTACCATCTTATCGATTAAATCACTCATGTCAACTTCAATATTTCGAATAATATTAATTAAACCAACTAAGTATTAAACCAGGAAAAATCTTGAATCATTCAACAAATTCAGAGACGGAAAGAAAAATTGAAGCTGATAAGAAAAGCGCTGATTCATTGAAGTATAAAATGTTTTAAAAAAACACAACTGTTTCTCAAGTGCGAAATAGACGTAAGTGAGATGAATAGGGAAGAAGAAAGACATGAATTCTCTGAGGGTTGAGGAACGGCATCCTTGGGATAATTCATTCCAGGTGCATGTAGATTCATTGCAGTAGACTTACCGTGATATTCTCTAGGTGACACTGTTGCACTTTTGCCTTGTGGTTAATGAGCTGATGTCAAAGTGACTGATAATGGAAAACAACAGCAATATATTATTATATGGAGCACACCCATTTTAACACTACAGGTGCTACAAAGAATGCAATACGAAGGGATTCTTTACATAATTTTGAATTTAAGGAAATTAAATTTCTCTTTCCTAGAAATGTATTTGAAAGAGTAAGTATTATCTCACTTGGAATAATACTGAACATTAAACATTGTTCAAAATTTGAAAAAAAAAAATAATAAAGAATAAAGAAAGTTATCATATTTCGTTGATACAATATATTTTCAACGATAACAAATTTCGTCGTTGTTAAATATTAGTAGAACTGACAAATTTCAAAATGGTATGAACCACAGCAACAATGTGTTAAATACACTTATAATAGAATGAAATTAACGATTAATTGGGAAGGAGACTTGAATTTTCATACAATAGGTTGATAGAAAATAGCCTCATAAAATTTTTCAAACTAATGGAAAATATTTCCTGGGTTAAATTTTAGTAATTTATTGAACCTTTGTAAAAATTATTGCTATCAATTTTACTAGAATGATTTCCAAATCAGTCACTAAGATAAATAAGTTTATATCTAAATTAGAAATATCTTAATTCTTTACTGAAAAAAGTATTAAAATATTATTAAGAAACGAAGTTATCTTAAAAATTAACATATTAACTTCAATAATTAAAAGTAAAAATACTACTAAATCGTCAATGAAATTTTATGATCGCTTTTATATATTTAACAAATTTTGCAACAATATTTTGTCTTCAACATTAATTTCCAAAAATTTCTTAGCCTCATGCTCAGCTCAATGTGACATAACGTAGATGGAATACCACAGAATGCTTTGAAAAAAACATGCACCCTAAAGCATCCTACCATTTAAATGTATAAATTAAATGTAAGATAATAATTCATTCATTTCCTCGAGATGATGGAAAAACTGAAATAATGACAGCTAATAAAATTATTAGCTGTCAGTTTTAAATTGAAGGATCGTGATAGTGTGTAAGTATCACAAAGCACATTAATTAAGTTTTAACATATTTACTCGTTGGATATTCGAAATAATATTGGAACCTGTCAATTATATGCTTTATTGAATGTAGAATCTAACAGTAAGCGTTTTGTGCTCACTATCAAATTAAAACTTTTCTCTCAAAAGCAAAATGTATCAGGACATTTTGAATATATTGGCTAAAGAAATGTTGCATAGGCACTGAAATAATACTTTAAATGAAATATTACATTTTTCAGTTAATAAGTATAGGGTATCAAGTTCAGTGTAGAAGAAAAAAACACTCGAATGTAAAGGCTTATTCTGAGAGATCCACAAATAATGCATCTTAAATTTTTATTTTTCATTAAATAGGGAAACTAAAGTGTTTTTATGAAGGTTAACTAAATTCAATGTGAGTACCATTAGTACATCAGCTCGTGTTCAAACGGCAATCAATCGAAAGATAAGGGTTTAAGAGCATTTGAAAAACTATTAAACTAACATCTACCAAGATACACTGTTTCAATTAATCTATATTAATATCCAATTGATATGGTTGTATAGATTGTTTATGCGTAATTATTTTAATAAGTCCTAAACAAAAAGGCTCCAATTGTATTGTATGTAAAGACATGGTAGACTCAGCAACTGGACCTCCATTTCTGTAACATCTCCATGAAACTGTGGTGGAGCATAAAATACTATACTATTAGTGCTGAAGAATGAATTTTGGAGGAGTCTATAGAACAACAAAGTGTTTTAGCATGCCAAAGCAAATATGTCCTGTTATGGTCAGGTTTACTGCATGATAACATTATTTTGCATTTTCCAACCCAACATCTACTCGTGTGTGTAAGAGTAGATATTGCATCAAGTACGGCAGTTAAGCCCATTAACTTTTTTGAAAACACGTAAAGTAGGTCCACCCATAAACAATACTTGCACAAGGTGATTTGCATCATTTTCAATATGCAAGCATCTTAGCAGTTAATTTAATTTTTAATTAGTCGGAATGAGAGAAGCGTTCTAAATGTAGTATATTCAAGCTTGACAGAAAAGTTGAAACAATGAATTGTTGTAGGTATAATACTTCATTATCATGCGCTGCACATGCGTAATTGTGCGTGATTCACTTACTTTAGTTTTAGGCTGTACACCCTGTATATATTGTGCCAAATTGAAAAACATATTTTAATAAATTGAATAGCAGAATCAATTAAACTTTTATAAATTTAAATATTAATAACTTAAAAATCAGAAAAAAATGAATAATAAATCTGAATAATATATTAAAATCACAATCATAATTTATCATATAAATATTTTGATATAATATCACATAATATATTTACCATATAAATATTTTGATAATTCATCAATATATTTTGATGCAAATATTCAAAATATATTGCAAAAGATTCATTGAGAAATTGAGTATCAAATTTCAATTACAATTTCTCGATGGAATATTGTGTTAATGCTCTGACTTAACTTCTGATTTACACATCTTCATCTTCTGATTTACACCACATATTAAAGACTTTTT
This sequence comes from Caerostris darwini, assembly GCA_021605075.1. NCBI lineage: Eukaryota > Metazoa > Arthropoda > Arachnida > Araneae > Araneidae > Caerostris > Caerostris darwini. The sequence continues at coordinate 23,276 of BPLQ01000115.1, read as the reverse complement.
ATATATAAATTTAGAAACTTCTTCCATTTTTAACTTTACTCTTCTGATGCGGTGTACAAACTTATCAACTTTAGCTAGAAAAGTTGCCAAATTCTCACCAAATTGACAAATAATTTTGCATTTGTTTACAGTATTTCATTGGAATGTACTTAAAAATATGGTAGTCACAAAAAAATTAGAGATCTTTTAGAGTTCTTCGAAATTATTTCTTTGCAAAATAATTTATTTTTAAGTTTAAATTAAGTATAATCATTTCAATAATTCGCAATTACAATTAAAATTAATATATATATTAGCAGGATATACGATGAATATCTTCTTAAGAAGCCCCTTTTCTTATTTGTTTAATTTCTTATTTGTGTAGGCCAGGAGAACATGTTTTCGGAACGTACCCTGAGCACCCGGTCTGCCATCGAAGGAGCTCGCCGCAAGATTATCCACAAAGCCAAGGTCAAGTCCCTCATGATCACAGTGGTCATTGTGCTAACCTTCGTCGTATGCTGGACACCTTACTACGTGACCATGGTTATCTTCATCTTTCTGGAGCCGGATGAGCAACTCAGTCAAGGTCTTCAGACTTTTGTGTTCTTTTTCGGCAGCTCCACAGCCATGATCAATCCTCTCATCTACGGCGCTTTCCACCTCAGGAGAAAAAAGCCAAGATCCGCCAAATCTACAACTGTGGCCAACAACAGCAGTTCATCCCGTGTTGAAATATCACTAACTACTTTCCACAGAGATTAAAAAATAATGGCTTTCATCAATCTCTATCTCCAAAATCAACTTATTCATCTATGTTTTCCATTCAGGAAAAAGACATTTTCTTGTCTGCTACCATGATAAATGATATCGGAATTAGAAGCCATACCGTATAGGTATATTATTTATAGTATTTTTGAATCTAAAAGCGAACACGCGTGTGGTAGTTTGACAAGTCTATAACAATGATCACCATTTTTATCTATAGTTATTACTATAAATTGTTACTTAAAAAGGAAGGAAGAAAAGCATGCTAGTCAACAATGGCCAACAATGTACTGATGTATAAACAGCTTACTAATTTCAACTAAACTAAATTTAAATGCATTTTTGTAAGCGTCTTCAGAAGATTTATGGCAAATAAAGAATGCAATATCTGTATATGACTTACAAAAGTAGTTACATAATCTGAAAGGAATATATACCATTAACCTTTTCCAGCATTTTAAAAGTTGGCGTTCATTTTCTATGCACAAAATATATATCATGATGATGAAACCCTTATTCAACTGTCATGTCTTCCTCTTAAAATGGTAGATCATTATGGTCCACACTAGCTGCTTTTTATACTGTTTAGATAAATCAGTTATCATTTTATCATAAGTGAAAGATTGAATTTAAAGTTCTTCTTCCTTAGATGTGTGCCATGATATACTTTCTTATAATGCATTCCGTTACAAAAACAAAAATATCTGCCAAATCTATTACAAAAGCTAACAAGAAGCTTGCATCAGTGAGCATATCATTCACCCATTTTAATAAAGAATCAAGATAATCTTTCTCCTTCTCTTTTGTTATTTTTTACACCCCTTCATCGATGTACCTATATTTTAACTGGAATAAAACCACAGATTTCACAAATATGAAATACGGCAGTTTTTTTCTGAGTGAACGTTTAACTCGTCGTTTTTAGCTGCGGATAAAAATAATTTGAATAATTCTGAAAAGCATTTCTATTATGAGTCAATGTGTCTGAAATACAGCAAAATTTTCGAAACTGTATTTTCTTGTCTTCGAGTCTTTTTCCATTGTGATTAATCATCAACATTTCTCTTCAATCACATAAAATTAAGATGCTATGTGGATTTATCCCTCATGATCTATAATAAAACGGAATAAATAGAAATCTGGGATTATTCCACGCACTTTATTATAAACTCAGAACCCAAAATTGTATTTATAAATTCATTTGTATCTTGTAAATTATAACTTTAATTTGAAAAAAAAATATGTGTGTTTGGATGAAACTCTAAGTGTTTTCCTCCTCAACTTGTATATAGAAAAGTTCTGCAATACATAACAGATTTTCACAGAAATTTCTTATTAATGTGAAATTAAAAGATGTGTTTATTATTTAAACTGCAACTAATATCAAGCAGGATAGCTGCAATTTATACAAGAAACTATTTGTTTTATAGCTAAACAACTGTTTGTTTTTAACTTAAAGAAAAAAAATCATTTAGAATTACTATAAATTTGTCAGAATGTAAATGAACTGAACGATATTAATTCAACATTTGATTGTACTATCATAAATGAATATAATTGACAAATTTTATGTACATTGTTTGACAATATATTTTTGTTTTAAGGAAAATTATGGTATAAAAGATTGCAGTTATAATAGCATAACAATAAATAAAATATAACAATTAACTTCAATAACAATATAAATAATATAACAATTGTAACTATATAATTAAGCATGCAATTATTATCTAATCATATTTGTTTCATTTTATTCCTGGCGTTTTAGTTTGTAGGTAAATTTTCATGTATTCCAATGCCTAAAAACTTGAAAATAATGTGTTTACAATTCATACATAATAAAGTAATAACAAGTTCAAAAAAAAAAAAAATTCTTTATTCACTTAAAAATAAATTTAAAATGCATGGTATTCATTCTTATAAGCCTGAGATTCTATAGACGTAAAAAATTTTAAATGATATTTATTTTCAACAATTTAAAATAAATCGACTTACCTATTTATTTTCAAATTTATAACATGATTTTATGACCTTGCAACATAGTTTTAAATTTGTGCATATCAACAACAATTGTAAATTTAACCATATTTTTAAACAATACAACAAAATATAAACAAATATACCTTCTAACGTATTAAATAATAGGAATTATATATGTTTATGAAATGTAAAATTAATTAAATAATCTCTTAACCCTTAAATTTTCCTCGTTGTTTAATTCAACCTTACCCTATTCATAGTGTTTGAATTGCTTTTGAATAATTTCGGTAAACATTTAAGTTAAATTCATCTGGATCGAAACCAAATTTTGAAAATGTATTTTATGAGAGCATAATAATTTTCTGCACTATTTTAATAAGCAATTTTAGAGCAGCCACAAATATTGCCTTAAAATTAAATGAATAGTGATCTTTTGTTAGTAAGATAAGGTACCAGATTAATTTTAAGATGCAAATCAATGCAAATGTTTTGTTATTTTAGAACCAGAATTCTTAAATAAGATTGGTAAAAGTGTATAATGAAAAAGGAGATATTCAAATGGAAACTTGTTATTTATTATAAAGCATTTTGAGTATATATATTATTTTTTTGAGTTTCAAATACATCTACTTATATCTTTTTTAAAGTACCATAAATAGGCTAAAATGCTACAACGATATAATTTTTGGGTCTAATAAGAAATTGCAACTTTTAATGACCTCAGTAATATTGATTATCACATATTGACAATTTAATTTTGTTTTCAGATGTTATTTCGGTTCAGATATAAATGAAATGCATTAAAAAAGATTAATTCTCTCAAACTTACAGATCTTTTTGTGCTGATGAATTATATTAGCACCCGAATACTCCCGAATGAATCATAGTAGGAATCATGAATCATGAATCCCGAATGATAAATAGATTTATAGCAGCCTCCAGAATAACCCAGAATTTGCATTGTGGACTTGCCTTACTGCATCAACTATAAACAAATGACAGAAAATGCCCCTGACGATATTTTTTATTAAATCGATCGCATGAGTCAAAAACCAAGAAATACCAATACAATTAAATGGAGTATGTTGCTAAAGCAATCACTTTAAATTATATCATTTAATCGGATGAAAAATGAAAGCCTAGTCATCTTCTTGAAAAAAAGACTATATATATACATATATATATTCTCTTGGTAATAGAGTTATTATTTTTATCTTGGCATATGCAAAATTTTGGTGATCAGAAAAAATATATTAAGTTAAAGAAAAACAAATGCGAGGCATAATATAATCTCGTTAGCAATCTATGAACATACCGTCTTAAAAATATCCAGAAATTGCCAGTTCATAGACATTCCATTCAAATAAAAAAATTTTTATCAATTTACAACCATAATATTGGTAAAGAACATCGTATTTTGGCTACAGTTGCTAATTTATTATAACTGTATAGATCTCTTATTATTTAATAGGAAAAGATCATCTGCAAGTTTGTTGTTCTAGATGCACTGGTGCATTTAGAGATTCAGCCATTATAAAGAAAAATGATCAACTTCTAATTTTGGGAAATACCAATTTAATGAGAAGAGCACAATTAAGGCATTTTGCATAATACTTTATCATGGAATTTCTAACAAGTATTTATTTTAAACAATAAAATAATACTTGAAAAATTTCAAGTTTCTGTACATACAGAGAGAAAGACTATATCTCCTCATGTAAGAATTATCCCAATCGATATAACAATAATAATCAATGTAAATTTTAACTAGAGTAGTATAAGCTGAAATTGTAAGCTAAAAACAATTTTATAAGATTGAACAATAGTGCGCCAACTCAAATTATGTCATTCCGCTGTATATAACCACTTGCATTTTCATTTTATTTATTATAAGACATTGTTTCTCAGAAAACAACAGCTGACTAAAGTCCAGGTAGTTGAGTTGACGAAACTCACTGGCCTCGTTTCCAGTAAGAAAAGACATACAATTGGAAGGAACTTGGCCATAAATTTTTGGATTTAAAGTAACATTTTGTATACTACTGCGGCCAAAAAGTAAGACCAATTTTCAATTTAAAACTCCCAGCGCTTATGAAATTTCAATTTTTTTAGGTTTCTGGCACTGTCCGTGACATCTGTGTGAAATTTGACGTCAAAAGATTCATTAGTGTTTGAGTTAAGCTTGGCTTTGTGAGACGCTAAAACTGATTCCGATGATTTTTGAAATGTCTGAATTAATTGAGCAAAACACTTGCATTAAGTTTTGTCTGCGGAAACGTATAGAATGTTGCAGAAAGCATTCGGTGAGCATTCCTATATCGGGAAGTAATGTTTAGAAGTGATATAAACATTTCAAAAAAGGAAGAAACAAGCTGAAGATGAAGAGCCTTTTGGTTGACCATCAACCTCAACCGATGACGCTCACGTCCAAAAAATTAGAGATTTAGTGCTTGCAAACCGTCTATTTATAGTTAGAGACCTTGCTGAGGATGTTGGAATTTTAAAAAGATCGGTTAATTCCATTTTGGATGCCAAATCTCGATTGGTACCGCAAACACTGAATGCTCCAGGTCACACTGCATTGATTTTTCGTGACTTTTTCGCCAAAAATGAAACCCATATCCTTCCACAACCATCGTATTCAAACCGTGCGACTTCTGTCTATTCCCTAAACTCAAAAGAACACTCCGGGGACACCGGTTTGAGCCAATTGAAGAGATTCAAAGTGAATCGCTGAGCGCTTTGAAGACCATCCCAGCCGATGACTTTTTAGCATGCATTGAGGATTGGAAAAAAAGTTGGCATAGGTGCATTGTGTCCGGAGGGTATTATTTTGAAAGCGATGAATTAAATTTGGAAGAATAAGTAAAGAGATTTTGAAAAAAAATAATTGGTCTTACTTTTTGGGCACAATAGTAAATATTAGTTAATGAAAAAATACAGTATTAATAAAAGAAAAAACAGAAAATGTACATCACAGCGAGCAAGGAGAAATCCTCCCCCCCAAAGAAAAATTACATTAGAATTTTACTCTGTCTTTTAATAATGTCGAATTGTTCATATTTATCAATATATTGGGTAACAGAGTGTTCGTGATTATCTATGTTATTGAAAATTTCAGGTAAAACTTACTTAAGAAAATTTTTTTAGAGTATACATTTGTTCTTGAATTTCAGCAATGTAAATAGAGAAAAGAAGAGGAGTGTTTTCACTTCACTGAGATGTACCAATAGCAATATTTTAATTGAAAAGTGTGATTTATTAATCTGGACATCGGGTTTTTGGTTCAAAAGATAAGAATTAATTAGCATTATACATGGAAGTATAATGCTAATTAATTATGGAAGTATAATGCCATACCTGAATGGCCGAGTTGCTAGCGCTCGGTACCACAGGTTTCGGGTTCGAGTCCCGGCGGTGCCATGGTTGTTTGGAGTGGTTCGGAATCCACTTTAAAAAGTAGGTCCCGGTCTAATAAGATCGTAGAGCGTTGCGGGGGCATTGTTACTCCACGTCCGTGGCTTATCTTCAAGTTACACGCGCCGCCTGGGTAATGCAAAGTGAGTACGTCTGTGCAGCACTTGCCTTAAGGCATCCAACACCAAGGTGTCTGTGTTTGCCAGCTGCATTAGAAAGAAAGAAAAAAAAAACATGGAAGTGGAACGTTTGAAAGAAGAAAAATAGTTGAACGTGTCTTTTCTAAATATAAAAATAGGAATAAACAGCCGCAATTTTCCATGTTGGATACTATTTATTACTTTAAGTAGGCCTCGTGGATAAGATTGGTTTGTCGTTCTGTGGTCATCTTGTACACACGAAAGTTAAACAGACCGGGACATACAATTTAAAGTGGATTTCGAACCACTAACAAACACCCATGGCTCTGCCAGGATTTGTTGTGTATCAGGAGATATGGTAGTGGTGGCTACAGAAACTTAGTGGAAATCAGAACGCTGGCGTCTTCTACTTAAACAAATGATGCCAGTGGAGAAGTATTGTTGATTTTGAAGTGAAGGTTTGGGTCTTAAGATGACAGTAAAATTGGAGAATTGTCTTTTCTTAGTTTGCGACTTTGGGAAAGCAAAGGCATTCTTTGGAAGATGCATGTCCTTTGCCTTGACAATTGATACAGGTTCATTTGTAGATTTTCTCCTTGATGCCGCATTCCCTAGTTGGTAGTGTGGTTGCCTCCTCCATATGTGAAGCATAATGCAAGCCAATGAAAGTTAGCAATTGATCCGACAAATAAATTACATTTAAATGCTGAAGTTTAGAGTTTTTTCTGGTGATGTTTTCAATTGTTATGGATTTGTAGAACAAATTTATAAGGGCAAAAATGCCTTTTACATTTTTGCGATTAAGTTCAAGTAAAAATATTGGTAAATTTGAATTTTTTGAACTGCATTTTCCTTTAACAACGGATGCATACTTGTTCAACAGTTTCATCCTAAATGCATCATCAAGTGTAGCCAAGTTGTTCCTTGATCACAACCATTCGCAGTCCTTCATTTCTAGGTTTGACCACATAGTATTCGTTTTTGGAACTAGTCAGGAAATTGGGAATCTAAAGATAGAAATATTCATCGGTGTTAAAGATTTGAATACATCTCTTCATTAGATGGTTTTCAAATGCCTGGACATTTATACGGTTATCTAAAACGTCTCACACAGGTTTTCTATGCCATGGGAGTTCTGATATATTGGTATAAATTTAACAATTTCAAGCTATTTTTATTGCTTAATACTACAGAATATCTGGCTTACAGCTGAATCGAAAATACAGCTTTATGTTTGAAGAATTTATGTTTGTTTATGTAACTTTTCACATAACTGTGTATTATATTTAAGACTTTTCCAAATCATATTAAATTTACATCTGTATGTCGAATTTTTTGTTCAATAAATAGTTCTTTATTAAGTTGTAAATAATTTTATTAAATATTTTCTAAACATTATTTTCTTATTTATTAATTATTTTATCTAAACCTGCTTTAATATTTTAACACATAAATCTTGCTTTGATAGTTGAAAAGTTGTCTAGTTGTATGTAAATGATGACTAAAGTGCTGGTGTTTAGTCATCATTCACATACAACTCGACACACACCTAAAAAAGGTTTTATTCTATTATGAAACTATGTCGAATCGCGTCCATATGTGAGAGCCAAGCTTACAATCGCACCAGAATCTGGCGGAAATACATACTGATACTATATCTTCTGACAGAAAAAAAGAAAGAATGGCTCTACAAGTGCAATGGCGTCAACATTCTGCCACGCTTTGCAAAGAAAAAGACATTGAAGAAGTTGCCTGAAAAATGCAATAATAAAAGTTAAACATAATATAATTACAATCAAAGAATACAATACTACAATAACATTACAATACACAATACAAAATACATCCAATAATTAATACACTTACGGTAAATTAGATTTCAACCAGGAGTAGATCTCACTTTTCTAGTTGAACCTTACGTTTAAATCATCATAAGAGATTCAAGTACTCGGATGATCATTGGTGCCAGAATGTAGGATTATTTTTTCTATATTAATTACCATCGGTTTAATCAGTGCATCGGAATTTCAGTGCACTCTGGGTCTGGCATAATTACCAAAGAGGATACATTTATAAAGTGAGCAGGAATAAGGGCTGTTATGTCATTTAAATCACTTGACACATGACAAAGTAGTCGAAACATTAACGGCATCAATCTGTACGACAATTTTTAAAAATTTACCACCGCTTAAAGTATTATCAACTATTTCCCTTTCCAAATGATATTTCAAGAAATTAACTCCAGGCTCTCACAAACCTCCAAAGTGAAGTGCAGGAGGAGAATTAAAATTCCGTAATAGGAATAGGAATTAGAATTCCATAAAGATATTAATATTACATTAATACATTTTCTTCCAAAATAGTTTTCGATCCCTTCTTAACATTTGCCTTTCAATATTATCTAATAATTTTACTTAACTAATTGTTTGCACCAACAAAATTACGGCTGTTATCAGTGTGTCTCCTTTTCTAACTATAAGCCATTTTAAAGATAAAGAATGGCTTCAGTAGTTAAGTAGCTTACGATATCCAAACGGACGGTATTATTAGCGAAAAAAAATCCTTATATAAATTTTTCTAGCTTGCTTGAATTTTCCAGGAAAAACCTTCAAATTGAAAGGCTCACAGTAATTAATCCCAAGTTGACTGAAAACACTGCAACTGTCCGATCAATTGTTGCGAGTACCTCTCTGCAGGTAATGCAAATCCTAACAATTTTTATGACTGTATTTCTCTCGGATATTAGTCAAAATTTAATCCTAAAAATGGTGAGGTTTTTTTACCTTCCATCTGCATGGAAATGCAAAGCATGATAACTAAATACACGACAAAAAGGTATAATACACTCATGTCCATAAATTAAGGATAATTCAGAATCGCACAGAAATTGAACTCTAAAATAAAAATTTCACCTGTATTATTATCACACACATCTTGAAGAAGAATATGCAAATTACAGGAAACCACCAGATGGCGCGGATAGTACGTCACAATGACGCGAGTGTAAGAGAGGGGTATATAAGGAATGGTGGCAAAGAAATAAAATTGTTCACAAGCGCTTTAAAAGCCTTTCAGTGCAATAACCGCATAGTTATGGCACAAAGGAAGCATTTGGATGATTTTTGACGTTTTAAAATTATCGGACGACTGGAATGTGGACGTACCCAGCTGGAAGTATCCGAGGAACTTGGAATCGCCCAGAGTGTCATCTCCAGGCTTTGGCAACGATTCCAAGGTGATGGTAATGTGAGTAGATGTTACAGCCCAGGTCGCCCCCGAGTTACAACGCCGAATGAGGACCGGTATTTAGCAATTACTGCCAAAAGAAACAGACGGAGCACAGCATCAGACCTGTCTCGTCAGCTCTGTTCAGCTACTGGTACGACAGTTTCAAGGCAGACCGTGTACAGACGCTTAGGGCACATTGGTCTATATGCTCGTAGGCCTATCAGATGTGTTCCACTTACCGCAAATCACTGTCGCCTGCGATTAACCTGGAGTAGAGAGCATGCATTATGGACACCGCAACAGTGGTCTGGTGTGATGTTTTCCGATGAGTCCAGGTTTAGTTTGCAGTCTGATTCTCGCCGGACTTTCATATGGAGAGCGCCAGGTACCCGTTACCACCAAGAAAACACCATTGAACGACACCGTTACGGTGGTGCAGGATGGCTCGTTTGGGGAGGAATTATTCTTGGTTCCAGAACTGACCTGCATGTTCAGAGTGTAACGATGACATTCCACATCTATCGGGATGTCATTCTGGAACAACATGTACGTTTGTTTCGGGGCGCCATGGGTGCTGAATTTCTGTTTATGGATGACAACGCCCGTCCTCACCGTGCAAACATTGTAGACGAATGCCTTCAATTGGAGGATATCACCCGTATGGATTGGCCAGCATACTCACCGGACTTGAATCCAATAGAGCATGTGTGGGATATGCTTGGCCGACGAATTGCAGCCCGTCAACCCCCTCCCACCTGTCAACCGGAACTTCGGAGGGCATTGCTTGATGAGTGGTGTAATATTCCCCAAGATCAGATTGATAATTTGATACTCAGCATGCCTAGGCGTTGTAAGGCCTGTATTGCATCGTCCGGAAGACATACTCCATATTAACCATCATACTAACCATGTTATACTGTTTTTTGTAAATAGGTTCTTTTTTGAAATTTGCTCCAGAGAGTAAAAATCGCAACTTTTTATTAATTATGTCAAACATATAGCATCTTTTTTGCTCTTTACCTTTTGTTTAGTAAATAGACTTTACAAATAAGTCAAATTTGTTTTGCTTCTGTCTCTTTCTTTGCCTGAACTTCATTATCCTTAATTTATGGACATGAGTGTAGTATTTAATTAAAATTACCATGGGTTATATCTGATCTACAGGGAAGTTAAGTTACATAATGGCACTCTAACTAAAATTACCACGGGTTGTATCTGATCTACTGGGGTGTTAAGTTACATAGTCTCACTCTAACTAGAAGTATTTCATAGCTGCCAAAAAAAGGCTCGGCCGGAATATGAACGCGAGTATCATACCCCTAGACCACCGAGCCACGAGTCACAGTCCTAAAATATACATATTTAGCAAATTTGGTTATCGGTTTAAATAAATATAAGCCTCGTAATAGTTTTTTCATCATCTTAGTTCCACACTGACAAAACAAACTGTGGGTTTGGCCGGTATTTGAAACTGGGACCTCATACCCCTATACCAACCAGTCAAGAGTCACAGTCTTAAATATACACTCAAGAGCCAAAACATTATGACAACCCCTACATTTTGCAATGAACTAGCCTGGATGACGTGGAATGCACGTGATCAGGTGGAAGGGGTATTTAACTGCTCCAGCAGCAGTTAAATAAGACTCTGAAGAATCCTTCTTTCACTTATTTCTGTGTGTGATGGGAAAACAGAGAAAAGTAAGTGAAAGGTGACCATAATGTTTGGCTCTTGACTGTATATATTTCAGCAAATTTGGTTTTGTACTTCTTTTTGTAAAACGCTTCGAAAGTGTAGAATTTCAGCTAAATTCCAACAATCTAAATTAGCAGATTTTGTTTAAATATAAGATTCGTCATAGTTTTTCCATCATCTCAGTTCCACACTGACAAAACAAACAGGGGGCCCGGCCGGGATTTCAACACTGGACCTCTCGCACCCGAAGCGAGAATCTTACCCTAGACCACCGAGCCACACGCATGACTTGTAATATATATACTTGAGCAAGTTTGGTTTTGTAATTCTTTTTATAAAACAAAAGATTTCGAAAGTGTAGATTTTGAGCAAATGTTCAAGATTCTAATTTAGCAGATTTCGTTTTAAGAAAATATAAGCCTCGCCATAGTTTTTTCATCATCTTAGTTCCACAATCACAAGAAAAACAGTGGGCTCGGCCGGGACCTCTCGAACCCGAAGCGAGAATCATACCCCTAGACCACCGAGTCACACGCCTGAGTTGTAATATATATACTTGAGCATGTTTGGTTTTGTAATTCTTTTTATCAAACAAACGATTTCGAAAGTGTGGATTTTGAGATAATTTCCAACAATCTAAATTAGCAGATTTCGTTTTAAGAAAATATAAGCCTCCCCATAGTTTTTTCATCATCTTAGTTCCACAATGAGAAAACAAACAGTGGGCTCGGCCGGGATTTGAACCCGGGACCTCTCGCACCCGAAGCGAGAATCATACCCCTAGACCACCGAGCCACACGCCTGAGTTGTAATATATATATTTGAGCAAGTTTGGTTTTGTAATTCTTTTTATCAAACAAACGATTTCGAAAGTTTGGATTTTGAGCTAATTTCCAACTATCTAAATTAGCAGATTTCGTTTAAATATAAGAGTCGTCATAGTTTTTCCATCATCTTAGTTCCACACTGACAAAACAAACAGTGGGCTCGGCCGGGATTTGAACGCGGGACCTCTCGCACCCGAAGCAAGAATTATACCCCTAGACCACCAAGCCACACGCCTGAATTGTAATATATATATTTGAGGAAGATTGGTTTTGTAATTCTTTTTATAAAACGATTTCGAAAGTGTAGATTTTGAGCTAATTTCCAACAATCCAAATTAGCAGATTTCGTTTAAATATAAGCCTCGCCATAGTTTTTTCACCATCTTAGTTCCAGAATGACAAAACAAACAGTGGGCACTGCCGGGATTTGAACCCGGGACCTCTCGCACCCGAAGCGAGAATCATACCCCTAGACCACCGAGCCACGCGCCTGAGTTGTAATATATATATTTGAGCAAGTTTGGTTTTGTAATTCTTTTTATCAAACAAACGATTTCGAAAGTGTAGATTTTGAGCTAATTTACAACAATCAAAATTAGCAGATTTCGTTTTAAGAAAATATAAGCCTCTCTATAGTTTTTTCATCATCTTAGTTCCACAATGAGAAAACAAACAGTGGGCTCGGCCGGGATTTGAACCCGGGACCTCTCGCACCCGAAGCCAGAATCATACCCCTAGACCACGGAGCCACACGCCTGAGTTGTAATATATATATTTGAGCAAGTTTGCTTTTGTAATTCTTGTTATAAAACGATTTCGAAACTGTAGATTTGGAGCTAATTTCCAACAATCGAAGTTAGCAGATTTCGTTTAAATATAAGATTCGGCATAGTTTTTCCATCATCTCAGTTCCACACTGACAAAACAAACAGTGGGCTCGGCCGGGATTTGAACACGGGACCTCTCGAACCCGACTCGAGAATCATACCCCTAGACCACCGAGCCACACGCATGAGTTGTAATATATATATTTGAGTAAGTTTGGTTTTGTAATTCTTTTTATAAAATTTACGATTTCGAAATTGTAGAATTTGAGCTAATTTCCAAGAATCCACATTAGAAGATTTCGTTTAAATACAACAGTCGTCATAGTTTTTCCAACATCTCTGTTCCACACTGGCAAAACAAACAGCGGGCTCGGTAGGGATTTGAACCCGGGACCTCCCGTACCCGCAGCGACAATCGTACCCCTAGACCACCGAGCCACACGTCTGACTTGCATTATATATACTTGAGCAAGTTTGGTTTTGTATTTCTTTTTATCAAACAAACGATTTCGAAAGTGTAGATTTTGAGCAAATTTTCAAGATTCTAATTTAGCAGATTTCGTTTTAAGAAAAAAAAAGCCTCGCCATAGTTCTTTCATCATCTTATTTCCACAATGAGAAAACAAACAGTAGGCTCGGCCGGGATTTGAAACCGGGATCTCTCGCACCCGACGCGAGAATCATACCCCTAGACCACCGAGCCACACGTATGAGTTGTAATATATATATTTGAGTAAGTTTGGTTTTGTAATTTTTTTTTAAAATGAACGATTTCGAAAGTGTAGATTTTGAGCTAATTTCCAACAATCCAAATTAGAAGATTTCGTTTAAATATAAGAGTCGTCGTAGTTTTTCCATCCTCTCAGTTCCACACTGACAAAACAAACAGCGGGCTTGTCAGGGATTTGAACCCGGGACCTCTCGCACCCGAAGCGAGAATCATACCCCTAGACCACCGAGCCACACGCCTGAGTTGTAATATATATATTTGAGTAAATTTTGTTTTGTAATTCTTTTTATAAAACAAAAGATTTCGAAGGTGTAGATTTTGAGCTAATTTCCAACAATCTAAATTAGCAGATTCCGTTTAAATATAAGATTCGTCATAGTTTTTCCATCATTTCAGTTCCACACTGACAAAACAAACAGCGTGCCCGGCTGGGATTTGAACCCGGGACATCTCGTAGCCGCAGCGAGAATCATACCCCTAGACCACCGAGTCACACGCCTGAGTTGTAATATATATAATTGAGCAAGTTTGCTTTTGTAATTCTTTTTATAAAACGATTTCGAAAGTGTAGATTTGGAGCTAATTTCCAACAATCTAAATGTGCAGATTTCGTTTAAATATAAGCCTCGCCATAGCTTTTTCATCATCTTAGTTCCACAATGACAAAACAAACGGTGGGCTCTGACGGGATTTGAACCCGGGACCTCTCCCACCCGAAGCGAGAATTATACCCCTAGACCACCGAGCCACACGCCCGACTTGTAATATATTTACTTGAGCAAGTCTGGTTTTGTAATTCTTTTTATCAAACAAACGACATCGAAAGTGTGGATTTTGAGCTAATTTCCAACAATATAAATTAGCAGATTTCGTTTAAATATCAGAGTCATCGTAGTTTTTCCATCATCTTAGTTCCACAATGACAAAACAAACAGCGGGCTTGTCAGGGATTTGAACCCGGGACCTCTCGCACCCGAAGCGAGAATCATACCCCTAGACCACCGAGCCACACGCCTGAGTTGTAATATATATATTTGAGTAAATTTGGTTTTGTAATTCTTTTTATAAAACAAAAGATTTCGAAGGTGTAGATTTTGAGCTAATTTCCAACAATCTAAATTAGCAGATTCCGTTTAAATATAAGATTCGTCATAGTTTTTTCCATCATTTCAGTTCCACACTGACAAAACAAACAGCGTGCCCGGCCGGGATTTGAACCCGGGACATCTCGTACCCGAATCGCGAATCATACCCCTAGACCACCGAGCCACACGTATGACTTGCATTATAAATACTTGAGCAAGTTTCGTTTTGTAATCCTTGTTATCAAACAAACGATTCCGAAAGTGTAGATTTTGAGCAAATTTTCAAGATTATAATTTAGCAGATTTCGTTTTAAGAAAACATAAGCCTCTTAATTGTTTTTTCATCATCTTAGTTCCACAATGAGAAAACAAACAGCGGGCTCGGCCGGGATTTGAACCCGGGACCTCTCGCACCCGACGCGAGAATTATACCCCTAGACCACCGAGCCACACGCATGAGTTGTAATATAAATATTTGAGTAAGTTTGGTTTTGTAATTCTTTTTACAAAATTAACTATTTCGAAAGTGTAGATTTTGAGCTAATTTCCAACAATCCAAATTAGAAGATTTCGTTTAAAAACAACATTCGTCATAGTTTTTCCATCATCTCAGTTCCACACTGGCAAAACAAACAGCGGGCACGGCCGGGATCTGAACCCGGGACCTCTCGCACCCGAAGAAAGAATCATACCCCTAGACCACCGAGCCACACGCCTGAGTTGTAATATATATATTTGAGCAAGTTTGGTTTTGTAATTCTTTTTATCAAACGATTTCGAAAGCGTAGATTTTGAGCTAATTTCCAACAATCTAAATTAGCAAATTTCGTTTAAATATAACAGTCGTCATAGTTTTTTCATCAGCTCAGTTCCACACTGGCAAAACAAACAGCGGGCTCGGCAGGGATTTGAACCCGGGACCTCTCGCACCCGAAGCGAGAATCATACCCCTTGACCAACGAGCCACAAGCCTGAGTTGTAATATATATATTTGTGTAGGTTTGGTTTTGTAATTCTTTTTATACAGCAAGCGACTTCGAAAGTGTAGATTTTGAACTAATTCACAACAATCTAAATTAGCTGATTTCATTTAAATATAAGAGTCGTCATAGTTTTGCCATCATCTCCGTTCCACACTGACAAAACAAACAGTGGGCTCTTCCGGGATTGGAACCCGGGACCTCTCGCACCCGAAACGAGAATCATACCCCTAGACCACCGAGCCACACGTCTGAGTTGTAATATATATACTTGAGCAAGTTTGGTTTTGTAATTCTTTTTATAAAACAAAAGATTTCGAAAGTTTATATTTTGAGCTAATTTTCGAGATTCTAACTTAGCAGATTTCGATTTAAGAAAATAAAAGCCTCGCCAAGGTTTTTCATCATCGTAGTTCCACAAT
This sequence comes from Caerostris darwini, assembly GCA_021605075.1. Taxonomy (NCBI): domain Eukaryota; kingdom Metazoa; phylum Arthropoda; class Arachnida; order Araneae; family Araneidae; genus Caerostris; species Caerostris darwini. The sequence continues at coordinate 7,197 of BPLQ01000115.1, read as the reverse complement.
GACAAAACAAACAGTGGGCTCGGCCGGGATTTGAACCCGGGACCTCTCACACCCGAAGCGAGAATCATACCCCTAGACCAACGAGCCACACGCATGACTTGCAATATATATATTTCGACAAGTTTTGTGTTGTAATTCTTTTTACAAAACAAAATATTTCGAAAGTGTAGATTTTGAGCTAATTTTCAAGATTCTAACTTAGCAGATTTCGATTTAGGAAAACAAAAGCCTCGCCAAGGTTTTTCATCATCGTAGTTCCACAATGACAAAACAAACAGTGGGCTCGGCCGGGATTTGAACCCGGGACCTCTCGCACCCGAAGCGAGAATTATACCCCTAGACCACCGAGCCACACGCCTGAGTTGTAATATATATATTTGAGCAAGTTTGCTTTTGTAATTGTTTTTATCAAACGATTTCGAAAGTGTAGATTTTGAGCTAATTTCCAACAAACTAAATTAGTAGATTTCGTTTAAATATAAGAGTCGTCATCGTTTTTCCATCATCTCAGTTCCACACCGACAAAACCAACAGCGGGCACGGCCGGGATTTGAACCCGGGACCTCTCACACCCGAAGCGAGAATCATACCCCTAGACCACCGAGCCACACGCATGACTTGTAATATATATATTTCAACAAGTTTTGTGTTGTAATTCTTTTTATAAAACAAAATATTTCGAAAGTGTAGATTTTGAGCTAATTTTCAAGATTCTAACTTAGCAGATTTCGTTTTAAGAAAATATAAGCCTCGCCATAGTTTTTTCATCATCTTAGTTCCACACTCACAAAACAAACAGTGGGCTCGGCCGGGATTTGAACACTTGACCTCTTGCACCCGAAGCAAGAATCATACCCCTAAACCCCCGAGCCACACGCCTGAGTGGTAGTATATATATTTGAGCACATTTGCTTTTGTAATTCTTTTTATAAAACGATTTCGAAAGTGTAGATTTTGAGCTAATTTCCAACAATCTAAATTAGCAGATTTCGTTTAAATATAACAGTCGTCATAGTTTTTTATCAGCTCAGTTCCACACTGGCAAAACAAGCAGCGGGCTCGGCAGGGATTTGAGCCCGGGATCTTTCATACCCGAAGAGAGAATCATACCCCCAAGACCACAAGCCTGAGTTGTAATATATATATTTGTGTAGGTTTGGTTTTGTAATCCTTTTTATATTTGAGAATTATACCCCTAGACAACCGAGCCACACGCCTGAGTTGTAATATAAATATTTGTGTAAGTTTGGTTTTGTAATTCTTTTTATAAAACGATTTCGAAAGTGGATATTTTGAGCTAATTTCCAACAATCTAAATTAACAGATTTCGTTTAAATATAAGAGTCATCGTAGTTTTTCCATCATCTTAGTTCCACAATGACAAAACAAACAGCGGGCTCGGCCGGGATTTGAACCCGGGATCTTTCACACCCGATGAGAGAATCATACCCCCAAGACCACAAGCCTGAGTTGTAATATATATATTTGTGCAGGTTTGGTTTTGTAATTCTTTTTATACAGCAAACGATTTCGAAAGTGTCGATTTTGAACTAATTCACAACAATCTAAATTAGCAGATTTCGTTTAATTATAACAGTCTTCATAGTTTTTCCATCATCTCAGTTCCACTCTGGCAAAACAAACAGCGGGCTCGGAAGGGATTTAAACCCGGGACCTCTCGTGCCCAAAGCGAGAATGATACCCCTAGACCACCCAGCCACACGCCTGAGTTGTAATATATATATTTGAGCAAGTTTGGTTTTGTAATTCTTTTTATCAAACGATTTCGGAAGTGTAGATTTTGAGCTAATTTCCAACAATCTAAATTAGCAGATTTCGTTTAAATATAACAGTCGTCATAGTTTTTTCATCAGCTCAGTTCCACACTGGCAAAACAAACAGCGGGCTCGGCAGGGATTTGAACCCGGGACCTCTCGCACCCGAAGCGCGAATCATACCACTTGACCAACGAGCCACAAGCCTGAGTTGAAATATATATATTTGTGTAGGTTTGGTTTTGTAATTCTTTTTATACAGCAAGCGACTTCGAAAGTGTAGATTTTGAACTAATTCACAACAATCTAAATTAGCTGATTTCATTTAAATATAAGAGTCGTCATAATTTTGCCATCATCTCAGTTCCACACTGACAAAACAAACAGTGGGCCCGTCCGGGATTGGAACCCAGGACCTCTCGCACCCGAAACGAGAATCTTACCCCTAGACCACCGAGCCACACGTCTGAGTTGTAATATATATACTTGAGCAAGTTTGGTTTTGTAATTCTTTTTATAAAACAAAAGATTTCGAAAGTGTATATTTTGAGCTAATTTTCGAGATTCTAACTTAGCAGATTTCGATTTAAGAAAATAAAAGCCTCGCCAAGGTTTTTCATCATTGTAGTTCCACAATGACAATAACAATCCAAATTAGAAGATTTCGTTTAAAAACAACATTCGTCATAGTTTTTCCATCATCTCAGTTCCACACTGGCAAAACAAACAGCGGGCACGGCCGGGATCTCAACCCGGGACCTCTCGCACCCGAAGAAAGAATCATACCCCTAGACCACCGAGCCACACGCCTGAGTTGTAATATATATATTTGAGCAAGTTTGGTTTTGTAATTCTTTTTATCAAACGATTTCGAAAGCGTAGATTTTGAGCTAATTTCCAACAATCTAAATTAGCAGATTTCGTTTAAATATAACAGTCGTCATAGTTTTTCATCAGCTCAGTTCCACACTGGCAAAACAAACAGCGGGCTCGGCAGGGATTTGAACCCGGGACCTCTCGCACCCGAAGCGAGAATCATACCCCTTGACCAACGAGCCACAAGCCTGAGTTGTAATATATATATTTGTGTAGGTTTGGTTTTGTAATTCTTTTTATACAAACGACTTCGAAAGTGTAGATTTTGAACTAATTCACAACAATCTAAATTAGCTGATTTCGTTTAAATATAAGAGTCGTCATAGTTTTTCCATCATCTCAGTTCCACACTGACAAAGCAAACAGTGGGCTCTTCCGGGATTGGAACCCGGGACCTCTTGCACCCGAAACGAGAATCATACCCCTAAACCCCGAGCCACACGTCTGAGTTGTAATATATATATTTGAGCAAGTTTGGTTTTGTAATTCTTTTTATAAAACAAAAGATTTCGAAAGTTTATATTTTGAGCTAATTTTCAAGATTCTAACTTAGCAGATTTCGTTTTAAGAAAATATAAGCCTCGCCAAAGTTTTTCATCATCTAGTTCCACAATGACAAAACAAACAGTGGGCTCGGCCGGGATTTGAACCCGGGACCTCTCACACCCGAAGCGAGAATCATACCCCTAGACCAACGAGCCACACGCATGACTTGTAATATATATATTTCAACAAGTTTTGTGTTGTAATTCTTTTTACAAAACAAAATATTTCGAAAGTGTAGATTTTGAGCTAATTTTCAAGATTCTAACTTAGCAGATTTCGTTTTAAGAAAATATAAGCCTCGCCATAGTTTTTCATCATCTTAGTTCCACACTCACAAAACAAACAGTGGGCTCGGCCGGGATTTGAACACTTGACCTCTTGCACCCGAAGCAAGAATCATACCCCTAAACCCCCGAGCCACACGCCTGAGTGGTAGTATATATATTTGAGCACGTTTGCTTTTGTAATTCTTTTTATAAAACGATTTCGAAAGTGTAGATTTTGAGCTAATTTCCAACAATCTAAATTAGCAGATTTCGTTTAAATATAACAGTCGTCATAGTTTTTTTATCAGCTCAGTTCCACACTGGCAAAACAAGCAGCGGGCTCGGCAGGGATTTGAGCCCGGGATCTTTCATACCCGAAGAGAGAATCATACCCCAAGACCACAAGCCTGAGTTGTAATATATATATTTGTGTAGGTTTGGTTTTGTAATCCTTTTTATATTTGAGAATTATACCCCTAGACAACCGAGCCACACGCCTGAGTTGTAATATAAATATTTGTGTAAGTTTGGTTTTGTAATTCTTTTTATAAACGATTTCGAAAGTGGATATTTTGAGCTAATTTCCAACAATCTAAATTAACAGATTTCGTTTAAATATAAGGGTCATCGTAGTTTTTCCATCATCTTAGTTCCACAATGACAAAACAAACAGCGGGCTCGGCCGGGATTTGAACCCGGGATCTTTCACACCCGATGAGAGAATCATACCCCCAAGACCACAAGCCTGAGTTGTAATATATATATTTGTGCAGGTTTGGTTTTGTAATTCTTTTTATACAGCAAACGATTTCGAAAGTGTAGATTTTGAACTAATTCACAACAATCTAAATTAGCAGATTTCGTTTAATTATAACAGTCTTCATAGTTTTTCCATCATCTCAGTTCCACTCTGGCAAAACAAACAGCGGGCTCGGAAGGGATTTAAACCCGGGACCTCTCGTGCCCAAAGCGAGAATGATACCCCTAGACCACCCAGCCACACGCCTGAGTTGTAATATATATTTTGAGCAAGTTTGGTTTTTAATTCTTTTTATCAAACGATTTCGGAAGTGTAGATTTTGAGCTAATTTCCAACAATCTAAATTAGCAGATTTCGTTTAAATATAACAGTCGTCATAGTTTTTCATCAGCTCAGTTCCACTCTGGCAAAACAAACAGCGGGCGCGGCAGGGATTTGAACCCGGGACCTCTCGCACCCGAAGCGCGAATCATACCACTTGACCAACGAGCCACAAGCCTGAGTTGAAATATATATATTTGTGTAGGTTTGGTTTTGTAATTCTTTTTATACAGCAAGCGACTTCGAAAGTGTAGATTTTGAACTAATTTCACAACAATCTAAATTAGCTGATTTCATTTAAATATAAGAGTCGTCATAATTTTGCCATCATCTCAGTTCCACACTGACAAAACAAACAGTGGGCCCGTCCGGGATTGGAACCCAGGACCTCTCGCACCCGAAACGAGAATCTTACCCCTAGACCACCGAGCCACACGTCTGAGTTGTAATATATATACTTGAGCAAGTTTGGTTTTGTAATTCTTTTTATAAAACAAAAGATTTCGAAAGTGTATATTTTGAGCTAATTTTCGAGATTCTAACTTAGCAGATTTCGATTTAAGAAAATAAAAGCCTCGCCAAGGTTTTTCATCATTGTAGTTCCACAATGACAATAACAAACAGTGGGCTCGGCCGGGATTTGAACCCGGGACCTCTCACACCCGAAGCGAGAATCATACCCCTAGACCAACGAGCCACACGCATAACTTGCAATATATATATTTCAACAAGTTTTGTGTTGTAATTCTTTTTATAAAACAAAATATTTCGAAAGTGTAGATTTTGAGCTAATTTTCAAGATTCTAACTTAGCAGATTTCGATTTAGGAAAACAAAAGCCTCGCCAAGGTTTTTCATCATCGTAGTTCCACAATGACAAAACAAACAGTGGGCTCGGCCGGGATTTGAACCCGGGACCTCTCGCACCCGAAGCGAGAATTATACCCCTAGACCACCGAGCCACACGCCTGAGTTGTAATATATATATTTGAGCAAGTTTGCTTTTGTAATTGTTTTTATCAAACGATTTCGAAAGTGTAGATTTTGAGCTAATTTCCGAGAAACTAAATTAGCAGATTTCGTTTAAATATAAGAGTCGTCATAGTTTTTCTATCATCTCAGTTTCACACTGACAAAACAAACAGAGGGCTCTTCCGGGATTTGAACACGGGACCTCTTGCACCCGAAGCAAGAATCATACCCCTAAACCCCCGAGCCACACGCCTGAGTTGTAGTATATATATTTGAGAAAGTTTGCTTTTGTAATTCTTTTTATGAAACGATTTCGAAAGTGTAGATTTCGAGCTAATTTCCCACAATCTAAATTAGAAGATTTCGTTTAAATATAAGAGTCGTCATAGTTTTTCCATCATCTCAGTTCCACACCGACAAAACCAACAGCGGGCACGGCCGGGATTTGAACCCGGGACCTCTCACACCCGAAGCGAGAATCATACCCCTAGACCACCGAGCCACACGCATGACTTGTAATATATATATTTCAACAAGTTTTGTGTTGTAATTCTTTTTATAAAACAAAATATTTCGAAAGTGTAGATTTTGAGCTAATTTTCAAGATTCTAACTTAGCAGATTTCGTTTTAAGAAAATATAAGCCTCGCCATAGTTTTTCATCATCTTAGTTCCACACTGACAAAACAAACAGTGGGCTCGGCCGTGATTTGAACACTTGACCTCTTGCACCCGAAGCAAGAATCATACCCCTAAACCCACCGAGCCACACGCCTGAATTTTAATATATATATTTGAGCAAGTTTGCTTTTGTAATTCTTTTTATAAAACGATTTCGAAAGTGTAGATTTTTAGCTAATTTCCAACAATCTAAATTAGCAGATTTCGTTTAAATAAAAGAGTCGTCATAGTTTTTCCATCATCTCAGTTCCACACTGACAAAACAAACAGAGGGCACGGCCGGGAACCGACCTCTTACCCGAAGCAAGAATCATACCCCTAGACCACCGAGCCACACGCCTGAGTTGTAATATATATATTTGAGCAAGTTTGGTTTTGCAATTCTTTTTATAAAACAAAAGATTCCGAAAGTGCAGATTTTGAGCTAATTTCCAACAATATAAATTAGCAGATTTCGTTTAAATATAAGCGTCGTCATAGTTTTTCCATCATCTCAGTTCCACACGGAGAAAACAAGCAGTGGGCTCGGTCGTTATTTGAAACCGGTTACTTCTCGCACCCGAAGCGAGAATCATACCCCTTGACCACCGAGCCACACACATGAGTTGGAATATATGTATTTGACCAAGTATGGTTTTGTAATTCTTTTTACAAAACAAAAGATTTCGAAAGTGTAGATTTGTGCTAATTTCCAAAAATCTAACTTAGCAGATTTCGTTTAAATATAAAAGTGGTCATAGTTTTTCCATCATCTTAGTCCCACACTGACAAAACAAACAGCAGGCTCGGCCGGGATTTGAACCCGGGACCTCTCACACCCGAAGCTAGAAATATACCCCTAGCCCACCGAGACACACGCATGAATTGAAATATACATATTTGAGCAAGTTTGGTTTTGTAATTCTTTTTATAATACATAATATTTCGAAATTGTAGATTTTGAGCTAATTTCCAACAATCGAAAGTTAGCAGATTTCGTTTAAAGTAAATATAAGTAGATTT